>CM076610.1:5512944-5881049 GCA_038502775.1 Hippodamia convergens | reverse complement strand
AAAACTGACCTAAACGGACCTTACCTGCCCTAAACTGACCTAACCTAACCAGAAAATACCAAAAAATCGAAAATTGAAAAACGTAACGGCAGAGTATGGACTTATAAAAAAAAAAAAAAAAAAAGAAGAGTAGGAAGATATCTTCAAATGGTGTGGGGGGAGGTAGTAAGATGAACCAAGTTCAAACAAAAACAAAAAAAAAAAAAAACTATGGGACCAATCCAGCAAATACCAAAAAAAAAACGAAAAAAAAAAGGCGACAAAATGACTTGTCATTGTGTAGGAAGGACGTAGCCTCATTTTTTTTTTCGTGATTACTTTTGATTCTTGGTCCGAATACTGTTTTCCTACTTTCCCCCTCCTACGAAGTCTATCTAATATTCTTCAATAGTCCCCATATTTTTATTCCGTCGCTGAAGGCCAATCGGAACTAAGTATTTGAGAAAGTTGTTATTGTGGACCAAAAAAAGAAAATATCCAAACTGCCAATCCGACTGGCTTACCAGCAAGTTTGGTCCTACCTTAAATTTTGGGGTAGGGAGGGGCCCTTATGAGTTTAGAGTTTTCTGATCGGAAACACATGTATTTGCACCAAGATCACATCATAAGCAATGCAATTTCAATATTTGCTAGAGGGTCATAACACCCCTGACCCCTCTGATCCTCCTCCTCCTCTGGGATCGCCCATGACTCTTGCAGAGCAGAGTTGCATACTCAGTGAGATGGTTCGAGGAGAAAATATGTTAGTTTCTTGAATAATTTATTTATTTGTGACATCAAAAGGAAGTTCTTTTTATGACATTCCTGGGAAGTTCTCTTTGTGACATCCCTGGGGGTTCTTTTTGTGGCATCCCAGGGAGTTCTTTGGTGACATCCCTGGGAGTTTCTTTCGTGACATCTCAGGGAGTTCTTTCTGTGACATCCCTGGGAGTTCCTTCCGTGACATCTCAGGGAGTTCTTTGTGACGTCCCAGGGAGTTCTTTTTGTGACATCCCTGGGAGTTCCTTTCGTGACATCTCAGGGAGTTCTTTCTGTGACGTCCCTGGGAGTTCCTTCCGTGACATCTCAGGAAGTTCCTTTTGTGACATCCCAGGGAGTTTCTTTTGTGGCATCCCTGGGATTTCCTTTTGTGACATCTCAGGGAGTTCCTTTTGTGGCATCCCTTGGAGTTTTTTTTGTGACATCCCAGGGAGTTCTATTTGTTGTCACAAGGGACACAGGGATGTCCCCTGGAATATTCTCTTTTGACATCCCAGGGAAGCTCATTTTGTTACATCCCAGGGAGTTCTTTTTGTGACTTTGCAGAGAAGTTATTTTTGCAACATCCCTGGGAATTCCCTTTGTGACATCCCAGGAAATTATTTTTGTGACATCCCAAGGAGTTCCTTTTGTGACATTCCTGGGAGGTTATTTTCGTGACATCTCTATCTGTATCCTTATCTCTATCCCTATCTTTACCTTTATCTCCATCTCTATCTCTATCTCTATCTCTATCTCTATCTCTATCTCTATCTCTATCTCTATCTCTATCTCTATCTCTATCTCTATCTCTATCTCTATCTCTATCTCTATCTCTATCTCTATCTCTATCTCTATCTCTATCTCTATCTCTATCTCTATCTCTATCTCTATCTCTATCTCTATCTCTATCTCTATCTATATCTGTATCTCTATCTCCATCTCTACCTCTATCTCTATCTATATCTGTATCTCTATCTCCATCTCTACCTCTATCTCTATCCCCATCTTGAGATGCCAGATCAACAAGCCTACCAATCCAATAGGTGCGCCATTCAACTGGCGTAATTTTTCCATTTCTATCCAGTCCAGTCCTTTCAAGTCCATGATTGCCTAGTCCAATTAAGACCATTCTACTTCAGTACAGTTCCTGTCCGTCCTGTCCAGTCTATGGCTTTCCATTACTGTCAAGTCTATGGCTATCCTGTCCTGTCCTGTCTAGCTTAGTGCAGTCTAATCTACTAGACATAACTCGGCTCAACGATCGTTACCGTTTGTTTATTTTGGATAAATCTGTATGATCTGAAGTCACGTGACGAAAAATTGACCATATTCATTGCAGCTTCTTGAATGTTTTTGAATACTTTCCAAAATATCGAGAAAAAACTGAAGACAAAAGGGAGATAAGTGTATACTGTATTATGTTTGTTATTTCTAACCAAGATATCGTAAGCACAAACCGTTTTCACATTTCTGAAGGCGAAGAATGTGGAAATATTGTACATTTTCCGAATTTTTTTTAACCCTTTAAAAATTATATTTTTCACATTTCCTTTTCATAACAAAATAGAGTTACCTCTTGGGTCAGATGAGTTGACTCATTGCGCTTGTGTTTGTAATGTTTGTATGTATGTTTTCTCTGCGCTTGTGACGCATGTTACGCAGCAACTCATTGCGCTCAACATTTTGACACAGCCAACTCATTGCATTGAGTTTAACTCTAAAAATGACTGATAAATGAGATAAAACTTTGTACTAACTCTTACTTATTCGTCGTGTATCATGTGAAAATACTGCCCATCGCCGGATTTTTATATGAATTGCGATTTGTTTTAATGCTGCATAGATTCGGTTTTTTCTCAATAAGAAAATTAATAATTCGAATTGGTAAAAATATGTTGTGTTAAAAGATTCCGAAATACTTTCAATTCCGAAAAATTCGCATGATGATTCGTGAATTGGCATCGATGGCCGTATCGATAGTTTTTCAAAATTAAATATTTTCAGTAGTGGACAAGATAAGTCGACCACTTGTGTTAATTCGTCAAACACCTGAATACGCTAATTGTATTCAACTCTTGATACCTCCTTGAAACTCAGTAAGTGCTCTCTTCGATACTCTCACACCGATGCGCCATTTGGCGCAATTGAGTTAACTCGAGGAGTTGGCGTAGAAAGGTGCGCTTGGGTTACTGATTTACAAATCTCTCTCCTATCTAACTGTATAATTACAAATCGAACGCAACTCATAGAGTTGGAGTGGAGTGAGAGCGGCGCCCCTCGGGCTCGTTCCATTTGGCGATCACAACGCTCAAAATGATCCTTCAGCCGTCCAATTTAACGATTTTGAGCGTTGTGGTCGCCAAGTGGAACGAACCCGAGGTGGGGCATTAGCACAGTTTTCGACGCACTTTTACTCCAGAATCCATTCGCGAATGCATACGGCATACGGCTCGAAAAGAGTTGAAGGAGTGAAAGGAGAATCGAACGTACCTATAATTACAAATCGAACGCAGCTAATGTGTGATTATTCCTTATGACATTCATCATAATTGTCAATTGTCATTGAAGAGATATGGAAGTAGCAAATAACGCCGACGTGCGTTAATAACGGAATACCGGATTTATCGACGTTATTTGAAAAGACAAGAAATAACAGAATCCTGTTCTGTGTGAGACACCTAATAAGGTTATTTTTGTGTTTTGTTTTTGATTCAAATTTAAAATTTCAGATTTCAGTTTAGTGTTTCATTTGGAGAAAAATGGTATATATTGAAGGTATTATAATTTCACATGCTAGTGGTCAGATATAGAAACTGCAATTAAGTATAAGAATGAAAATAATATTGAAACTTTTGATATCAATGATTTTCCAAATGATGAGTGTAAATTCAAATTTCGAGAAAAAAGAAGATTTATAAAGGCTTTTAGAAGCACTAAGAATGCCAGATGTAATAAGATTTTACAAAGGAAACAAAGTAACAGGTGAGTAGAATTTTTAGACACATCTCACCCAATTATTGCATGAAATATTTCAAGGAAAAGTTAACATTAAAGTTTTAGGTATAACTGTCTTCTTATGGTTTTTAGAAGACTGTCCTATCCAAATAGGATTGAGAATTTACAATGATTTGGTTATTCGACTCAGAAATTGTCACTTCTGGAGAATTTGCGTTAGTTGAACCAAGACGGACTGCGATGATATGCACAGGTACTAGCCTCTAATGAAATGTGAAAGAAGGATTTTCAAAATGTTTACCATCTTAAGCATGTTAAATTGTTCTGAATAGCTATTTTGTTATTGTATATGCACATGTAAACCTCTTTGATTCAGGCTGTTCGAGAAAAAGGAGCAGCAATTGTTTTATTGATGGTACTGCTCGAGCGTTCTGCAGACGCAGAGTAAACCAGGAGAACCCTTACTCGGGTCATAAAAGGATGCACTGTGTCAAGTTCCATCGCATACATATTCCTATGAGGAGAAGAGAGAATGTTTGTATTGAAGCTGAAGGCTGTCTCTTCCACTTCCAACATTCATTATAATTGTATTATCGATATTCGACAGCATTTTGTTCAATGTTTGTTCCCTATTGTTTTAGTATTAAAAGTCCCAGCCTAGTAGAATTATAATTTGATTGGCTGTTGTATAATAAAATGCTTTTCAACATGAGCTTTCAACACATTAATTTCAGAATTAATCGCCTACTAAGTCAATGGTACCTGTTTCTTTTGTAGATACAAGTGGATCTACTAACCTATAGAATTTCAGAACTGCAAGTTCTCCCCATACAGATGCCTCCGTATTATTGTGCTCTTGTGAAATGAGAAGTGATTTTATCAAAAACGATGGTAATCCAATGGTGACTACTCCCTGAATTATTCAATATCTTTTTTTAAATAATTAAGATAGTTGAAATAATATTACATTAAAACAGGAATCTAGTAGAGGTTGTTCAATTCACCTATTTTCGAAATAAGAAAGAAAGATATGTGACATTTGGATTATCTTTGTTCTGGTTTCTCAAGAAGTAAATTCAATTTACTTCGAACTAGTATCGAACAATAACCAGCACCTGGATTAAATTTATAAGGAACAACTACATAACATAGTATATTAAATGCCTACTTTATCTAAATGAAATATCATTTGGATCTCAATAATCTGATAGCTAATTTGGAGCAGATACTTTCTATGACAATCTAACGGTGTACTCAAAGTTCATTCTGAGGCTTGGCCATTTCGATCTAAAAGGAATGTACAGTATGTGTACAGACAAGCAAACAATAGCTACTATACTTCCAATCATATTGTATAGGTTGGTACATGATGAGAAGAGTTGAATTTTAATTATGAAATTTAGTGTAAACACAGTATAACCCGATTATCCCCGTGGATACCAGCACAGGATAGTTCAATTTGACAGGGTCAAATTTTGCTCACGAGGCGAGGTGTCTGTGCTTGTCATTCGTTTCAGAATGATTGGAATCTCGAAAATATGTTGCTAATATCCCATAAGTAAGATTTAGGTTGGTGTTGATTGAAAACATTAGTTATGATATTTCAGAGTTTGAATCAACCTCATGAATATATTTCGAATTTATTTCTGTATGCTTATGTTCTTGTTTAAATCGACAAATTAGTTTTGGATTTGAATATTTCTCAAGTATTACCAAATTGAAAATGACTGGAATTCATGAAGATACCTCTCACCTCGCCAACTACAAGAGAACATAGAGCAGTTTATCGTTGGTACAGGTAACAATCAATTAATTTTTCAAGGTGTTTTCCGATAAATAAATAAGTCTCAAAATGTCAGTTTTCACCTATAACTGTCAGATGAATTTTGAAAAAAAATGAATGATGGAAACCTATTACACATGATTATACCTTTAAAAAGAAACATTATATGACGTTATTTTTTCTAAAATCAAAAACAGTTGGTACGTTATTTTTGAACTGCCGGAAAAGTAACTGAATTTTAATGAAAATCATCATTTGGTATATTATTTAATGAATCATGAAATGGACAGTATTAATTAATACAAACAATTAGTGATTTATTTTATAGCTTCTCACTCATCAAATGATTCACAATTTTTCAACAATTATTTTCAATATTTTTCAACAACTTGGATATGAAATTGTAAGGTTATGTCAGCTTTATATTTTTTGTTCCTCAATACTCAGAAAAAATAACACAGGGCGAGAACTTGGATGAACTTTCGATAGACATCAAGAATGCAAAGATTGCTGAAGGGTCTTCATACAGAACGAACTTTTAATTATCATTGAAGAAGTCTGCTTTCATTATTTATTGAATGATATCTCTACATTGGAGTTCCTGTAGAGCCTGCAAGATTTCATGTTGAAGCATAAGGTACACCCTGTTTTCATTATCAATCCTGAATTTCTAATTCCCATTCTTGATCTACAGTGAAATAGTGTGGGTGTGTATAATCCAGTTATCATCTCAGCTTGTTTCTCTTTTTGCAATTGAAGCTAAGTTTGAAAAGTTGTCAATACAACAATGATGAAACTAATATAATTTCACAAAAGTTTCTACAAATTTATTTGCCTTGAAAAATATATTCAATCATTTTATACGTTATATTGATATATAGTCCGTTTCAAAATGATTGGCATCTCGGGCGGCTTGTCATTCGTTTCAGAATGATTGGAATCTCGAAAATATGTTGGTAATACCCCATAAGTAAGATTTAGGTTGGTGTTGATTGAAAACATTAGTTATGATATTTCAGAGTTTGAATTAACCTCTTGAATATATTTCGAATTTATTTCTGTATGCTTATGTTCTTGATTAAATCGACAAATTAGTTTTGGATTTGAATATTTCTCAAGTATTACCGAATTGAAAATGACTGGAATTCATGAAGATACCTCTCACCTCGCCAACTACAAGAGAACATAGAGCAGTTTATCGTTGGTACAGGTAACAATCAATTAATTTTTCAAGGTGTTTTCCGATAAATAAATAAGTCTCAAAATGTCAGTTTTCACCTATAACTGTCAGATGAATTTTGAAAAAAAATGAATGATGGAAACCTATTACACATGATTATACCTTTAAAAAGAAACATTATATGACGTTATTTTTTCTAAAATCAAAAACAGTTGGTACGTTATTTTTGAACTGCCGGAAAAGTAACTGAATTTTAATGAAAATCATCATTTGGTATATTATTTAATGAATCATGAAATGGACAGTATTAATTAATACAAACAATTAGTGATTTATTTTATAGCTTCTCACTCATCAAATGATTCACAATTTTTCAACAATTATTTTCAATATTTTTCAACAACTTGGATATGAAATTGTAAGGTTATGTCAGCTTTATATTTTTGTTCCTCAATACTCAGAAAAAATAACACAGGGCGAGAACTTGGATGAACTTTCGATAGACATCAAGAATGCAAAGATTGCTGAAGGGTCTTCATACAGAACGAACTTTTAATTATCATTGAAGAAGTCTGCTTTCATTATTTATTGAATGATATCTCTACATTGGAGTTCCTGTAGAGCCTGCAAGATTTCATGTTGAAGCATAAGGTACACCCTGTTTTCATTATCAATCCTGAATTTCTAATTCCCATTCTTGATCTACAGTGAAATAGTGTGGGTGTGTATAATCCAGTTATCATCTCAGCTTGTTTCTCTTTTTGCAATTGAAGCTAAGTTTGAAAAGTTGTCAATACAACAATGATGAAACTAATATAATTTCACAAAAGTTTCTACAAATTTATTTGCCTTGAAAAATATATTCAATCATTTTATACGTTATATTGATATATAGTCCGTTTCAAAATGATTGGCATCTCGGGCGGCTTGTCATTCGTTTCAGAATGATTGGAATCTCGAAAATATGTTGGTAATACCCATAAGTAAGATTTAGGTTGGTGTTGATTGAAAACATTAGTTATGATATTTCAGAGTTTGAATTAACCTCTTGAATATATTTCGAATTTATTTCTGTATGCTTATGTTCTTGATTAAATCGACAAATTAGTTTTGGATTTGAATATTTCTCAAGTATTACCGAATTGAAAATGGCTGGAATTCATCAAGATGCCTCTCGCCTCGCCTAACTACTAGGAAACGTGGAGCAGTTTATCGTCGGTATTGCGAGTTTTTCATTTTCAACAATTCAGCAGGTTTATGCCAGTATTAATCGCGTTTTGCTAGTTATTCAATCATTTACCTACTTGTTCGAGGTGTTTTCGATTTTTTCGATTAAATAAATAAGTCTCAAATTTCAGTTTTCACCTAGAACTGTCAGATGAATTTTGGAGAAGAAAGAAGGCAAGACAAGTCATTACGGTCAGAAGTGAACAGTGGATGGAAACCAAATCAAAATCAACAATTAGTATATTATTTAATGACTCATGAAAAAGACAGTATTAATAAAAAATACAAATAATAGTGATCTATTTCATAGCATTTCACAATTTGTCAACAAATATTTTCTATTTGTTTCAAATACTTGGCTATGAAATCGTAAAATTATGTCATACTTTATTTTCCTCAATACTCAGAAAAAATGATACAGGGTGAGAACTTGGCTGAATTTTCCATGGAGGTAAAGAACCTACCTACCTCCATGGAATTTTCGATAGAAATAGATTCCAAAATTTGCTGAAGAGACTTCATAGAGAATGAACTTTTAGTTATCCTTGATTATTTAATGAGTGATATCTCTACATTGGAGTTCCTCGAAAGCCTGCAAGATTTCATGTTGAAGTATTCCAAGCTATTTTTATTATTAATCCTGAATTTCGAATTCCCATGCTTGATCCTTGATCTACAGCGAAATAGTGTGGCTGTGTATATTTTAGTCATCATCTCAGCTTGTTTTTCTTTGTAATTGATGCTAAGTTTGAAAATGTGTCAATACAACAATGACGAAAATAATATAATTTCACAAAAAATTCTTCAAATTTATTTGCCTCGAAAAATTTATCATTTTATAGGTTATATTGAAAAATTTCAATCTATGATGAACACACAGAAGTTTTTAGTAACTTTTTGTAACTAGAAATAAAGCCCCGGCTGGAATTCCAGGGCTTGCTCTGATGACAATCATTTTGAAACGGACTATATTTCAATCTATGATGAATTGTAGACTTTAGGGATTTTTCCTCGAGCTAACTACAACAGTGTAGTTAGGGCCAGTTTCATAATCAGTTTTAAAATCCCTTTAGTTTTAAAGCTCCTTTAAGTTCAATATTTCGGTTTCATAACACATTTAACTTTCTTAAAGCCACTTTATATTTAAAGGCCCAAATTCGGGACTTTAGCAGCTAAAGTATCCTTTAGCCCTGAATTCCTAACCTCTCGTGTTCAAACTGTCAACTCATTTGAGGTTAGTTATGTTGTGTTTTATTTCGAAATTCAAAATCGACTTTCACAAGTGGAATGAGAATACGAAAATGAGAGTATGGAAACGTATAGATTTCCAATTTCGAAATGAGACTACAATTAGACACCATACGGCTCATCGTAAACATGCAGTTCACACAAGTGATTTCAATGACATGTTTCCTATCAATAATTTTGAAAAGGAATTAGGTGATAATTAAAATTTTTTTGCTGATTCAGTCAATAGGAAACATGTTAAAATTCAATCATAACAGGTCATTTTGCTATTTACTTTCCTACGTTCCAGAAATTAGAATTCAGTTTGGGATTGGTATTTTCCCCCAAATTTCTAGTTGTATATTTCAAATTTGAACCTGAACGTCATATCCACATGACATGAAAATAACATAACCTCCTTCAATTTTAAGATGGCTGTGGTTAAATCATTGACCTATTATACTATGGACTCCTTGTCACGTGACTTTTTAGAAGAAATCCGAGGCAATCTCCATAAGAGAAAGAAAGACTCATACAGTTCCCATGAAACGAACAGAGAGGATCCAACTTAGGGCGCTGTCAAAAGCACGTGTTGGAAACAAAACAATGTTGTTATATAAACATCATGATATTGTCATAGTTTTGTGATTAATACTGAATGAAACTAGGGTATTTTTTTGCAAAAACTATTTCAGCAGATATCCTAGATTAAAAATATAAAGTTTGGGCGAATTCCGTTAAATATTTCTGAAGTTGAGTTTGATCTCGGAAATGTTTAAAAGTCAAAGGAGTCTTGATAAGGAATGTTGATTTTTTCACTGGTTTCCAATCCGTTAGAGTAAATATTGGTTTTAGGGTCAGAAAAGAGAATAATCATGCTAGGTTTTCTTATGAAATTTGAAAATGCAGGAATTTCCATGGTGTTGGAATTCGGAGTAAGTATTCAAAAGGGGAATTCTATACCAATGTCGAACTTGATGAGAGAAAACACTTTTGGTGTTGTAGTTTATCACTGCAATTATTCATTTCTCAGTCGGCTTTCACACTCACCACTAAGGAGAACCTTCTCTCATCCAGTATGTATATGTAAATTGGATTGACCGACCCCCTCAACTTTGGTCAGCATGTTTTATTGATTGAATTTGATCATTTGGATATTATTCGAATGTTTTGAAATTCCAGGGCTGAGATCATTAATCATGGTCAATATTTGTGAAATTAGTAAATTGAATCTTTAAATTTTGAATCAACTACCTCTGTGGGATTGAACTATTCCATAAAATTAATTTCATAGAATTTAGAAAAATAAATATGAGGTTTATCCTTCCTTTATTCGATGAGATATATCTACATATAGACATTATAATAAATAACACATTTTAGAAAATAAATCACTTGATAAAAAGAAAACGTTTTAATATACATATATTCATTCTTTTGATATATATAATAATACACAAAATAATACAACACAATAATTCTAAGAATACAGCATGTAGCATGTGTTAGAAAAAGTGTTAGCTGAGGTTTGGGGTACTATAAATATTATATAAAAGATAGGGAAAAAAACCTCAGCAAAAAAAAACCCTAGACCGCAGTAGAATGTTGTGTCTGTCCAGACTAATGAGCTGCTACATTCCAACAATGGAGGACATCTCTTCTGGTCATAAACATCTGTTGAAAAAAAAAAACAGTAAGACTTCTCCAAGATTCTCGAAATTCAATGTCAATGTGTAAAAACCTTTTTTCAGTCTGCTTTCACACTCACCACTAAGAAGAACCTCCTCTCGTCCAGTATGTATATGAAAATTGGATTGATCTCTCTTGCCTCTGGTCCTCTTCTCTAATGGTGCTCAATGTTATCCTTCAAGGGATGGTTCAGCTGTCCTATTCCCTGGAGATTCATAATAAGCAATGAAATGTCATAAGAAAGTTGAGAGATAACTTCAACATACTTTTCAGATATGTGTCATATAGGTCAACTTCTACAAAATCTCCTACATACACAGGAACTGATCTTTTTCTAAAGAAGGAATGAAAGAAGTTGGAGAAAAATTATGTAAGGCAATGATTCTTTTATAAAATTTTTGTTATCTAGTACGAAGGCAAAATTTCTCATTCACCTTTTCCTGATATTGGTTTCTTCTACCTGGGGCTGCACATCCTGAATCTCGTGTGAATTAGGTTGTATGTCTACTGATGAGAGACAGAGCGATTCTTTTTCTCCTTTATTCATGAAAAAGTTGGGGTTTTCCAAAAACGGAACTACTGCCAAAAAAATTAACAAGCAACTGAATGATACAACATTGTTCATTATAATTAATCTGCGAATTACTACTGAATTTATCACAAAGAAGTTCCACGAATTCTATAAATATGAACCTGTCCTACCATCTGCAGTTGTTGAAATTATTTCTTTCTTTCCTTCCTCACAGATGTTGTAGGAAATATGAAGCAAAACAAAGAAGGAACAGCATCTTTTTTGAGAATTACAGTCCCATTGGGGTTCACATAGAAGGTTCGAAATCAGCCCTTCCTACAGCATCAATCCATTTTTTCCTCAAGCTCTCGAGTTTTGGGAACCTGTAATTTCAATAAATTCATGGAGGCTACTAATCGAAATATAAAAAGAGAATGCGTTCCTATACTTACGCATGAAATTTCAAATTGCTTCCTTTTTTATATCTGGCAGTGCAGTTACATGCAGCACAACTATCCGGCATTATTATTAATACTTCTTAAAAGAACTTTAAAAGAATTATCTTCAACCTTCAGAATAAAAATTCTAATCAACACAAATCCAAACGTTCAGATAGATCGTGAACTTCGAATCCAGTGTTGCCAATGGTAATTCACGGAAAAATCCGAAATTTCTGCCAAAAAATCCGAAAAAATCCGATGGCTCCGTAATTAAATCCGACGACTAATGGTCAAAAGCAAGCTAAGTTACTTCTCTCTCACTCGACGAGCTGGACCAAAAAAGTCCTCTCACTCAGCAAATTGGAACTGAGGAAATTGACGGGCGCTCTCACTGGGCACTGTCCCGTGAGGTATCACTTAAAAAACATGGGAAAGGCGCCCGATAGTACATGTCGCTTCTGTCAGGAAGCCACCGAGACAGCCAGTCACCTACTATGTGAGTGTGAAGCTGTCCACCAGAAACGGTTACGGCATCTTGGCTCCTGGTTCCTAAAGCCTGAACAAGTAATGGATGTGGCCCCCAGAAAGGTGGTGAAGTTCATTGAGACTTTGCTGCCCGACTGGTAAACAGCGCGGGGATGCACAATAGATCTTAAGGTCAAGGTGCTCGCAAGGTCGGTTTTGATCTGTCGCCCCTCCTCTAATCTAATCTAATCTAAAAATTAAATCCGAAAAAAATCCGCTGGTTCATCAAACAATTAAATAATTCAGAAAAGAAAAACATGCTTTTTTATTTTGAATATTCCAATTTTTTAATGTGAATAATCTCTAGTGCCCTCAAGTGTAATGAGCAACAAAACCTGACCTATTTCAGTGTTTTGTAATTGATAGGGATTGAACAGTTATGATTTGATGGATTTTATTAATTTTATTACATAAAAAATACTATTTCAAAAATCCCCATTGATCCCGCTTGAATTGTATTTTAATTTGCGGTTGAAGGTCATACATTTTTGTGAACCACAAGAAAGTTTGCAGATCGTAAAATTCTTTACAAAAAAATATTCAAATCGTAAGAAAGTCGTATTTCAAATTAAACGCACACATTTTCGCACCACTCCTTCTCTCAGAAAACCTTTGAAACTGTTAAACATGAAAAAAATCCGAAAAAATCCGAATTATTTTTTAATCCGAAAAAAATCCGCAAGAGCCAAAAAAATCCGCAATTCGGATAAAAATCCGCCGATTGGCAACACTGTTCGAATCGAAAGTTTGGTTATGTTTATGTGTTTGACAGTGCCCTAAGTTACTCCATCTCATTCAGAAGTCCACTTTCTCTCTCCAGAAAGACGTCCATGTATAATAGGTCAATGGGTTAAATACAACTGCAACTGTCCATTTTAGGTCAAATGAAACGATTTCAGTTATGCCAACATACAACATTTCACCTAAAGTCGTCTTTACGTAAAGTCCCATTTAATTTCATTATGAAATCGGGTGGACTTTTAAAGTCGGCTTTAACTAAAGCCGACTTTTACTAAAGTGACTTTAAGGGGTTTATTATGAAACTGGCCCTTAGTCAACTTGATGACGTCATGGTTATCTTCGTGCCCTGTGGGGTAAGTTATGGCGGATGAGTGCAAAGGAAAGTGTCAGTCCCTCTCTCTCCCTTTCAAGTAACTACACAACAAACCGGATTGATGTATTGGTTTCCTGGCGTAGTTAACTGTGACGTCATGGTTCTAACTACGCCGCGAAGAAATTCATGTAGTTAACTATGGTTTGCTTTGGTTTGGTGTGGTAAGCTCGAGGAAAAATCCCTTTTTTGTAACTAGAAATAAAGCCCCGCTTGGAACAAAATGGCTTGCTTTGATGACAATCGTTTTGAAATGGACTATACATACTTGTGTATTATTTACATGTAATATATGTTTTTACTTATACATATATTTAGTTACTGTTTACTCAAATAAAACTCAATTTGATTAAAAATATCATATTTTTTCAGAGTTATTTAATAAAGTCCGAGGTCGAATCGTTCCACCTTCGAGTGTACTCGGTTATTTAACAAGAGCTGCGTTCGATTTGTAATTATAGAGTTGGAGTGGAGTGAAAGCGGCGCAGCTATTGTACCCGGGCATCACGAGGTGGGGCTTTAAGAACGAGCTCCATTCACTATACGCTTACCCCACGCAATCAAAAACGAACGCAGTGTTCGACGCTCTTTACTCCAGTATCGAATCGCGAACGCATACGACGCGAAAAGAGTTAAAGGAGTGTTCCAATCGAACGTACATAGGATAACTTTGGAGCATTCGGCAAACACCTCGGATGCCTCTGAACGGTTCGTTTATAAAATTCAGATTGAGGGGAGTACACATCTGGAACGTTCGGCAAAGAACATCTGATCAATCGGAGGACGATCTATTCGCTCCGTCAATTTCGACGGATGAAAACGATTTCATCCATAGGGTAAGGTTATGTTGTGCGTCGCAGGAGCATACCAGAGATATATGGCGATTACTCGACTTAACACTTAACGATCTGTACCGTTCTTCGTTTGTTTTAGACAAATCTGTATCTATTGACACGTGACTAAAAAATTCGTCGGTTCCTTTATGATATTGCCGAACTCGGCAACTGTATAATATTTTTGGGATTCGTGAATAAGTGTAGCCATCGTAACATGAAGAAAAGAGGCAATACTAAGATATGTGAATTATGTCCATCTAGTTTTACTGTTAAAATTAACAGTTCTGTTAATATTCTAATGGTAATGCATTACATTAGTTCATTCATTTCTTTTTAGGAGACATATGGATGATGAACTCTGATCTCAATGTCTGACCATAGACAAAGGTCTATGGTCTAACCAATTGTCAGGAGAAAATGCTTTTTGCTTGTTGCTCGCCTAACGAGTAACGAAGGAAAGAGTTAGAGTTCTTAAAGATTTCGTTCCTGTATTTCAGATAAATCTGTCGGATTTTGGATGGTATTGCCGAACTCTGCAAAAGTCATCTACGAGTTACGTTTCAATTTTTGATAATCTGTCATAACTCAGAATGCTCTGTCAAAATCGTATGTCGGAGATACATGAAATGGGATTAATGCATAGACTATTAATATTAAAGTTGGGTTCGATTGGGTTGGAGTGAAGTGAGAGCGGCTCACCCCGGGTACACGGTCTTCACGTGCTCCATTCACTCTATACTTACCCCACGCTATCAGTGTACGACGCTTTTTTACTCCAGAATCCAATCGCGAACACATACGGCTCGAAAAAAGTTAAAGGAGCGTCGAAATCGAACGTACCTCTGGTAGTCTGTGGATGAATGACAGAATATATTTTGATGTTCTGTGGATACTGCTTTTGTTTATTTATATTTTATTTTATTATTGCTTTGAATAATGCATTATTTGTGGATTACCGAGATGTTTTTTTCAGGTTTTTAATGTAGGACAAACTTTATTTTTTTCCGGTTCAAATGAAAGCCTTCAAGAGCTTGACTACCTGTAAAACCGATTTCAAGCGAATAACCTGGTCCTCATTGGTAATTACCAACTAGGACCAACTGCATTCAAGCGACTTCGGTCATTGTCGGTTATAATCATTTTACAAGGAATATCGCTGAAGGCTATAACCGTAGATAACCGCAGGCAGGACCGTAGATAACCGCGGTCATTACTGGTTATTCGCTTGAAATCGGTTTAAATATTTCAATGCCGGCTATAAGTATGGGTTGGGCTTGGCTGTGAAATAGATGTAGCAAAATATTTAACCCCTTACCATTGACATCAGAAATACCTAACTCTATTAACGTTATGTGATTACCATGATTCTTTCTTATTTTGATTGATTTATTTCTTATTAACGAAATGGACCGAATTAGTGTGACGTCACAAGATGGCGACTGGATCAAAACAAACTTTTGTTTACTTCCATTCCTATGTAATTCGCCATAAGAGGCAAAAGGCTTTCAGTAAATTCGAAATTAAATATAGTTATCGGTGTATTTAAGGGACGAGATTGCTATATTTGGAATCTACAAGAGTTGTAGAAGAGATAGAAGTCAAAAAATTGCTGGTTTTGATTATATAGCATTATTTTTCGTCGAGTAAAGGTAAGTTACCTCCTGTCTTCTCCTTGTTAACCATAAGAGACAAGAGTCTCTCAGTTAAATCGAAATTAAATATAGTAATCGGTTTATTTAAGGGACGAGATTGCTATATTTGGAATCTATAGGAGTTGTAGAAGAGGTAGAAGTAAAAAAATACTTGGTTTTCATTTGTATAGCCGAGTTTTGGTCATATAAAAATGTCGTACTGCTACGCTGCTGATTGCAATCATAACGCTACAAGAGATGGATGCAGTTTCTATAGATTTCCTAAAGACAAAAACTTGTTCACCAAATGGAGTGTAGCTTGTAGGTAAGCCAATGCAATATTTTCACCTTTAATTATTAGTAGCATATATTTCTGGCTCATTGCCTTGCTGATCATTCATCATCCTCCAACATGAATTATATATTATATAATTCTTTCGACAAGTGTAAGAATGGGAGTCGAGAATAAAAAAGAAGCAAAAAAAAATACCACAACTCTCTGAGGATGATGAGAAATTTTCCAAAGAGGAAAGAACCTGAACAAGCGAAGGAGTTTGCGACTAACAGGACAGAGTGGAAAAACATTCATTTATCATGGCTTAACTTCCATTTATGGAATACATTTCATTTAAAATCCAAACACCAAAATTTATAATAGAAACAGATTATGTTTATATAGAATATATAGAATTCTTTCAGAAGATGAATTTTTAAAGTCATGCCATTCTTTTGTTTCAGGAGAGCAGACTGTGAACTTACTCAGAAGGACAGATTGTGTTTGTAGATAAAAAATATGAAAATGGACCGACCATTTTTAAATATAATATTTCAAAAAAATTTGATTTCAATAGTCCTGAGAAGAAGAAAAGAAGGTATGATCAGTAAATCGAACTTTTTGTTTGTTTTGAAACAAAACTTAATATGATATGGTTTTGAAGCTCCTTTTTTCAATTTTCAGAAAGCAAGAGTTAAAAATTGATGATAGTGATCCTGGAGAAGGGCCAAGTCATTCTGCCATACCAAATCCTATTTGACAAACGGATAACTCAAGATTGCAAAATTCTTACTCATATTTATTTTTAATCAATGATTTATGTGCTCCATTAGGTGTGAAAGTAAATCAACCACCATTTTCATATAATAGACAGTTTTCCCAAGAAGAAGTTTCACAGATTCAACAAATTACTCGGGCAAGGATTCATGTGGAGCATACTATTGGAAGATTGAAATCTTTTAGGATTTTAGATTTCATAAGAGCATCAATGAGAGAACATTCCTCAAAAATAGTTCAGACATGTGCTGCTCTAGTGAATCTTCAATATAGTCTTTTATCTGAAAACGAACAGTCCTTCAAGAGCGAGTCCAGTGCAGAAGAATAATTTATATATATTTTATATTTATCGTCAAGCCAAAGTCACAAATGTGCTTTTTTTATGTTTCGAGAAAAACGGTGTGATTTATCTCTGACCAGTTAAATTAAAAAAATTTCTTCATATAATTGAACATTACAAAATTAATACATGGAAAAGATTTAACGGACATAACCCTCTGAAACGAAAATGAACCGTAGACAGCTGTTTCGGGCTTTCGGCCCTCATCAGTACGGTGAAAAGTTGGAAATTGAAATCACATAACATAAGAATCTCAAATTGACGTAAGTGAAATATTAGAACTTTTTTCTTTTCATATGTTCAATTCTTCCTTATTGTATTGAAAGTTTTATAACTTTGTCTGATGAAGCAAATGATAGATAGATAACGGTACTTTATTGACATTATCAAATGGCCATCGACCTAAGTCCTTCAGCCTACATAGCATTTAAATTATTTTAGGAAAAAAAAAAATGATAACAATATTAGAATTCAACAGTTTTTAAGTTTATGTAGTAAAGTGCAAGTTGGGAATTTTCTGCTCGGGTGTACTATTGGATCGTTGTGCATCAGCTCACTTATGTCTTCTAATTTTTCTAGCCTCTCCATAAAGTTCTTATTTAATTTTTTGATACGTTCTCCGATGGGTTCTATCCTTGTTGTCTGGTATAGCAAAGGATTGAGAGGGTTATATAGTGGGTTATTTGGGTGCCTTAATTTTGTTATTGTTCTGAGGGATGTTGTTTCAGCTACCTCCAAGATCTTCATTACTGATTCTCTGCAATTTGCGTACAATGGATGTCCATATTCAAGTATTGGTCTGCATATAGATTTGTAAATGATTGCTGCTGTTTTCATGTTGATTCCTTGGTCCTTATATGTCAGACATCTAAAGTGTTTGGCTCTACTAACAATTTTTCTCTTTACATTTTGAGCGTGGAGTTTCAGGCTAGCTTTGTTGTCTATTTGAATACCGAGATAATTTATTGATGGTGTTGGTTTGACCCTTATGTTGTTTATCAGTATAGTTGGGGATTGAACCGTGATGTTGTGGTTGAATATAATTAGTTGAGATTTTCCTGGATTAGCTTTTAGTCTCCATTTAGCGAACCATAAAGTTATGTTGTTTATGTATTCTTGGAGTTTATCAATACATTTCTTTAGTGTTTTTTCGTTTGAAATTACCGTTGTATCATCCGCATACTGTAGGACATATTGGTTTGCATTGTTGCTAGTGGGAATGTCGCTGCAATAAATATTGTAAAGAAACGGAGATAATGGTGATCCTTGGGGTGTACCTTGCTCAGGGGTGAAGTAGTTGGATGACGAATTGTTGATACTTATTTTCAATTTTCTGTTCTCCAAATATTCCCTCACTATTTTGATAAGGTATTGAGGTAAGCCTTTTTTGAAAATTTTGTATAGTAGCCCCTTTATCCACATGCTGTCAA
This sequence comes from Hippodamia convergens, assembly GCA_038502775.1. Taxonomy (NCBI): domain Eukaryota; kingdom Metazoa; phylum Arthropoda; class Insecta; order Coleoptera; family Coccinellidae; genus Hippodamia; species Hippodamia convergens. The sequence goes on along the minus strand of CM076610.1, from coordinate 5,862,372 downwards.
ATGCTTTGTTGATATCCATACACACTGCTGCTGTTTTTTTTTTGTTTAGTTGGGCATTTTGAAGATTAGAGATGAAAATTGTCAAGGGGTGAGCTGTGGCTTTCTTTCTGCGGAAACCGAATTGAAAATTGGGAATATAGTCCTGTAAATGTTCTTCTAACTGTAATTTAATGATTTTTTCCAAGAGTTTTCCCAGTACTGGTAAAAGCGTTATCGGTCTGTAATTTTCAACTTTTTTTGGGTCTTTGTTATGTTTTGCAATAAGAATGACGTTACCAGTTTTCCATATTTCTGGGAAGGTTTTGTTGTTTATACACCATTCTAATATCTTCATTATGTGTTCATGAACGATTAGATGTAATTGTTTGACTATGTTCCAGGGTACGTTGTCTGCCCCAGGGGCACTGTTCTTGGTGTTGTGTAGAATTTCATAATATGTGGCTTCCTCTATTTCCATCTCCACTGAGTTTTCATTATCATTCACGGAGTTGCTAAAGTATTCATTATACCAAGTTTCTATTAGGGCTTCTGTTTCCGAGTCAAAGTTCCTGTCCTTGTCGTATTGGTATGCCTGTTGAAAGTGTTGTGCAAATATATCTGTCTTTTCTTGATCCGTGATATATTCTATATTATTGGCTTTAATTGTGGGTATTTTGTAGGTATGTTTGTACCTAGAGAGTTTGTTAATTTGCCTGTAGAAGTTTTTACCTTTGGCCAAACCAATTGATCTGCAAGCCTCAGTCCATCTATGCTGTCTATACTGTTGAATCATTTTGTGAATGTTAGTGTTGTATTCGTTTAATTTAGTTTTGAAATTTGGATTTGGGCAGCATCTATATTCTCTGTACATTTTGCGTTTGTTCTTGATCATTTTTACAATGAAAGGCGGTAGGTCGTGTAAAAATGGATGGTGATTTGCTATAGGTGTGTGTTTGATTATACATTCAGAAAGTTTGTTATTAAATAATGTAATGTAATCTTCGCCTATATTTGTTTGCTGATGAGAATTTACGAAGTTGCTCATGTCCTCATTGACTTTATTGATTTTGCATTTATCAAATATGAAAGTTTTTCTCTGGACTATTTCTTCCATATCTGTGTCTGAATTCAATGTGATTAGCATTGCAAGATGATCTGAGCCGAGGTCTGGCAGCAGTACTAAATCTTTTATGTTATTTTCTAGATTTGAAGAATATATCAGAAGGTCTGGCGTGCTGTCAGGATTATTGTTCATTAAGAATGTTGGAGGCGTGTTATATTTTTTGAATGTACCATTCTGAAGAAATTTATTCATTTGTTTGTTTTTTGTTGGATTTAGATTGAAGTCTCCTATGATTAGTGAATACTTATATAGTGCTGCTTTTGTAAATATTGTTTCTTCAATTTTGGAATGAGGGTGTATATATACTAAGAATATATGTAGTCTGTCATTTTTAAAGGAAATTGTGAAATGCAGAGTTTCGTTTAAGTTGTTATTTAGAGTAGGAGAATTGTTCTTACCCATTTTTAAGATGGGATTGCACTGCACTATACTCCCTCCCCTGGTATTATGAAGCAAATGAATTTTGCAAAAACATAGAATAATTCAATAGATAACCTTGGAAAACCCAACATTACAATAAAGAGTATTATGAGTTTGTATTAATCTCAACTGATTCCGAATTACATTGAAAATATAAATTTCAAATTTGTATATAGTAGTTTTGATTGGCTCAAGTAATACAATACTGTTGTACTCCTTATTTTTAATAAATAAACAATAAAATAACTTGATTGTAATTTATTTTTAAGAATGATGCAGTATAATAAAAAGACAAAAGTTTTTGATCATAATTTCAACTTCAAAACACTTTATGCTGATGCCTCTTGACTTATACCCCATTGAATGCTCTTGACTTTTTCTAAGCTCTTGTTACCAAGTATTCTTTCTAATACATAGTTTGGGAAGCTTTAGAATAATTTACGATAATAATATGAAAATATTAAAGCTGTATTTTGGCGTTGAAACTAGGTTAAAAAATATTTTCTGTGCACTTTAAAGATGGCTAAAATGCATATTTTTGAAAGCTTCTCTTTTTTCAAAGTAATAAAAACGAAAATCAGTGCAGGACTATGAGAGAATTTCCAAAACCTACTTTCAATTTTCAATAATAACGAAATATTTTTAAACGGGTCTGTTTGACGTCACCGTTTGCATGCCAAACTACAGCTGAATTAATATGAAAGTGAAGGAAATATATAGTTTATCTTGTGAATAAGGAGTTGATCATCAATGTTATGATATGTACATGTTTTTTTCAATGCATGATAGGACAACACCAAAATTGCTTGCTGTGAGGTGACCATTACGCAATTGTCCCGTTGGCCAATTGTTCCATTTGCCACCTTCTCTATAACATTTCGTTCCATTTTTGCATGCTCCAAAACATTTGATTTGGTTTTGTACTCCATGAAAAGTTCCTGAATTGATGTTATGGGTTTTTTCATCGGAACAGGTTCTTTTGGGAATATCCAATAGAATGGTAAAAAAGTCGAGGGCTTATTCCATTGACAGACAGAATCGGTTTTGCTGATTTTTTTATTAGCATGGATAAGAAAAGCTGCCATGTGATGACAAAGATGTTGGCCTCTGGGACATTCACAAGTCGAAAGTCGAATTTTCCCATTTTGAAAAAAAAGTGGATCTGAAAAATAAAACTAATGTCACAAGCATTTCCATACATGAAATGTTTAAACTTACCTCAACAAAATATCTCTTATTTTTCATCGAAGCAAATACATTGCCCTCCAAAATTTTCAACGAAGCTATGTGGCCACTCTCAACAGCATTCTCGCCCTTCGTGAAAAGAGACATTTCTCCTTGGAATTTCTCAAAAATGTCTGATAGGGCCACCACAGACGTCATTTCTTAAATGAAAAAGCTTATATTCAACAAATTACCGAGTCTGATTTTCGATAGAATAACATTCCATATTCAATGTATTCTATATCATATTTTGAGGTTTTTCTATCCATTTTGTTAAAGAACGCTATTTCAATATTTCTCACTATTCTTGTTGAAAATACTTGGAAATTACATACATTATTAAATGTATTCAATAGAATGGATTATAAGAACAAACGGAAGACATAAGTTGACATACCTTTACACGAATAAAAATAATTCAATATAAATGAAAATCAACAATTTTTTTACTTTTACCTATTCTACAACTTCTGTAAATTCCAAATATCGCAATGTCGTGCCTTAAATACACCGATAACTATATTTAATTTCGATTTTACTGAGAGCCTCTTGTCTCTTATGGTTAACGAAGAGAAGACAGAAGGTAACTTACCTTTACACGAAGAAAAATAATGCTATATAATCAAAACCAACAATTTTTTGACTTCTATCTCTTCTACAACTCTTGTAGATTCCAAATATAGCAATCTCGTCCCTTAAATACACCGGTAACTATATTTAATTTCGAATTTACTGAAAGCCTTTTGTCTCTTATGGCGAATTACACAGGAATGGAAGTAAACAAAAGTTTGTTTTGATCCAGTCGCCATCTTGTGACGTCACGACTAATTCGGTCCATTCCTTTATCATATTGATTATAGGACAGATTTGTGAGGTATATCATAAGTTATGAAAATCATAATATCAATGAAATTAAAGATTTGATTTTATTTTTTTATGATACAAAATTTAAATATTAAGAAAAAACTTTGCTAAAATAATCACAACTGTTGAAATTCATAAATTTTATCACCACTGTAAAAATAACATATCAAACTGATTATATCAACTTAAACCATGTAAAGAAACTCGTTTATTAAATTACTGATTATTAACTCGGATATAACTGATGAAGATTGTAACATTAGTAATAATCATTTTGAAAAGGAAAGAAAGAAAATATTGGACACAGTCACATCCTGAAACTGAAATGAGATAATGTAGTGAACCAAGTTGTAGTAAAATATGAAAAAATATTTTCATTCTTTTTTCAAGCTAAAGAACAGTTATTATTGTTTATCAACTTTTTACATATTTTATGGACAATAATAAGCTGCCAAAATAATGAAAAATTGTTTTTTAACTTTCTATATACGACAAGACAGTGATGAGAAGCTAGTTGTACAGGACTTATGGATCAGGTGAATGAGGAAATATCCAATATCAAATTTCTTTACCCAATAAAGAAATAAAAAGTAAGTATGGGGTTACGAGAGTACAAAAAAGTTTTTGATCAAGTAATACTCTAAATTGTAATAAATAAATTAACAAATAAAAATACTATGATTGAACATTCATATTTTAATCCTAGCATATTTTTCTATTCCACATTAAAATTTTCTCAAATCAGACTTTCATTGAGTGGAACCTTAAGCATTGAAGTCCTTTATAAACAAATGATTCCATGCTAAACTACTCAAATTCACTCAACCTATGTAAAAATTTCCAGCAAGAAGACCAACAAATAGTCCCAAAGACTGAATTCGAAATTTCTGAAATGGTAATTTAACAAAAGATGGTTTGAATGTTTTTCAAAATAGTTGATTCAATAAAATAACAATGTTCCCTTCATTTTATTATTTTTCTGTTTTCTTTGTTTTGATCAAACAATAAACTCTCATTCTCAGATAATCACAGTATTTTCTGATGATTAATGCTTCTATTTCACGTCCCATTTTTATTTGGTGTTTGAAGCGCCTAAAATAATTTAATTCATCAAGGGTAAGGTTGAGACTCAGTCACTTTTAAGCTTCCTTGATATTCTCTGTATCTCGTTGACAGTGGGATCTTCTGCGATTTCGCAAATATGATGATATCGGACAGAACAGTCACCTCCCTTGTAAGAGTAAGATAAGGATCCTTTATCAAACGCCAACCTGAGACATCGGCCATCTCCCGGGATTCCACCGCCCTGTTTATTCTTCGTGGACACGGGTCTTGCGCTGTTGCTCCAGATCCAGAGTAGACCAGGATTCAGACCACCGGTCCAGAAATCTTTTCCTGAAATCGAATTGCATGATTGAGTTTGGAAGCCTTGGTGTGAATGACTTGTTCAGAATTTAATGTTCGAAGAATAGCCGATTTTCTAATATTTCTAGTTACCAAAATTCTAATTCGAAATGTAGATTTTGTTTTGATTCAGAATTGCAACTTGAACATTCAAAATATTATCTCACCCCTCAAATGATCGTTGGTTCGAATGTACGTGATCACATCTTGGCTCTCTTCGATCGTCTCGAATTCAGCAAGGACCGAGTCGAGGGACCTGCACTGCTTGCTGGCTGCTTTCCAGTCATATTCCCTGCCTGCTGAGCTGGCAAAGAAGTAACATTTCTGGCCGATTCTGGTGAAATTATCTGGGCACTGATCTGGAAATAAGATGAACTCAAAAAACATTCATCCTGTTGTACATATTTATAACGATTTCCCAACTCACAAAAAACCAACCTAAATGAAAGTATCGAAAAAATGCCAAGACGAAACACTTTTCTGTGAACAACGTTTAAAGTTTGTAAAATAACAACTTGTGATGTTGGAGAGTGTGGGTCTACATGAGATCTGATAACTTTTTGACAATGTGAAAATTCTGTCTCATCTTGGCAATATTTTACATGAAAATGGTTTTGGTTGGATAGGAACTTTCTAGTAATCACTTGGCACTCATTATCTACCTTGATCGATTCTATTTCCAGCCATGACGTAGTACAGCGCTTCCTCAGTTTTCCTCAATCTCTTCTCCATGGAATCCACTTTGTAGACCAATTTCTCTATTGCACTCAAGAGATATAAATCTGTCTCCGATACTTGCCTAGGTGGTTTATTGTTGCTGTTGTTCACAATTTTCGTGTTGTGTATTTTGCTTTCCTTTGAGTCCTTATCTTCACCGATTCTTCGGACTATCATTATGTCCCCATTGTTTATTCGCATAACTCTCTTCTCTCTGTTGAATATTTATCATCAACATTTCTATTCGGTTACATTCAAATATCCCAAACATCATTGTAGGACAACAGAAATACCACATTCAAAGAATATATTATTAAAGATTTCAACTGAATATGAATAAACACAAGTTTTTAATGTTGTTCTTATGACTGAGTATTCAGTATAGTTAAGATATCTCTATTTCAGTCAAGTTTTGTGAGATACTTTCACAGAATATCAAAATATACTCTCGAAATTCAAATTAAAATTCAGATACGAGACTTTTGCATTATATGTATTGTACATTGACTTATTACGTGTATAATAGGTCTTTGGTATTGTTATTGTATCTTGGCAGTTGGTACAAAATTTGACAGATGACGTGACAGAATTTGATTTGATCGGAGGGCAATACTGACAACCACAAAAAGAAAAATATAACTAAAAACAATGCAGCACTACTTTTAGTAGGTACTGCAATGGTTTAAAATTCCAAAACGAGTTTCTAATTGAACGGATGTTAAAATGAGCCTTCTGTAGAGTTATTATATGTATTATAAATTATTTTCACCAATTCACTGAGATATCAAATATACGAAAATTCCACAAACATCGTTTAGTGACTTTTGCGTCGAAAAATGTTGGTGAGAAAAACGGATTTTTCAAGTGATTTGAGATTCTCGAACCATTTTTCTTTTCATTCAAGCGAATCGTGTGATTTCATAGTTATTTGAAAGATATTTTTGAACTTTCATTCATGGGAAAAAGTGGTTAGTGAATGAAATATGTTTTGAATGATTTTCAACTCACTGCTCACAAACTTTCATATGAAAATTTTTATATCCTTTAATAAAAAATATTGTTAAAAATAAATTTATATCGAGATATCATTCAGGTTTTCCCTTTAATTGATATTTAGTTTTTGGGACATAATGTAGATGGCCGCAAGTGCTGGAAAAGGTCTTTGTAATATACCTAATTAATTCGTCCTCAATTAAGCAAGAAAGTTTGCTTACCTTCTCGTTCCTAGTACCCATTCTTCTAAAATTGGACCCCACACACCTTCTTCTGTCCAATGAGCAGGGTTATCGTCGGATGATTGTATATTTGAAGAATTGCCCACAACGAAAACGCCACAACAAAAGTTCAGTTCGAATAGAATAAAGGCGCAAATCTGTTTTATAAACTTCATGGTAAGTACACTCTGATAAGACTCGCGCTGAACTGGGTGAGTAGGAGACGAAAGAAAGAAAGTGAAGATGTTGAAACAAGCTGAGTTAGTGACTTGAGTACACAGAGTTGGCTTCGAACCAAAGTGTGAAATGTTTTCAGAAGTTCCTCATTCGAAGGAAACAAAATTTAACGGAGTATTTTCATTCCATTTATACAAGAGTTCATAAGGGTGTTTGTTATTTGTTACCCTTCCATCTCGTCATTTTTCGAAATTTATAGTCCTGAAAAAGGGCCATCGTGCTTCTCAAAAGTCAAGACTTATTTAATAGTGTATTAAATTTATTGTATTTTGACAATTGTTGAAACTTTACCACACTTCATCTCTTCAAAGAACCAGTAGACTGGGAGAGAAAACCCCAAAGAAGTTTCTGGTGGTACAGAAAGCAAACATAGCATGAAACTATGGAGTGAGGAACTTTCTGGTTCATTCTTAATGAATTCAACCTCATTTGCTCAATGAACCTCGAATTTGTTCATCCACTCCTGCTAGAGTCCGATTCTGAAGTTCGAAGGAACGTTCTTTAGCATCCGGTGAAATGCTCTCTCTTTCGATAAAAGGATGGTCGCTCGGCTGAATGAATGGACATTCTAGATTAATTTCGCGTGACATTTTTCACGCATGATGTACCGATGGTAATCGATTCTTGTAGGTAGACAGTTAACCAACTGCGATTTCCCCAGCGGGCATGGTAATCAGTTCGATACCATTACTCCAAGATCTGCATCTGTCGACGGTCAGCGACCCACTTTTCACGGATGACTCAACGGAATTCCCTCCTGATCGTCCGTGGATTGGAACTGCAGCTTTCTATCGAAACTCTCACGGGGCCGTGAATTCAACCTCCGGTTAAGCAATCATCTAGGGTTGAGATTCCAACCTTTACCTATCAAACCCTATTTGGAGGCACCCCCTACATTTCAATGTGAAATCAATCACCCGATGTGTAGACAAACGCAAATATACATCGCGATGCGATAGCAGCTCGAGTCAAGCTAGGTATAGAGGTACATTTCTCCACTTCGTACGTAGTTGATTTTGAACATGGATGATTGCGATTTAGTTTCACTTGAAATAGGTCTTGGAATAATTTCATTCTATTAAATTATCATTGAAAAGGAAAGAAGAAAATAAATTATTTTGTCATTAGCAACGAAGGTACTATAAGAAGTGAAATCCAACCCAAAACATTTTCATGTAATATGTCATCAAGACGAAACCGCATTTCTCATATTGTCAAAAAGTTATCGTAACTCAATGCAAAGGGCGACTTCTAGAATTAAACTATCTAGAATAAAAAACAACAATTTGAACAATTTACCATAATTCTAAAGCTTACCAATTCAATTCTCACTAAAAAATAATTCAAAATTTCATCGAAGGAAAATCAGAGAACTATAAAGGGTTTATTTGCAACATAAAAAAACTATGTCGATATTTACAAGGGTGTCAGTGTGACTCATTTACAGTAATAATCTCATTTTTTTTTCAAAAATACACTGTTAAATTAGTGCTTTCCATTACTTTCGGTGTGACGTCAATGTTGTCCAAATTCTCTGAACTTCCGGAGTCAGTCTGAAAAATTCGAAATATTGTATGATGATCAAATCCTATGAACTGATGAAATTTGCAATCAGAAAGATTTATAGTAGGAGATTTTTGAATTAACTCAAGATTTTCATGAAAATCGGAAATAATCTTCAAAATATGAGATTTCTCAGTTCCCTGCAAAGATATACCGAATTGTGACACAATTATCGAAACGAAAAAAATATAATGCGCCTCAATTCAGAAAAAATACAATATTAAAAATTTTGATATAATTCAATATAGGTAATTCGAAAGTTTCAACAGTTTTCTTTCAATTATCACTTTATATCACAAGATTGAAAAAAGACATTGCTAATTTTGATATTATTCAATATTAGAAATCAAGTTTCAAATTTTTATAATTTCATTATACAAATGGAGAATATCATTTTGTTCTACCAAAATAACATCTTCGACGTTGATTTGTCTTGTTGAAAAACTTTAGTCAGTAATTTTTTAGACTTCTTTGTTCTGTTAATTTGGTATTTGTTGTTTATATTGAGATTCATTTCATGCTTTCTTACTTTTTCTACATTTTAACATTTCGTGATTTTAGTACTCAGGATGGACCCATACTGGGAAAGAAGCGAATAACAGGAATTCACTGACCTTGTCATCGCCCCAGCTCAACTTCTTCACTCTGGAAGACGTGGTCGAATTGGGCCAAGTAGGTGGCGGGGGTGCTGGATGCACCTTCGGACTGGGAATAGTCGATTTGACGGCCTGCGTTGCCAGATTGGGCACTCCACCCATGGCCGTTGCTGTCGGATTTCTCAATCTGTCGTTGAATACGGGATTGCTCATTTTTCCCGCTAGCGGGCTTCTGCAGGAGTTTTTTTCTTGTTGGAGGGTTGGCAGTTCACGTCGATTGTTTCTTTTCCTGAGTTATATAATAAAAATAAGTTAATGCTTTTATTTCAAAAAGATGAAGGGTTTTTTCATAATATCGGCATCGCCTTCCGATAATTTTCATATTAAAAGCCAGAGTGAATGCTCCACCCAGAGAAAATCATGTTGGTGTCTCTGGCACCTCCATCCGAATCTCAAGATACACTTGAGATACACAATTCGGCCACATTATTCACAAAACTGCTGTTAACAACGTTTTAATCGAAAATCACGATACCATTCATTCCCAATTTGAATTGTTTGTCGATCACTCTATGCGCAACAACGATCAACATAGAAGAGTCGCGAAAAATCTGCTTTGTCAAAGTTAAAATTGTTTATTTTTCATTAAATTATGAAGTTTATTAGACATAATGATGAGTATCTTCTGAAATGTTAAGTCAAATTTTAGATAATAAATTATTCACAACAGCGTTATAATTGAAAAAAACTATCAAAACACAATGACATTTGATCATTATGTGTTAAGTCTATGCACACTCTACACTTCATAAATAGGTCTATGATCTATAGTTGCGGAGTTCTAATTCTAACTGGCAACGTTCAGCTTAGCGGTGAAGTTCAATTCAATGACATTTGTTTATGTTTGGAAATGAAAGGTTACATATGATTCTGGTGGAGAACCTCAGGAAATTTTATAAACCACGATAAAAAATGATTACATACTGAAGATATAGGTGATAGCAAGCTGAATACTTCATTATCAATAATGGAAAATAAATCAAAAGAAGAATATTCAACATTTGCCGCTAACGAAATACTGTATGAAGTATAAGTATTCATTGTAGGTACATTTTATGCATTCCGTAATAATTCAGAACTAACAAAATCGTAATTCATCTTTCGTCGAATAGGATTGAAAAAGTAGGTTGACGCTTGTTTTTATTGTACAGTTGGCTATTATTTCCAAGTTTTGAACGGCAGGCATATATTATATTTATGACTATGATATCCAGGAGTGGCATAGCTCATTATGAAAGTTTAAAATGGCTATATCTTTTTTTCTAGGCCGAATCGGAAAAAATAGCAGAGGAAAAAAGTGATTCTTTAGACCTCAGGAATCTACGTTTAAAATATATGTACAAGTCAAAGACTCACCCTGTATAAGTAGGTTGAGTTTTGATACTTCATAAGAATTAAAATATGAAACATTAAGTTAGTTTTCAATACTTTTGAAATGACATCTAAAAATTGGTCACTGGCTCTTCTTCTTCTACCTCAAGGCCATGAAAATAAATAGTAGGGTGAGTTTTGTACTTACGACCTGTAGATGTAGGCGACCAGGAGAGCCACGACAACGGCCAGCATCATCAGGCTGGTGCCCAGTCCGAGCAGCAGCACCGAGGTGCCGGCGCGTTTCGCGCTGACCCCCGCAGAACTCTCCCCTCCGGGAAAGTGGACCGTCACCGGCACCCTGGCCTCCTTGGACGGCCGGCCGTTGTCCGTCGCGACGACCTCGAAAGTCACCACCCCGGTGGTTCCCCGAGCCTCGTCGCGGAGGCGCAACTCCCCCATGGGGGTGATGAAGAAGGAGGACGCGTTGGCGCCCGTCAGAGTGAGGGTGATCTTGTCGTTCTTGTCGCCGTCCGCGGCCTCGATCTTCCCCAGGAGCTCTTTTGGCGCCCCGGAGGCGTAGAACTCGTAGTGGGGATACCTGAAGCGCGGTTCCCACTCGTTCACGTCCACCACCGTTATGTTCACCACGCTGGAATCGTTCTGAAACGAGGAAATTCCAGCTTTGAGAGAGGTCTATCAAGTTATGGAGTATTATTTCTTCTTCAAGGGCCTATCCATTTCGGATGTTGGCAATCATTACTTTGTTGGTAGCAGCTCGAATTCACTCTGCTGTGAGGAAAATTAATTAAATTTGACGGTAAAAATTATTTGTCTGCTTTTTACTATGTAGAAACTTTTGATGACAAATAAATATGAAACAATTCATTTAGGGCCGTTTGCAAAGATTATGTGCTTTTCAGAGCAAGAATCGTGACCCTTTAATTTTCAAAAAAAAATCGATAGAGTGAACCAGAGAAACGGCTGGCTGCATTCATTTGGCTTTTTGTGAACATATTGAACTCTAAAAGGCACACTTGACATTATGGGTTTTCCCAATTTGTTGAATCCAGCGCTTGATTTTCTAAAAGAACACCGGAAGCCCTCTTTGCGATGCATTTTCGAATTGATGTGAAAAAGAAAAGAAATTTTTTTCTGGAAAAAGCAATCAAAAGCCGTTTAAGGAAATCCTTCAGGTTCTCAAAACCCACAGCAATAACTTTTTGTGTGATCATTGGTTGCTGAGATATCGATGGTCAAAGTGCTAGAGCAAAACAATATTTTCCCGTGAACCAAAAAAAGAAACTTGAAAAATTTTAGAAATTTTTTTGTTCTTCGTTTTTTTAATATTACTCAAGCAAAAAACAGGAACCCGGGGCTACAATTTCCTTTTTTGTCATTTCTTGTACGACCATTTCTTTCGAAGTTATGTCTTATTGGAAATTGCTCAAGAAATTTCGATTTTATTTTGATGTAATAATTTATTCCAGTAGTGTATAAAGAAAGTCTCTCATATACAGGGTGTACCAAGTTTGACGGCCTATTAGGCGATTCTGGAGAACAAGACCTATATGAAATCTGAAAATTGGGATTATGTTATTGTTTGACATTATCTACTGATCTAAAATATTCTTGGAGCCTGACCACTTTCAAAAATTTTTTTGTTTCAGAATTTGATAAAGTATGCAATTCTGAATACATTCGTGCACAAATCGTTGCGTTCGTCAAAATACTTTTCATAATATCGAGCAAAAACTGAAGAAAAAAGGGAGATAAGAGTATTCGGTATTATGTTTGTTATTCCTAACCTAGATATCGTAAGCACAAACTGTTTTTTCATTTCTGAAGGTGAAGAATGTGGAAATATTGTAGATTTTCAGAATTTTGAAAAACCCGTCACAGGATGTTCCTAATGTTTGTTCAAAACTTGGGGATCAAGATTGACCCATAACTTTCGTTTTTCAAATTAGAACCCTATTTTTTTATGATTGCGTTGGATTGTGCGAAGAAAAATGATGATAATGTTTCAATATACTAATGCTTCTAAAATTAATATTTCTTGAGTTATTCAGGATTTCCTGATTCCATGTCGTACGTACCGTAAAATTCAAAGAATCTGTGTCATATCAACATAACCTTGGTCATAGAAGAAAAATTGTTCAAATAAATCAGTAGTGACTACCTCTTTTCTGAATTCATTTATCATTGTTGATATAAAACAGATTTTATGAATGAATTAAAAAAATCCTAAATAACTCAATAATTAGTAATTTTAGGAGCATCAACATGTTGAAACATTATCATCATTTTTCTTCGCAGAATCCAACGCAATCATAAAAAAAAATAGGGTTCTAATTTGAAAAACGAAAGTTATGAGCCAATCTTGATCCCAATTTTTGAACCAACGTTTGGAACACCCCGTGACGAGTTATTCAACATTCTAAAATTGTACAATATTTCCACAGTCTTCGCCTTCAAAAATGAGAAAACCGTTTGTGCTTATGATATCTAGGTTAGGAATAACACACATAATACCGAATAGCCTTATCTCCCTTTTTTCTTCAGTTCCTTCTCGATATTTTGAAAAGTATTTTGACGAATGCAACGATTTGGGTACGAGTGTATTCAGAATTGCATATTCTATCAAATTCGAAAACAAAAAATTCGAAAAAAAAATATTTGAAAATTTTTTTCACTCCCTGTATAACTGAAAAAGGTCAGGCTCCAAGAATATTTTAGATCGGTAAGTAATGTCAAACAATAATATATTTCAGATTTCAAATAGGTCCAGTTCTCCAGAAACGCCTAATAGGCAGGTGTCGAACACCTGATGGACAAAAAATTAGAATGAAAATATATCTCACCGTGATGCCATCAGTGGCGAACACCTTGAAGAAATACTCAGGCCTCTCTTCGAAATCCAACCTCTTCTTCAGCGACAGTTCCCCCTTGGTGTTCAACGCGAAAGTTTTCAGTATGTTCTGATCGGAGACGAAATATTTCAAGTTTTGGCCGGGTCTGTTGTTCGCCAGAGTGCCGACGACGGTCCCTTGAGGCGTCGATTCGACCACGGACACGAAGAAAACTTCGTGGAGGAACTGGATGCCGCTGTTGAGACTCGGGTCCCTGGTTACGGTCAGCGTAGCCAGAGCGTACCTGTCTGGATTGTCTTCCTGGGTCGCCCTGATCACCAACGTGGCGGGGTGAAGCAGGGCGTCTCCGGAGATGTTCTTCGCCAAGGTCACCCTTCCGGTCTTCCTGTTAATCTTGAAGAGGTCGTAGTCCGGACTGAGACCGTTGAACGTGTAGTAAACCGGCGCGTTCAAACCCTTGTCCTGGTCGACGGCTCTGATGTCCTTCGGTTGCACTTTCAACACGGTACCTGTTAGAGACATTTCTTAGGATGTATTATAGATAGCCTTGATATTTTGATTGATTGATTTGATATAATTTTTTGTAATTGTCAAGTAAAAAACTAGTAGAAAACTCATTCATATTTTTGCTTTAAAAAACTGTTAAAACTGGTACAGTTTTTTACATTGATCCTTCGTGCCGTTGCAGTTATATCGTGAAATTTAATTTGTTCGCCTTATGGAACCGAGAAGTTCAGCATCGACGAAGGAAATTCCACCGCGGAGATTTGGTCTAGATTCTGTCGACAAAAGCAAAGTGTGACATGTTCTTTCGAGCATTTAGGCCGTCGTCGTAGATTAGTTCTCGACGTTTCGCCAGTTCGAGTGTCTGGCATCTTCAGAAGTTATATTTCAGGAGATGTTCTCACTGGACTGAACTGCCTGAGTGTGTGTCGAGAACTAATCTACGACGACGGCCTAAATGCTCGAAAGAACATGTCACATTGAACGATGGCCGCGAAAGCCTCAACCAATTCATTAAAAGCAAAGTGGTTTTTAGGAACAGGCGTGATACCATGTTATCCAGGAATGGCCGAAGTTTTGATGTTGAGAAATCTACTAATTTGAAGAAGGTGGTAGATCCGTTATTTCAGAATTCTTTTATGATTCAAGAGAAAAATCTAGAAAAACATAGTGACGAAAAGAATTTGAGTGAAGAGCGCTCAAACCATATTCCGCATTGCGATGAAAATAATATGAGAGAAGAGCCTCCAAATCATGTTTCCGGAAGTTTTCGTTCAAATTCAAGCAACAAATCGAGAATCAATTTGGAAATGGAAGCTCTGAAACTAGAAGAAAAGTTCGTACATGAGGAAAGCATGGAAAGGTTGCGACTGCTTCGCAGTAAGAAAGACCTTTTAAAGAACTAAAATTGAAGACGACAATGCTCGAAGAGGAAGGTGGAAGTGATGATGGTTCTAATGGTTCCCAATAAGACATGCCTTCACAAAATATCTACGGAAATCCTGAGAAGGTGAAAGATTGGATGCATGGATGTGTTCCTTCTTCTAAATTGAAAAGTTATCCAGATTCGCCTTTTAGGGAAGGACAAATTGAAGACAGGTCTGACATTTTATTGAAAATAGTTGAACAATGCTTCAAAAATACAGAAAAAGTCACTGAAAAACTGGCCAACGAGTTGAAGTTGGCAGGTCCTGTCGTACCTGTATTCTTTCAATGGAAAAATCAGGTAACTCATTATGAGGATAATTCGAGGAATGTTTCTGCTGAATTAGCTGGAGGAAATGAGGTGAAAAGAAATTTTTATAAAATTAAAAATTTAAGAAATGTAAGAAATCTGCCTCAGCACAATATCGACATAAGTGAATTGCTCAAGAGGTATCCGTACTTAGATCATGAGATCTTGAATACCTTGAAAAATGCCAAACCTCAAATCTTATTAGGACAAGACAATTGTGGGTTGATTATTCCTCGAAAAATAATACAACCCTCTTTAAATATGCCAATATTATCGAAATCGAAGTTGGGATGGAAAATTCATGGAAAAATTAGTGATGAAGAAGGTGGCGATGAAGAGGGTGAAGAAGATGCTAATGTCAAGCCTTCTCCATCTAGAAGCAGGTCAGAAAGTAAGTCTAAGTCCAGATTCAAAGCCAGGAATAAATCAAAATCTTCCAGAAGAGGAAAAAGAATGAAATCTGCAAGATCGAGCAGTTCAGATTCTGGAACAAAATTTGAGATCCACCTAAAAGAAGACCGAGTGCAGAAAACAAGATATTACTGGTCTGATAAGAAAAGTAGAGATAGCGAGTCAGAAGATAAAAGAAAGCGTCGAAAGTTTTCTCCAAGATTTCCAAGACGACGTAGAAATTGTATCAAAAGGAGTCCCAGAAGGAAGAGGAGCGTACCTACAGAAAGTTCCCTGAAAGAAGCAACTCTAGAACACGTAGTATTTCACGATCTGAGAGAAGCGGGAGCAAAAGACGTAGGAGTACCCCAAGATGTCCGAGTCTACGCAGAGGTGGCCGCAGTCAGAGAGGCCATAGATGTAGTCCTAGTATTAGAAGCCGCATGAGGAAAGAGGTTCGGCCTTAAGAAGAAGCCCTAGACCAAGAAGAAGGAGCACATCTCCACCATGGCAAGAAGGAGTGACAGTCCAAGACAGATGCGGTAGTTCCAGGCAAAGTAACGATTGCCCAAAACTAGCCTATCCTCGACCCAGAAAGCGAAGAGCATCCAGGGAAAGTAGAATTCCTCCTGCCAGAGACAGCAGATCAAGTTCACCGGAAAGGCAATCTTCCTGGTTGGTGGGTGGAGAAAATGTTAGAGACATTTCTTAGAATGTATTATAGATAGCCTAGATATTTTGATTGATTGATTTGATATAAAAATTGATAAAAAACTGGTAGAAAACTCATTCAACTGGTATAGTTTTTTACAGTACCTGAGAGGTCGCTACTTTGTAGGAAAGCCGTGTATCTGTCGTCCAAGAACCGCGGGTTTTGGTCATCGGCGTCCATCACGTACACCGTCAGCACCGTGTCCGCCGTCCTGGGAGGTTCTCCGTGGTCTTGCGCCCTGATGTGGACGTCGAACGACTCCAGGGTTTCGTAGTCCAGCGGTTTCTTCAGGACCAGGGTACCTTCGAGCTCGTTCTCGAACTCGAAGTAGTCGGAGTGAAGGCCGGGGATGACGGAGTAGCGGATGCTGGAGAAAGGGCCTTGCTGGTCGTTGTCGACGGCGTGGACGCCTTGCAGCACCCTGGTGCCCACCACCGTCACCTCGGAGATGTTGAGGGTGTAGGGCGCGTTCACGAAAACGGGCGAATTGTCGTTGGCGTCGGTGACTCTGATGTTGATCGGGATCACGAAGCCGGGGTCCAGGGTGCGCAGTCGCTCGCAGATCAGGTTCACGAACACCGAGGAAGGACCGTCGATGCCCTCCTTGTCGAGGCGCCGCTTGAGGGTGAGGTTCTTGGTGCCGGGAGCTATCACCACTGGGCTGTCGGCTTCTTTAAGTCGGAGACCGACGTTGCCCCCTGGTCTTGGATCGCCGACGATCCTCACCTGGCCTATGGTGGAACCGACGGGTTGGTCTTCGGGGACGAAGAAGCTCTCGGAGGAAGATCCGCTCTCCAAGAAACAACGGTTGTCTGCGACCACATCTGCAATTCAAACCTAGTTAGAATTGGGACTTCATGTTTTCTTTCAAAAAATCAGCATTAATATAGATAATCAAGACGAGGTAGACAAAATCTAATACCCCATTCTCTATCTCTTTTTCGGAGAAACTAATAAGAGTTGTATTCATTTTTGGCTACCTTCTTTTGTTTTCAAGTTATAAACAAAAATTGAAAAAATGGCGATATCGAAAAAAATTTATATCTTAGCTAATACTGATGACAGAGCTCTAGAATCAAAACATTCTACAGGCACTTTTTTACGTAGAATCCAGTGGCATGCTCGTCTTTTTTCTCCATTTTTAACTACGAAGCTATGACCCAAAGTAATGTTCCTTTAAATGGAAACACTATATTTCTGTGTCATTTTCTGAAAACTTAATTTTTTTTTATTTCAAAAATATATAACTTCATAAGGTTTGTATCAATATGAGTATAGAAATTGGTCAAAAGCCTATTTTCATGTGAGTCTCAATACTTTCTATGGTTTCAACTGTTGATGAGCAAAGAAAAATGTAGCTTCCCATAACAAGAGCATAGAAATGAAAAGACTACTAGAAAGAAATTGTATTAATTATACGAAACTAAATTTTTCTGTGCTTATCGACAATTGAGACCATAGAAAGTATTGAGACTCAGATGAATAAAGGTTCTTGACCAATTTCTATACTCATATTGATTAATACGAACCATACAATGTTATATATTTCAGAAAACAGAAAAAATTAAGGTTTCAGAAAATGGCACCGAGAACTAGTGTTCCTATTCAAAAAAACATAACTTTGAGTCACAGCTTCGTAATTAAAAATGCTGCAAGAAAAGGCGAGCATGCCACTGGATTCTACGTAAAAATGTGCCTGTATAATGTTTTAATTTTAGAGCTCTATCATCAGTATTGGCGGAGATATAAATTTTTTCGGATATCACAATTTTTTCAATTTTCGCTTACAACTCGAAAACGATAGAAGGTAGCCAAAAATGAATACTACTCTTGTTAGTTTCTCCGAAAAAGATATCGAGAATGGGGTATCAGATTTTGTCTATCTCCTCTGGTTCTAAAGTTGTAGTGCTAAAACATCGAAATATGTACTTCATAGGGCACTAACGCAACAAAAATTCGTACAGCAGCGCTAGTCTTCTTTTTTCTGCTGCTGAATATTGTTGCTCTGTTGAACAGTCTTTATTTTTTCTATCAGTCTTATCACTGGTACTTTCAGATCCTCACCTACTCTTTGGTTACCGGTCCTCTCGAATAGTGTACTTCCCTATATTCGCAGAAAGACAACAACTTTGAATTTTTAGAATGAATTCAATTCAATTCAATTTTCTCGAAAAAGTCCAAACATTTATTTTCATTCTGTAAATGACGTTTGGAACAAGACAATGTTGTCCTGAGATGCGCGTGAAAATCTGCGAAATAAATAAAGACGCCATGCGTCGCGGCATGAGCCCAAGTGGACCCTAACATTTTGACCAAAGCAAAAAGGGGAAACAGTGTCTTTTCTTATCGAAAAAATTTTCAAAAGTCAGTTTTTTGTTAGAATTTGTTTCATGCCGTAATATTTTAGGAAATCATATTGATTTTTTTCTAATTAGACGAGACTCATCTTTACGAATTGTTTGATGCTGAAGTGACACTAATATATCGACTACATAAAATAAAAAAATTATTTCCTAGTGGAAATGTATACATTAGAAACCACTGCACCAGGGCGTATAACGTGGATATCAAACAATGGTCTTATTCTTGGGCAAGTCCAAGGAAGGAACCACGCTTCATGGATGTTTTTTCGGTCCGTTGCTCCTCTTGTTTCCATTGAGCCTCGCTTGAAAACTTCTTGGTAACTCCGAAGGAAAATTACTAGTTGAGCAATCTGTGTAAATTTCGCAACATTCCTAAATTCATTGCGAGATGTAGAAGAGGAGAAAAATTTTAGTGAAAGTATGACTCCATATTTTGAGCATAATAAAATGATTGGAATTCATTCTGAGAGGATTCTGCATATTCTTAAACTTTTTTGGATAGTATGAGCAATTTTCATTTTTTTCCTATCGTAGACAGGTCCCGAGAAATAATAACTTCTGAAAAAGGTGTACATTTTCGTTTTCGCTCTTTATTTCAGAAACATAATTAGTTGGAATATTTCTGTTTGAGGATTTAACAATTTACAAAAAAGCGACACAGGGTCGCGAAAACCGCATGTCTCTATCTCAAATAATAGCTGAGATACAGTGCAGTATCAACCAATTTGGGACACAGTATACATGATGAAAATTTTTTGGTCTTTTCCAACTTTTATTATTGGACTGTCAAAAAGCGGATAAGAAACTTACTTTGACTTGTGACGAGATGAATGGACAACATAAACAATGATAAGATCTTCATGGTGGCCTCTTGCTTTTCCATTGTGAAAACATCTGAAAATAATTTTTGAAAAATTAAACTTCTCACAACTTCTGTTAAATTTTTCTACTTCATTCGAGTGAGTTTATGAAGCTTCAACGTTTCGATATCTAATCCGAAAAAAGGGATCTTCTTCTTAAGGAAAATTCTTGAAATTTCGTCGAATTCTGATATTGTTTTTTTTAAGAAACGAATACAACGAAAGAAAATCATGACAGCCTCTGAAAACAACCTTGGCCATGAGTTTATTCATCCAAACAAACTTATTTTCCAATGTACTATCATCCCCCAGAAAGCTCGGTAACAAATTTTCGACTCACCTTGTATGATAGATACAGATATAATAGGTGTAACATTATTTGAATTAATTTGGTTTATCGAGATATCATCGGGGGTTCATGAATTTTAAAACATCACCTGATAAAAGTATTGAGAAAGAGAATACTTACCACGTCTTCTTGATTCTCCGGTTTCTTTGGCAACTAGAGCACAGAACCATTCTTATTCACATCGCATTATTTCTATATCGGAATAACAGAAAATGTTAATTCGGAGTGAAGAACCTTCATGAGTTATTAATCATCGTAACGGAATCATCGACCAAAACTTTAATAATTACACTCCACGAGTATCGATTACTATTCATTACAAACTTAAACTTAGTTGAAGTTTCCCCTGTTCGCACAACCGAAAGGAAATTCGAGAAAATTAAATCATCCAGCCTCCTGAAGTTGTTATGTTTGTATCGTACACCGACCTTCAATTATGTCACAAATTACCAAAAGTAAGGTGAAATTTTTCGCGAGGAGCGTAAAAAAGACAGTACGGCAAGGCGGATACCTCGATCAGAAATGAAGTAGGCAATTGTTTTCCTTCGATGTGCACCTGTTCCGTGTTTACGAAGCGTGCAATGGGAACATCAGCATGACGGCTTCCTCCCCCTTTTTTCACTCCGCTGAAGTTGTCTTGTTTGCATAATTTTAATTTGAAGATTTTCTGACACTTTCGATCATTTCTTCGCTCAAACTGCGAGATACTGTACAGGGTGGTCGGATCTTTGCGGCTTTAAATAGTGCACGGGCGTCCAGATTCATCCAGTTCCTGATGTTATAAAGCTATGAATATTTCTTCCTACCTATACCCCGCTTTTCCTCAATTTTACCCTGCACAATTAATTTCAGGAATTGGTACTTGCTGATGCGGTGACTGTGACCAAGATATCTTTCTTTGTTTTAGCATGGTCAAGTTCTCTGGTCTACATCCATCCCTCTCAAGACATGAAAGGCCCAGAGATAAGTCATTGTGTAGGCAAAATTCGATCAAACCGGAAACGAGAAAAAAAATGTGAGAAAACTCTACACATAAATAGACAATATTCATGAGCTTCCCGATTGAACGATGGCCGCGAAAGCCTCAATCAATTCATTAACTTTAAAATGATTTTAAAAAGCATTATGAAAATTTATGTGAATTTTACGAAATTCTCCTAATGCCTAACAATTCCTTTCTGACGCAATGAATTGAATCGCCGATTCTAATCTACTTTGACTGAAAAATTATTGAATATTGAATATCAAAGTGGATCAAAATCGGAAAATCTCCCTTCAGGAAACCTTCATAACTAGGGAAATTCGAAAAGTAGGAATGAAATATTCAAAACAAGAGCATCATGAAAATTCTCGCAAAACTTCGAAATTTTCATAATGCCTAACAATTTCTCCTGACAAAATAAATTGAAACTCCGATTCCAATCCACTTTGAATAGAAACTAATAAAATAATGAAAATCAAAGTGGATTAAAATCGGAAAATCTCTCTTCAGGAATCCTTCACAACTGAAGAAATTCAGAAAATAAGGATGAAATAATCAGAACAAGGGCATCATGAAAATTTTCGCGAAAACTTCGAAATTTTCATAATGCCTAACAATATTTCCTGACAAAATAAATTGAATCTCCGATTTTAATCCACTTTGAATAGAAACTAATAAAATAATGAAAATCAAAGTGGATTAAAATCGGAAAATCTCTCTTCAGGAATCCTTCACAACTGAGGAAATTCAGAAAGTAAGCATAAAAAATCAGAACAAGAGCATCATGAAAATTTTCGCCAAAACTTCGAAATTTTCATAATGCCTAACAATATTTCCTGACAAAATAAATTGAATCTCCGATTTTAATCCACTTTGTATAGAAACTAATAAAATAATGAAAATCAAAGTGGATTAAAATCGAAAAATCTCTCTTCAGGAATCCTTCACAACTGAGGAAATTCAGAAAATAAGCATAAAAAAATCAGAACAGGAGCATCATGAAAATTTTCGCCAAAACTTCGAAATTTTCATAATGCCTAACAATATTTCCTGACAAAATAAATTGAATCTCCGATTTTGATCCACTTTGAATAGAAACTAATAAAATAATGAAAATCAAAGTGGATTAAAATCGGAAAATCTCTCTTCAGGAATCCTTCACAACTGAGGAAATTCAGAAAGTAAGCATAAAAAAATCAGAACAAGAGCATCATGAAAATTTTCGCCAAAACTTCGAAATTTTCATAATGCCTAACAATATTTCCTGACAAAATGAATTGAATCTCCGATTTTAATCCACTTTGTATAGAAACTAATAAAATAATGAAAATCAAAGTGGATTAAAATCGGAAAATCTCTCTTCAGGAATCCTTCACAGCTGAGGAAATTCAGAAAGTAGGCATAAAAAAATCAGAACAAGAGCATCATGAAAATTTTCGCGAAAACTTCGAAATTTTCATAATGCCTAACAATATTTCCTGACAAAATAAATTGAATCTCCGATTTTAATCCACTTTGAATAGAAACAAATAAAATAATGAAAATCAAAGTGGATTAAAATCGGAAAATCTCTCTTCAGGAATCCTTCACAACTGAGGAAATTCAGAAAGTAAGCATAAAAAAATCAGAACAAGAGCATCATGAAAATTTTCGCGAAAACTTCGAAATTTTCATAATGCCTAACAATATTTCCTGACAAAATAAATTGAATCTCCGATTTTAATCCACTTTGAATAGAAACTAATAAAATAATGAAAATCAAAGTGGATTAAAATCGGAAAATCTCTCTTCAGGAATCCTTCACAACTGAGGAAATTCAGAAAGTAAGCATAAAAAAATCAGAACAAGAGCATCATGAAAATTTTCGCGAAAACTTCGAAATTTTCATAATGCCTAACAATATTTCCTGACAAAATAAATTGAATCTCCGATTTTAATCCACTTTGTATAGAAACTAATAAAATAATGAAAATCAAAGTGGATTAAAATCGAAAAATCTCTCTTCAGGAATCCTTCACAGCTGAGGAAATTCAGAAAGTAGGCATAAAAAAATCAGAACAAGAGCATCATGAAAATTTTCGCGAAAACTTCGAAATTTTCATGATGCCTAACAATATTTCCTGACAAAATAAATTGAATCTCCGATTTTAATCCACTTTGAATAGAAACTAATAAAATAATGAAAATCAAAGTGAATTAAAATCGGAAAATCTCTCTTCAGGAATCCTTCACAACTGAGGAAATTCAGAAAGTAAGCATAAAAAAATCAGAACAAGAGCATCATGAAAATTTTCGCGAAAACTTCGAAATTTTCATAATGCCTAACAATATTTCCTGACAAAATAAATTGAATCTCCGATTTTAATCCACTTTGAATAGAAACTAATAAAATAATGAAAATCAAAGTGGATTAAAATCGGAAAATCTCTCTTCAGGAATCCTTCACAACTGAGGAAATTCAGAAAGTAAGCATAAAAAATCAGAACAAGAGCATCATGAAAATTTTCGCCAAAACTTCGAAATTTTCATAATGCCTAACAATATTTCCTGACAAAATGAATTGAATCTCCGATTTTAATCCACTTTCTATAGAAACTAATAAAATAATGAAAATCAAAGTGGATTAAAATCGGAAAATCTCTCTTCAGGAATCCTTCACAACTGAGGAAATTCAGAAAGTAGGCATAAAAAAATCAGAACAAGAGCATCATGAAAATTTTCGCGAAAACTTCGAAATTTTCATAATGCCTAACAATATTTCCTGACAAAATAAATTGAATCTCCGATTTTAATCCACTTTGAATAGAAACTAATAAAACAATGAAAATCAAAGTGAATTAAAATCGGAAAATCTCTCTTCAGGAATCCTTCACAACTGAGGAAATTCCGAAAGTAAGCATAAAAAAATGAGAAGAAGAGCATCATGAAAATTTTCGCGAAAACTTCGAAATTTTCATAATGCCTAACAATATTTCCTGACAAAATAAATTGAATCTCCGATTTTAATCCACTTTGAATAGAAACTAATAAAATACTGAAAATCAAAGTGGATTAAAATCGAAAAATCTCTCTTCAGGAATCCTTCACAGCTGAGGAAATTCAGAAAGTAGGCATAAAAAAATCAGAACAAGAGTATCATGAAAATTTTCGCCAAAACTTCGAAATTTTCATAATGCCTAACAATATTTCCTGACAAAATAAATTGAATCTCCGATTTTAATCCACTTTGAATAGAAACTAATAAAATAATGAAAATCAAAGTGGATTAAAATCGGAAAATCTCTCTTCAGGAATCCTTCACAACTGAGGAAATTCAGAAAGTAAGCATAAAAAAATCAGAACAAGAGCATCATGAAAATTTTCGCGAAAACTTCGAAATTTTCATAATGCCTAACAATATTTCCTGACAAAATAAATTGAATCTTCGATTTTAATCCACTTTGAATAGAAACTAATAAAATAATGAAAATCAAAGTGGATTAAAATCGGAAAATCTCTCTTCAGGAATCTTTCACAACTGAGGAAATTCAGAAAGTAAGCATAAAAAAATCAGAACAAGAGCATCATGAAAATTTTCGCGAAAACTTCGAAATTTTCATAATGCCTAACAATATTTCCTGACAAAATAAATTGAATCTCCGATTTTAATCCACTTTGTATAGAAACTAATAAAATAATGAAAATCAAAGTGGATTAAAATCGAAAAATCTCTCTTCAGGAATCCTTCACAACTGAGGAAATTCAGAAAATAAGCATAAAAAAATCAGAACAGGAGCATCATGAAAATTTTCGCCAAAACTTCGAAATTTTCATAATGCCTAACAATATTTCCTGACAAAATAAATTGAATCTCCGATTTTAATCCACTTTGAATAGAAACTAATAAAATAATGAAAATCAAAGTGGATTAAAATCGAAAAATCTCTCTTCAGGAATCCTTCACAACTGAGGAAATTCAGAAAGTAAGCATAAAAAAATCAGAACAAGAGCATCATGAAAATTTTCGCCAAAA
Organism: Hippodamia convergens; assembly: GCA_038502775.1. Classification (NCBI taxonomy): domain Eukaryota; kingdom Metazoa; phylum Arthropoda; class Insecta; order Coleoptera; family Coccinellidae; genus Hippodamia; species Hippodamia convergens. The sequence continues at coordinate 5,837,381 of CM076610.1, read as the reverse complement.
CTTCGAAATTTTCATAATGCCTAACAATATTTCCTGACAAAATAAATTGAATCTCCGATTTTAATCCACTTTGAATAGAAACTAATAAAATAATGAAAATCAAAGTGGATTAAAATCGGAAAATCTCTCTTCAGGAATCCTTCACAACTGAGGAAATTCAGAAAGTAAGCATAAAAAAATCAGAACAAGAGCATCATGAAAATTTTCGCGAAAACTTCGAAATTTTCATAATGCCTAACAATATTTCCTGACAAAATAAATTGAATCTCCGATTTTAATCCACTTTGAATAGAAACTAATAAAATAATGAAAATCAAAGTGGATTAAAATCGAAAAATCTCTCTTCAGGAATCCTTCACAACTGAGGAAATTCAGAAAATAAGCATAAAAAAATCAGAACAGGAGCATCATGAAAATTTTCGCCAAAACTTCGAAATTTTCATAATGCCTAACAATATTTCCTGACAAAATAAATTGAATCTCCGATTTTAATCCACTTTGAATAGAAACTAATAAAATAATGAAAATCAAAGTGGATTAAAATCGGAAAATCTCTCTTCAGGAATCCTTCACAACTGAGGAAATTCAGAAAGTAAGCATAAAAAAATCAGAACAAGAGCATCATGAAAATTTTCGCGAAAACTTCGAAATTTTCATAATGCCTAACAATATTTCCTGACAAAATAAATTGAATCTCCGATTTTAATCCACTTTGAATAGAAACTAATAAAATAATGAAAATCAAAGTGGATTAAAATCGGAAAATCTCTCTTCAGGAATCCTTCACAACTGAGGAAATTCAGAAAGTAAGCATAAAAAAATCAGAACAAGAGCATCATGAAAATTTTCGCGAAAACTTCGAAATTTTCATAATGCCTAACAATATTTCCTGACAAAATAAATTGAATCTTCGATTTTAATCCACTTTGAATAGAAACTAATAAAATAATGAAAATCAAAGTGGATTAAAATCGGAAAATCTCTCTTCAGGAATCTTTCACAACTGAGGAAATTCAGAAAGTAAGCATAAAAAAATCAGAACAAGAGCATCATGAAAATTTTCGCGAAAACTTCGAAATTTTCATAATGCCTAACAATATTTCCTGACAAAATAAATTGAATCTCCGATTTTAATCCACTTTGTATAGAAACTAATAAAATAATGAAAATCAAAGTGGATTAAAATCGAAAAATCTCTCTTCAGGAATCCTTCACAACTGAGGAAATTCAGAAAATAAGCATAAAAAAATCAGAACAGGAGCATCATGAAAATTTTCGCCAAAACTTCGAAATTTTCATAATGCCTAACAATATTTCCTGACAAAATAAATTGAATCTCCGATTTTAATCCACTTTGAATAGAAACTAATAAAATAATGAAAATCAAAGTGGATTAAAATCGAAAAATCTCTCTTCAGGAATCCTTCACAACTGAGGAAATTCAGAAAGTAAGCATAAAAAAATCAGAACAGGAGCATCATGAAAATTTTCGCCAAAACTTCGAAATTTTCATAATGCCTAACAATATTTCCTGACAAAATAAATTGAATCTCCGATTTTAATCCACTTTGAATAGAAACTAATAAAATAATGAAAATCAAAGTGGATTAAAATCGAAAAATCTCTCTTCAGGAATCCTTCACAACTGAGGAAATTCAGAAAGTAAGCATAAAAAAATCAGAACAAGAGCATCATGAAAATTTTCGCCAAAACTTCGAAATTTTCATAATGCCTAACAATATTTCCTGACAAAATAAATTGAATCTCCGATTTTAATCCACTTTGAATAGAAACTAATAAAATAATGAAAATCAAAGTGGATTAAAATCGGAAAATCTCTCTTCAGGAATCCTTCACAACTGAGGAAATTCAGAAAGTAAGCATAAAAAAATCAGAACAAGAGCATCATGAAAATTTTCGAGAAAACTTCGAAATTTTCATAATGCCTAACAATATTTCCTGACAAAATAAATTGAATCTCCGATTTTAATCCACTTTGAATAGAAACTAATAAAATAATGAAAATCAAAGTGGATTAAAATCGAAAAATCTCTCTTCAGGAATCCTTCACAACTGAGGAAATTCAGAAAATAAGCATAAAAAAATCAGAACAGGAGCATCATGAAAATTTTCGCCAAAACTTCGAAATTTTCATAATGCCTAACAATATTTCCTGACAAAATAAATTGAATCTCCGATTTTAATCCACTTTGAATAGAAACAAATAAAATAATGAAAATCAAAGTGGATTAAAATCGGAAAATCTCTCTTCAGGAATCCTTCACAACTGAGGAAATTCAGAAAGTAAGCATAAAAAAATCAGAACAAGAGCATCATGAAAATTTTCGCGAAAACTTCGAAATTTTCATAATGCCTAACAATATTTCCTGACAAAATAAATTGAATCTCCGATTTTAATCCACTTTGTATAGAAACTAATAAAATAATGAAAATCAAAGTGGATTAAAATCGGAAAATCTCTCTTCAGGAATCCTTCACAACTGAGGAAATTCAGAAAGTAAGCATAAAAAAATCAGAACAAGAGCATCATGAAAATTTTCGCGAAAACTTCGAAATTTTCATAATGCCTAACAATATTTCCTGACAAAATAAATTGAATCTCCGATTTTAATTCACTTTGAATAGAAACAAATAAAATAATGAAAATCAAAGTGGATTAAAATCGGAAAATCTCTCTTCAGGAATCCTTCACAACTGAGGAAATTCAGAAAGTAAGCATAAAAAAATCTGAACAAGAGCATCATGAAAATTTTCGCGAAAACTTCGAAATTTTCATAATGCCTAACAATATTTCCTGACAAAATAAATTGAATCTTCGATTTTAATACACTTCGAATAGAAACTAATAAAATAATGAAAATCAAAGTGGATTAAAATCGGAAAATCTCTCTTCAGGAATCCTTCACAACTGAGGAAATTCAGAAAGTAAGCATAAAAAAATCAGAACAAGAGCATCATGAAAATTTTCGCGAAAACTTCGAAATTTTCATAATGCCTAACAATATTTCCTGACAAAATAAATTGAATCTCCGATTTTAATCCACTTTGAATAGAAACTAATAAAATAATGAAAATCAAAGTGAATTTGAATCGGAAAATCTCTCTTCAGGAATCCTTCACAACTGAAGAAATTCAGAAAATAAGTATAAAATAATCAGAACAAGAGCATCATGAAAGTTCCCACCAAAACTTCGAAATTTTCATAATGCCTAATAATTTCTCGTGACAAGATTTTAACGCTCTTCGACTAGAAATTGTCGATTTTTCTTTAAAGAAAAAATATTGCAAAGGCCTCTGGATAAAAAGTACAATAACCGAAATGGAGATTATAGATTCATAGACTCACCCCATTTTAACGTATTTAGAGTTGCTCAAATTTTCGAAATTGCACACATCCCATCAAACAATTTCACAACACATTTTGAAAATATTCAAAAACGGAACGACGCGCACAGTGTGAAATATCAATGTAGACTGACTAATTCTGAATCGTTCGGAACAAGTGTTACGTAATGTCTTCGAAATTTTCAAACGTGTTTGACAATGAATCACAGCTATATTCTATTATCTTTGGTGATATCTGATTTTGATGAACGAAAAATTTAATCCATATGAAAAGATGCTACAAGGAAATTGGGCACTCTGAATGGAATGCATGGATTTTTTTTCAACAAAGATATCATTGCTGATCCTTCCATCGGAGTTCCTGGTTTTGACCTTCCTAAGAGAATATGGTCTGTTCTAAATCGTATAAAAACAGGCCATGGCCTATCCAACAGCATGCTTCTCAGATGAAATGCCGTTGAAAGCCCTAGTTGTGAATGTGAAGAAGTTGAGGAGACAATAGAACATCTCATGAATAATGAATTGGTTGAGGCTTTCGCAGCCATCGTTCAATGTAACCTGTTCTTTCGAGCATTTCGGCCGTCGTCCTGGATTAGTTCTCGACGTTTCGCTAGTTCGAGTGCCTGGCATCTTCAGGAGTTATATTTCAGGAGATGTTCTCACTGGATTAAACTGCCTGAGTTCCAGTGAGAACATCTGACTGTTCTCACTGGAACTCAGGCAGTTTAATCCAGTGAGAACATCTCCTGAAATAAAACTCCTGAAGCTGTATTCTATGGCAGTTGTAAGTTGAGATCTCCAGCGATCGATTAAATCATTTTTCAAGCTGTTTCCAGAAGTGTGACGAGCAAATTTCTCCAGAAAATGAACATAAGTAATCTAAGAACAGTTAAGTCTCCAATAAAAGATATTAGAAAGTTGCAAATCAATAGTTGCAAATTAATAGGTGCATCCGTCTGAAATTATGCATCTCGATCTTCTCACGAAGAATGCAAAACGAAAACAAACAGTTGTATTTCTATAAATAATTATGATCCACTGAGCAAATGGCGCGTAACGATCATCGGATTTACCTTTATAAATTCGGAAATGTGATTCCCTTGTAGATTGCAGGACAGAAAAATGGTATCAACCTTCTCATTTCTAATGGAACTTTTAGCTACGTTATCAAATATGATCAATGTGGCAATAAAAATGAATCGCACTAAAATATTTTTTATCATCTGCAATAAAAATCCAGCTCTACACTGTTTTTTTCTACGGTTCCAGTTTCCGTATTATGAACGAACTATAACTGCAAATTACCAATTTATGTGGAACCTCTGATCATCCGCTTTGTTCCTTAACTTTCACCAACATTTTCTATAATTCAAATTTTTCACAGTTAAAAGTAGAATGAGTTATTGATATGCAGAATATCAACGATAGCCTCTCAGTATGGTTGAAAATCCTCGCCAAGCCTAAACGTGGGAAGTATTTTCGCCTATAATCTTTAATTATTCAACGGTACAATTGAGCCGTTCGCAAATTAAGAACGATATTATTATTGAATTGATGATTGTTATCCAGTCTTTAGCCCAGAATTTCACTCATGAATGACAGATTATTAATGATTCCGTATGCCAGATGATGGGAGAATACATAGAGCATCGCATTTTTCCATTCATTATTCATAAACGTTTCTCAGAATGTAAATTGACCACCTCATTAAGTCTAACATCCTATATTCCATGTTATTTTCAAATAGAGGAACAGACTTACATTTCGCAATTTCTTCTTTTTTTTTCGAATAACTTGAAGAATAATCTTTCCACAAAAAATATGTTAGCAATTTTGTAATTTACGTATTCGAATTAGTCAACAGAATAAATTTCGGTTTTATAGGAGCCAACATTTAACCACTGACGAAATCGACAGTGCTGATCACGAATATGAAAACAGATTTCTTCTAAAACAATTATTTTTAAAGTTATGGTCGATGGAAAATTCGAAATTTTGTACCTTTCGTACTGCTCAAGTGTTCCGAGGTAACAAACATGGATCTGCGGTTTTCAATATCGAGATTCAATTTTGTTCACCCTGAAAAGCGGAAGGATTTATTATTAGTTGCAACGTGATGACAATTCTTTCCTTTTCCAGCAACCAATGGGGTGTCTTCCCGATTTCGGTCACGTTTTCTTCGACGTGGATGTTACGGCTACGGGTAATGCTGACGCTCGTTTATTCACTCATTACCAGTTTACGTGGATATTTCGAATAATTAAGTGATGCTGGCAAGAAAAGTTCGCGTTTCCTAAGCCACGTCTTAGTTAATATGGTAATTTTGAGAATTTTTTCTTTAATTCTGTGCCAAATCCGTTCATTCTGTCATATCTTGAAACAAAATTGTGGGAGAATATCTCAGATTGGTACAGTATTCATGATAATATTTATTCAATATAAAATATTGACCTCCTGGCACGAATTTACTAATTACATATCTGCCATATTTATGAGGGAAAAAATAGTTCTGCCAATGAATATTTGTCCATGCGAAAATTTATGAAAATTTTCTATTCATTCCAGAATTTCAGAGAATTAGATAAAATGAAGTTGGTACGACGTACCAAAAAAGTAATCGTCAATAATTCGTACGAATAATCTGATTACCTATTCAGCGATGTGGCTGAAAGTAGAATTCTCGATAGAAGGCACAATAGACCTTAAGGTCGCAGTGGACTTTTTGAAATAAACTAAATATTGCAGTATTGATTTTAGAGATCAAACGTTCGTTTTTAGTTGACGCAGCAGAATGAATGAGCGAAAATGAGAGCCGTTCCCTTCCCGTCTATTCCAGAATGGCCACGAAAGAAGAGAAGCACACGGTGCACTGGTTCAGGAAGGGTCTTCGGTTTCACGACAACCCCGCGCTGCAAGCTGGCCTGAAGAACGCAAAGACCATACGATGCGTGTTCGTGCTGGACCCTTGGTTCGCTGGTTCTTCCAACGTTGGGATCAATAAGTGGAGGTATGCAAGAAGAGTTGGTGGAAATTTATACACAAGCGGCATTAGCTTCAGAATGTAAATTATCCCAAAAACTATGCTCACAAAAGTTCAAGTAATAGTATATAACATTACTAGCAAGGTAAGAGGGTGTCAGTTACCTCCTTGAGCCAGTGAAACCCGTTACATTGCGTGTATTGTTTTATATTTTATTTGTTTCTCATTTGTAAAAAGGTTAGATAAATTCCAAAAAATCTCAATAATTTGTCGCAAATGTCGTAAGCTATGGAAGCGTTGCCATGAACATGTCTGTATATTTTTCTTTACATTTGCTTTGGCGAAAGAGAAAATGAATGTACCAAAAGAAATTATTGAGGCAGCCAGCAGTGTAGCATCAAGTTTATTACCTGCAAAATCAGCTTCAAGGTACGAGTGAGAATACGACGACTTCAAAAAGTGGCAAAACAAAAATAGTGTGATTGGGGTAACTGAAGATATTTTGTTGGTCTACTTGAATCAACTATCAGCTAGATTCAGTCCTAATACTTTATGGGCAAAATGGTCTATGCTGAAAAGCTGCTTGGAAATGAAAGAAAATGCCCTTGTTCGCAGGTTTGTTTTCCTTGAAAAATTTATTGAAAAATATGACGTTTAGTTGTCATTTGCAGATTTCAAAAGGTAATAGGGTTTCTGAAACGAAAAAATGAGCGTTATTTGCCAAAAAAGGCCAAGGCATTAAGTAAAGAAGAGGCTGAACAATTTCTTTCACATGCTCCTGATGACCAGTGGTTGCTGGCGAAAATTGTAACAATATTTAGGATTTTTGTATGTTGTCGATGTGACGAAATTCTCTCCTCAAACATGAATGATGTAGAAGATACGGAAAAATACGTTATTGTGACATTGCGGCAAACAAAAAATTTAACAACAAGAAGATTCACCATAACCGATGATGGCTGCAGCTTCAAGCCCTGCATACAGAAAATATGTAAATCTTCGGCCTCCTGGAACAGAAAGCCTAAGATTTTTCTTGACATACCGACATGGAAAAGTGCATTTCCCTTAATGCAGGCCAGCACACTATTGGTGGTGTCCCAAAGCAAATAGCGAAATATTTAGGTTTAAAAGACCCAGAGTTATACACCAGCCACTCTTTTCGCAGAACTGGAGCCACTATGGTTGCGGATTCGGGTGGAGATATTTTAGCACTAAATCGTGCAGGAGGGTGGAAGAGCACCGAAATTGCGATGAGTTATGTCGATGATTCGGTCAACAAAAAAATCGAAATGTCTAGCAAATTATTTGGTAGGAAGGAGAGTACAAATGTTCTGCAGTCCTCGAGTTCAGCAGTTTCTGAGTCAACAGATGGTTCATCATCATCTTGATACTATCATCAAAAATCTGTGTTACTGTAAATAACAATTGTACCATGATTTTCAACATATATGACGATAAAACAAAAATTTCTAATGTAAATAATACTACTAACTTGTAAAAATTTTGCAAGGTAACTGTCAGTTTTACAAGTAAGTGACTTGATAAAATAAACTCTCTTGATTTATATTGGGTTTTTGGAAACTGACGTTTACAAATGAGAAACAAATAAAAGTTGTTACTTGTTGGTAATGAAACTGGACGTAAGGCTCGTTTTTCGAGAAAAATACTTTATTCCTCACGAAAATAAGGTGGAATTGTGTTTTCAGGTTCTTGTTGCAGTGCCTGGACGACCTGGACAGAAGCCTGAAAAAGTTCAACTCGCGACTGTTCGTGGTGAGAGGCCAGCCTGCGGACGCTCTCCCGAAACTGTTCAAGGAATGGGGAACCACCTGCCTCAGCTTCGAGGAGGATCCAGAGCCCTTCGGGCAAGTGAGGGACAACAACATCATCGCGCTGTGCAACGAGCTGGGCATCACCGTCATCCAGAGGGTGTCGCACACGCTGTACGACCTGCAGAAGATCATAGACAAGAACGGCGGCACGGCCCCGCTGACCTACCACCAGTTCTTGGAGGTGTTGTCTTCGATGGGCAGTCCGGATGAGCCGACTTCGGCGCCTTTCGATACGGAGTCCTGCGAGGACCTGAAGACGCCCTTCAGCAACAACCACGACTATGAGTTCGGCGTGCCCACGTTGGAGCAATTGGGGTTCGACACTTTGGCCTTATCGCCTCCGGTTTGGATCGGAGGTAATTTTTTTCGGGAGATCTCGCGATAAAAACAAGATGAAGACTAAGATCCGAAGCTAAATCGAACTTCATCAAGCTGATGATAAAATAAAACATATCTCATAATAAATTTCCTACTAGAAAATACTTAACACTCAGCACAAGATGATAGCGTCGTTCTTGTATTATTTGTTATTTACTTCTTAATAATTTGGAATATACGGAAATCTCTACAAAACTCACCTTATCAATTAAAAAGGTTTAATATGTAGCTCTTCAAACTATTGTCGAAATCGCAATATTCTCGAAAATGAATTTTCAATATCAGATCCTCTTCCGAGCCGAACAAATAACTAAGAGAACAAAACTGAAGAATGTGGAACCTTCGTGTAAAAAAATTGTTGATGGACACGAACTACAATCTGTTTTCTACTCGTCATAGTTTTAGTTACGGAGAAACATGACTCATCTTCAACTGAACATATTTTGAAGATGAATCAGGAATGAATAGAAAAAGATTGTGTCAACGCTTTCGAAATTAAAACATCTCTAGGGTTGTTTTTTCAGTATTTTTCATCGGTGCTTTCGAAATTTCAGTACCTATACCGCTCTAAATTTTAGAGAAATCGGAAAAAAAAATTCAAAAGGAAACCAGCACAGTGTGTTGTGATATTTTCCAATAGACAATTCTCAGACAATTTCAAAAACGACTTAATGTGTCGAAAAACATTTTTATTTTTCGATCAATAAAATCTGAGAAGTTATTGATTTTATCTGAGAGGGTCATACAACTTGATATTCAAAAAGTGTTTTTCGAAACTTTTTGTTTCTAATATGATTTTTCTGCTTAATTGGAAAATGAACAGTAACTGAAAAATTCCAATTAGTAATAATTTCTCAGAATCACTTCTTGTTTGCCGTTTCAAAATCTGAACCATTCCATCATGATTCCACCCTTATTCTTCTGTATTTGTAGGAGAAAGCGAAGCTCTGAAAAGGCTGGAACGGCACTTGGAAAGGAAGGCTTGGGTGGCCTCCTTCGGGATGCCGAAGATGACCCCTCAGTCGCTTCTCTCCTCCCAAACGGGGCTCTCCCCCTACCTCCGGTTCGGATGTCTGTCCACCAGGCTCTTCTACTACCGCCTCACCGACCTCTACAAGAAGATAAAGAACGCCTTCCCTCCCTTATCTCTCCATGGGCAACTGTTGTGGAGGGAATTTTTTTATTGCGCTGCAACGAAGAATCCCAACTTCGACAAGATGCTGGGCAACCCCATATGTGTGCAGATACCCTGGGACCATAACGCAGAGGCTTTGGCCAAATGGGCAAACGTGAGTTCATTCCGTTCTCAATTAAAGGAAAATTTCATATATTGTTATTCCAGGGACAAACAGGATACCCATGGATAGACGCAATCATGACCCAACTGAGGCAAGAGGGTTGGATTCACCATTTGGCCAGACATGCCGTCGCTTGTTTCCTTACCAGGGGAGACCTATGGATTTCTTGGGAAGAAGGAATGAAGGTGGAATTTTTTTTTTAACCGCTATAATGCTGAAAAACTTCTTCCATTTAGCTTCAATTTCCTTTTTTATAGATCTTGCTACGTCCACTTCTCATGGAGATATCGGCCTTCTAATGAGAAAGGATGCTATAGTTTTCAATTATAGATATCCCAGCAACCAGCACAGAATTTCAATTTTTTTTAAATTCGATAGATTGAAACGAAAAAAGAGGGCTAGCTTGATTTATTCGGCTCCTTGTAGGGTTCTTGTGAAAATATTGAACACTTAAAATTATTGGTTTTCCCAATATGATCGATATAGCGCTTGATTTTCCAAAAGAAACCAGAATTTTTTTTTTTCGTTCCATTATTTGAAATTTATTTGATTGGGTTTGTTTCCGAAAAAGTTCCAGAACAAAACCAATTTTATATTTATTCAACAATAATTGATAACACATCAGGTGATTTATTGAAGAATTGAAATATAAAAAATGTTGTTCCAGGTGTTCGAAGAACTGCTCTTGGACGCAGATTGGTCTGTGAACGCCGGAACCTGGATGTGGCTGTCTTGTTCTAGTTTCTTCCAGCAGTTCTCGCACTGTTACTGCCCGGTCAAGTTTGGCAGAAAGGCAGATCCGAACGGGGATTACATCAGGTCAGTTCAAGCAAGATGTCCAAAAAAAAAGGTGTAAGCACTCGTCACTTTTTGAATAGAATGACACCGATTTAAAATTCCCGATTGGGAATATTCCATTGTCTGTAACTTTTGAAATAATTTTTTTGTCAAATATCTTTGCATATTCGTAATCTACTCCCTAGAATTAATATAAAATATGATTATGATCTTGATCCGAGTCTTGATCGGAGCAAACTAATTGCCAAAAAATGAAAGTTGTCCGAACTTAACCAAATTTTACATACTTACTGATTCGAGGTCGTAGATTGAATATCCAAACACTTCGCCAAAATCAGAATTTTTCTACGACCAGTTTTTCGGAAATTATTTCACTTTTTCTGAAAAATTTCGGAAAATTTGGTCAACTTTGAGGTTATGTAGCGGCCGGAAAAGAGGGAGTACATACATGCTGATTTTTTTTTATATATGGCGGTTCTTTGAGAATGAAATGGTGAAAACTGCATTGTCCTGTCTCCACTGGTTTAGTTTTTATGAATTTTTCCGAAAAGGTCTATTTTTCCGGATATTCCATAGACTTTATTTCAAAAACTGTAGGTCCTAGAGATAAACTGTTTGGATATTCTTAATTTACGCCCTCGAATTAGTAACTATGTGAAATTTGGTTAAGATTGGACAACTTTAATTTTTTGGCAATTTTTCCATACATATGTATGGAAAAATTTGAGATTTTTGAAAAAAAAAAATTTCCTCCGATCAAGACCAAAATCGTATGTTTCATTAATTCGAGGGAGTAGATTACGAATATGCAAACAGATATTTAAAAAAAAAATTATTTCAAAAGTTATAGACGATGGAAAATCCGGAAAAATAGACCTTCGCAGAAATATTCATAAAAACTAAACCAGTGGAGATAGGACTTTGCAGTTTTCACCATTTCATTTTCAGAGAACCGTTTTATATACAAAAAAATAAACATGTATGTTATCCTATTTTTCCGGCTGCTACATAACCTCAAAGTTGACAGAATTTTCCGAAATATTTCGGAAAAAGTTAAATAATTTCAGAAAAACTGGTCGTAGGAAAATTCTGATTGCATATTTGTAATCTGCTCGTCCTGCTTATTCATCATTATAAACTGTTTTTCAATATCTCAAAAAAAAATTTTTTTCAGAGATACATGAACCGATCCGAATGTTCCCGAAAATTACATTTAAATTTTACTGTGAACTATCTAACAGGCCGGAAAGTTAGACGTTGCCGTTGTTACCATCGGAGTGTCAAGTAGCACGCGTAAATATAGATCGATATAGATAGTATACCCCTTCTTTAAAATAAATTCTATGAAACAGAAATTCAACAAGAATAAACTCTGAATGAATAAAAACTCTAAATTCAAACCTAAAATAGGTTATATCAAACTAAAAATAAACTCTGAATAAATGAAAACAATACTGATAATTAACGATTAAAATGTTAGTAATTTCCTATTGGAAAGAGCAGTTCTTTGCATTCCATCACTTACCATTTTGGAATAATTATTAAGGAAGATGTCACTCAAAATTTCGGAAAATTTGCTTAATATAATTTCAGAAGGCTGCTGACATAGTGAAACACCCCAAGTACGCTGGGAACATTTTATGAATAAACTTTTCAAAACGTCTCTTAGATTATCTACTTCACCAAACTTCACTTCATATTCGGCAGTAAGGAAAGTGTTGAAAATTTGGTAATAATCTATTTATTGCACATGAATGAAAATTGAAGGGAACTCTTCAATGAACCGCGTGTAAAGTGAAGAAGGAATCACTTACGGAGACGTCTTGATGTGGTTATCCAACTTAGAATTCTTCGTTTGAGCTCACCAACTCAGTACAGGCGTTAAGACATTTTCTTCTCCTCGCGGGATCTTTCGGAAATCTAAATACCATCGCCTCCTCATAAGTAGATTTATAGTTGCTTCTGCAACCGGGCACTGCACAAGTACGATTCATAGTACTCGAATCGAAGATTTCCAAATGAAATTTCAATAAATATTTAAATGAAAAACCGTACTGTTGAAAATCCTTTCAGATATGAACGCCCAAAGTCGAATAATCCAATCAAAAACCGATACACACTCTTCTTGCAACTGCAACACTTATTTTCACTTTATTTATGGATTGAAATCCCGATCACACGAACACGAAAAAACACACCTTTTTACACCCTACCCGTTCGAATTTCTGATGCGAACTACCGCTACCATACTGAACTGAAACCACAGATTACATAACCTGTTATCATGATTCATTGTATCATGATCTGCTATCTGTGACTACAACTGGCAAATGCAAGGTCGTAACACTGCGACCCTCTGATGGCATTCCGGCAACGTCGCATTTTAAAGCAACCTTTTGTAAAATATCGTAGGCCGCGATAAGGAATGTTTCGTGGCGGCGCCGCAAAGTCATACTTGTCATTTGGATCTATTTTCCGTTGATAAATTTTATTTGTTGATGTTGGAACAGATTCCAAGGAACAGTTATCTCTTCTTCAGATTCATTTAACGGAAATGCAGCGAAGTGCTCAAGGAATATTAAAAAAATTTAATAGAATGACCCGACCACTAATTTTCGGTAAAAGAGAAGATACGATATTTCCGATTGAAAATATTTTCCTAACCAGTAAGGAAAAGGATATAGTAATTTTTTTTTCGATATGCCTCACCATCTCATAATGTCTCGAGACGCCACTGAGGTGTAGAATACTAGATCAATTCACTCCTCGGTCGAAAATATCAATAAATTTTCTTCAGTATTAGAAAAACAAGGATGTTTTAGTCCGTTTTAATAGACCTTTCATATAAAAAAAATTATGGCATTCTGACGGAATGAAGGTGTTATACCGCCAAACTCATGAGAATGAAAATGTCAAGAACAATAAAGATCTTGATTAAAAAAACACATTAAAATATTTGAATAAATTACAAAAAATCTGTCATAATTTGTGGATAGCGCCACTCATGGTTGATTTTTTTTTATTCAACTATCTTCAGATCTTTTGATATATCTCCAGTTCGAATTTCAGAAAATACATCTGCGTCCTGAGGAACATGCCGATAAAGTACATCCACGACCCGTGGACTGCGCCGGACTACGTGCAGAAAGCTGCCAAGTGCGTGATCGGAAAAGACTACCCCTTGCCGATGGTCAACCACGCCGTGGTCAGCAGGATCAACATCCAACGCATGAAGCAGGTCTACCGACAGCTCAAGAACTATCAGAATAACGAGAATATCGACGTGTACGGGATTCAGTCGACCGAAAACTGCTGATGGATTGTACACACTTCTTCTGATGTTGACCAGTGGAAGGAATGTTTTGATATCTGCCAAGTGTTTCAATCTTTTTATCCCGAAAGCACCTTCTTGCTCATAGACTGCCCTATCCGAGGGATGGTATGATTTCTGAGTCTACAATGAAGTTGTCGTCCCCTGGAAAATAAACAATATACCATTTTACATCAGAAGTGTTTTAATTTGTTAGTAGAGAAAGCTCATCCAAATCATTCAAATATGAATTTCTTTTATACAGGGTTATTCACGAATATGGCTCCTTAGGAAAGACACAAGATTCAGGATTGAGATTCTAAAGGTGAGCTTCAAGTAAGAAGGCGACTTCTCGTATATTTTTTGTAGGTTCTAGGACTTCCGGTTTTTCCGGAAGTGACATCACTTTTCGTTTTTCAAATGGGAAGACCCATTTTTTATTGCATACATAATTAAATTCTCCATTGAATTCTGAGCTTTTTTGATTCCAAAAATTCGAATTTCCCCGAGAAAATTCTCTTCAAATGAGGAAATACGAAAAAAAATATCAAAATTAAACTCTGTTGAAATACAGACAACTTCGAGGTTTTTACATTAGAAATTCCCATTTTTAAGAATGTCCGAGAAGAAAGGCTGATGCATCTTTTAGTATAGCGTGATTTTCAGAATATGATACAGGAGGTCACAAATTCTTTGTCAAAGTTAGAAGTGACGAAACATCAAAAAATCGTTTTTTTCAAATTGGAACCCCATTTTTTCGAAGTATTTTCGAAATCTTCGTCAAGAAATAATAGGAACATATACGTCCAAAACTTTTATCCCAAAATGAATATTTTTCGAGATATTCAGGAAAAACGATTCAGTCTTCAATTTCCAATCTCATTCCGAATGTGTTTTTTTACTGGAAATAATCAGCGGTCAAGTAAATTTTTTGGAAATCTCTTCTATCGAGGAAATATTTTCTATAGTTCAGACGAGTTCAGTTTTTTTTTTAATTTTCAAGCTTAGGATAATTTCGGCAAATTCTTAATTCTGGAGAATTTATTTTTTGTCATGGTAGGGAAATTTGAATTGTCAGTAATGAAATTGTTACATGTTCTGTTAATTATTCTTTCAAAGGCATTAAAAAATATTACAAATTATTTTTTTCTGCATTCCTGAGAATTTTTTACGTCATTATTACTCACATTGAGAACCTTAAACCAATTGTTGCTCTCGCATTACAGATGATAATTAAAGAACTTAACTCGTCTGAACTATAGAAAATATTTCTCGATAACAGAGATTTCCGAAAATTTCACTTGACCGCTAATTATTTTCCAGTAAAAAATTACTTTCGGAATGAGATTAAAAATTGAAGACAAACTCGTTTTTCCTGAATATCTCGAAAATATTCATTTTCTGAGAAAAATCTTGGACGTATGCTCCTATTATTTTTTGACGAAGATTTCGAAAATGTTTCGAAAAAATTAGGTTCCAATTTGAATAAAACGATTTTTTGATATTTCGTCACTTCTAACTTTGACAAAGAATTTGTGACCTCCTGTATCATATTCTGAAATTACGCTATCGGAAAAGAAGCATCAACCTTTCTTCTCGGAGATTCTCAAAAAAGAGAATTTCTAATGAAAAAACCTCGAAGTTGTTTGTATTTTAACAGAGTTCAATTTTGAAATTTTTTTTCTTATTTCCTCATTTAGAGAGAATTTTCTAGGGAAAATTCAAACTTTTGGAATCGAAAGGACTCAGAATTCAATGGAAAATTTATTCATGCAATAAAAAAAATGGATTTTCCCATTTTAAAAACGAAAGTTGATGTCACTTCCGGAAAAACCGGAAGTCCTAGAACCTTGGAAAAATATACGAGAAGTCGTCTTTTTACTTGAAGCTCACCTTTAGAAATTCAATCCTGAATCTTGTGTCTTTCATAAAAATATTCTATAGAGCCATAATTGTGAATAATCCTGTACAAGCCTAGTAAATCCCAGTTCCACAATTTCAATTACTTTCAAGTCGTCATGTAACGAGTCTGTTTCTAATTGTAATGAATTCATCATCAAAATTATTCATTAGACAAAGATAATAAAAAGCAACAAATGTTCTGCAGTCAGTTCATGAGTTTGACAAATTATCTGAGGTTAGAATCCCGCTGTCAAATATTTAAGTTGTCATTGTAGGACCACTTAAATTTAAGGTTAGTTTTATCCATCAAAATGTCACTTTAACAGCTAGTTAATTTTGAGGGAAACTTAACACCACTAATACAGATACCTACCCAATATTATGTCGTTTCCAATATCCATCAGATCTGGAATGGACAAAAACACCTGCCCTTCCTCAACCTCGCCGGTACAAGACATCTGATCCTTCTCAATCTTGTGCTCAGGCATCGCTTTCGAATCGTCCAAACTCGACATGTAGTTGTGTACCTCGAGCCCCAATTCCTCGCTCTTCCTCAGTAAAATGTTGTCGATAACTTGAACATGCTTCTTTTCCATCTTAGTACTGTTCGAGTTGAGGGTGTAGTTGTTGATCCCGAGGCCCATTTCTTCGCTTTTCTTCAGCAGGATGTTGTCGATCACCTGGATGTGCTTCCGCCCCATCTCGTCCATGTCTGCCTCGTTGATGAGGTCTATGTTGTCCTGGGAGTCCGTCATGAGGTCCAGATCGTCGCCGAGGAATTGAAGAACGTCTTCTTTCTGTTTGGTCCCGTTGGATGCTTCTTCCGGACAACTGTCCAGTGTCTTGTGTTTCTTCTGGATGTGCCTTGCGAGGGAACTCCTAAGTTTCATGTGCTTGCCGCAGAAGGTGCACTGGTGAGGATGCAACTCTACGGTACCGTTCTTCTCGTGGATCTTCCAGTGTCTGGTGAGGTTAGATCTGCTGTTGAAAGAAGAGGAGCATGCGTCGCATTTGTATTTGAGGTTGGCGTGGATTTCCATGTGGCGCTTCAAATTTTTCTTCGACCTGAATTGCTTGTTGCACGTTTCGCATTTCAGTTCCTGGAAATTGAAACATTGTTTTTTATTCATTTAAAATATGAGGTAGATGCCTACTGAAGATGTGGGTGAAACAATGACAGCCAATTGACCATATTCATCAGCTAACGGTTGCAGCTTTTTTGGTGTTTTTGGGTTGGCGACAATGTGTGATTATTGTCATTATTTATTTACTTTTTTCAAATATTGAATTTTGAAATTTTTCCAATCATTCACAGTATACAGACAATTTCCACAATATTTCATAAATCTAATTAGGTTTCTAGTGAATTTACTACAATTATTTAAAACAGATATCGATCATTTTTATTGATGAAACAAATACATAAAATTTTCGATAAAATGCATGCTTAAAGGGTGTAAGCATATCTTGTGTATACAGGGTGTACCAAGTTGGACGGCCTATTATGCGTTTCTGGAGAACTGGACCTATTTGAAATCTGAAAATTGGGATTATATTATTGTTTGACATTATCTACCGATCTAAAATATTCTTGGAGCCTGACAACTTTCAGTTATACAGGGAGTGAAAAAAAAATTTTCAAAAATTTTTTTTTCTTTTTTTTTGTTTTCGAATTTGATAGAGTATGCAATTCTGAATACATTCATACTCGAATCGTTGCATTCATCAAAATACTTTCCAAAATATCGAGAAAACACTGAAGAAAAAAGGGAGATAAGTGTATTCGGTATTATGTTTGTTATTCCTAACTTAGATATCATAAGCACAAACCGTTTTCACATTTCTGAAGGCGAAGAATGTGGATATATTGTACATTTTCAGAATTTTTAAAAACCCGTCACAGGGTGTTCGAAATGTTGGTTCAAAACCTGGGATCAAAATTGACCCATAACTTTCGTTTTTCAAATTAGAACCCTATTTTTATGATTGCGTTGGATTCTGCGAAGAAAAATGATGATACTGTTCTAACATGTTGATGCTCCTAAAATTAATAATTCTTGAGTTATTCAACATTTCCTGATTTCATGTCGTACGAACCGTCAAATTCATAGAATCTGTTTCATATCAACAATGACCTTGGTCATAGAAGATAAATTACTCAAATAACTCACTAGTGACTTCCTCTTATCTGAATTCATTTATCATTGTTGATGTAAAACAGATTTCATGAATAGAAACAGAAAATCCTAAATAACTCAAGAATTAGTAATTTTAGGACAATCAAGATGTTGGAACATTATCATCATTTTTCTTCGCAGAATCGAGCGCAATCATAAAAAATAGGGTTCTAATTTGCAAAACGAAAGTTATGAGCCAATTTTGATCCCAATTTATGAACCAATATTTGGAACACCCTGTGACAGGTTATTCAAAATTGTGATATTGTACAATATTTCCACAGTCTTCGCATTCAAAAATGTGTAAACAGTTTGTACTTACGATATCTAGGTTAGGAATAAGAAACATAATACCGAATACACTTGTCTCCCATTTTTCTTCAGTATTTTCTCGATATTTTGGAAAGTATTTTGACGAATGCAACGATTTGAGTACGAATGTATTCAGAATTTCATACTCTATCAAATTCCAAAACAAAAAAACAGAAAAAAAAAGTTTTTGAAATTTTTTTTTTTACTCCCTGTATAACTGAAAGTGGTCAAGCTTCAAGAATATTTTAGATCGGTAGATAATGTCAAACAATAATAAAATCCCAATTTTCAGATTTCAAATAGGTCCAGTTCTCCAGAAACGCCTAATAGGCCGTCGAACTTGGTACACCCTGTATTTTAGCAACCATAATGTTGGAGGTGGCTGGACATGTGTAGAGCACTGTCAAATTCGTAGCTCTGCCGAAGATTCCAAATTAAAATTTCATAGGTTTGTTTGAGTTTCATAGGTTCCCTAATAATAAAATGTCAGTATACTGTGAATGATTGGAAAAATTTCAAAATTCAAAATTTGAAGAAAGTAAATAAATAATGACAATTGACAACTACGATGAATGTCATTATGATTAATCACACATTGTTGCCAACCCAAAAACACTAAAAAAGCAGCAACCTGATGAATATGGTCAATAAACCTGGAAGAATCTCTTATTGTCATTATTCCCCATTTGTTGACTTAATCTACCTACCTGATTACCATGAACAGTCTCCAGGTGTTCCCTAAGGACGTCTTTCCGGTGAAACTCCCTCTGGCATTCCTCGCACTTAAACTGCGGTCTCTCGTGAGTTTTGACGTGCAGCTCGTAGGAAAATTTCGTGGTGTACCTTTTCGAGCAAAACTCGCATATAAAAAATCTGTCGCTGGAGTGTTTTCTCGACACGTGCCTCTTCAGGAACCTGTGGCACGTGAACATCTTTTTGCAGAACTCGCAAACGTAAAATTGCCGCTGGTCAGACTTGGCCTTGCAGTTGTGACGTTTGAGTTCGTATGTGCTGGTGTATATTTTGTTGCAATCGCCGCACTTGTTCTTGTGGTTGTGCACCGCTTCCACGTGTCTTCTGTAGTATTTCTTCTGGGTGAAGGTGCGGTTGCAGGGCAGACATTCGTAGATCGAAGTGGCGTTGCAAGGATGGTGAGTCAAACTCTCCTTCCTGCCGAAAACCTGAAAGATGAAATGTTAAACCCTGAGTGAGGTTAGGGGCAACGTTGCCAGATCGTACGATCATTTACGTATTTGAAGGATGGATAATGAAAGCAAATAATAAAATTTTCTTGAAAAACTCAAAGTGTTGGGCTAATTTGACCCACACTGTTGCCAGGTATGCTGATTTTCCTACAATTTGGGAAGAAAGATAGGTGTAATAACACATGGACTCAGATGCGTTAATATTATTAGAAAATGTAATTCACCGAATTAATATCAAATATAATACTTTCACGACCACGCTATTAGTAGATTAGTCGAAGCGACACCTACTGGCGTTATTCGCAAGAAAAAAAATTATTTCCTATTTTTTTTTTCCATTTCATCAAATTTTTTAGGGTTTTATGGTATTTTATGTTAACCCCGCCGTAGAAGAATCCAACAAAAAATCTTTCATAACAAACCGTTCATCCAACTTGAGTTATAAATGGTGTAACAAACTAAATGGAAGACTTTGTTTTATACAGGGTGTACCAAGTTCGACGGCCTTTTAAGCGTTTCTGGAGAACTGGACCTATTTGAAATCTGAAAATTGGGAGTATATTATTGTTTGACATTATCTACCGATCTGAAATTTTCTTGGAGCCTGACCACTTTCAGTTATACAGGGAGTGAAAAAAAATTTTTCAGAAATTTTTTTTTCTATTTTTTTGTTTTTGAATTTGATAGAGTATGCAATTCTGAATACATTCGTACTCAAATCGTTGCATTCGTCAAAATACTTTCCAAAATATCGAGAAATAACTGAACAAAAAAGGGAGATAAGAGTATTCGGTATTATGTTTGTTATTCCTAACCTAGATATCGTAAGCACAGACCTTTTTCACATTTTTGAAGGCGAAGACTGTGAAAATATTGTACATTTTCAGAATTTTAAAAAAATCGTCACAAGGTGTTCCAAATGTTGGTTCAAAAATTGGGATCAAGATTGACCCATAACTTTCGTTTTTCAAATTAGAACCCTATTTTTTTATGATTGCGTTGGATTCTGCGAAGAAAAATGATGATAATGTTCCAACATGTTGATGCTCCTAAAATTACTAATTCTTGAGTTATTTAGGATTTTCTGTTTCTATTCATGAAATTTGTTTTACATTAACAATGATAAATGAATTCAGAAAAGAGGAAGTCACTAGTGAGTTATTTGAGTAATTTATCTTCTATGACCAAGGTCATTGTTGATATGAAACAGATTCTATGAATTAGACGGTACATATGACATGAAATCAGGAAATCCTGAATAGCTCTAGAATTATTAATTTTAGGAGCATTAACATGTTGGAACATTATCATCATTTTTTTCGCACAATGCAATGCAATCATAAAAAAATAGGCTTCTAATTTGAAAAACGAAAGTTATGGGTCAATCTTGATCCCTATTTTTGAACCAACATTTGTAACACCCTGTGAGGGGTTTTTCAAAATTCTGAAAATGTAAAATATTTCCACATTCTCCGCCTTCAGAAATGTGAAAACGGTTTATGCTTACGATATCTAGGTTAGGAATAACAAACATAATACCGAATACACTTATCTCCCTTTTTTCTTCAGTTTTTTCTCGATATTTTGGAAAATATTTTGACGAATGCAACGATTTGAGTAGGAATGTATTCAGAATTGCATACTTTATCAAATTCAAAAATAAAAAACAAAAAAATTTTTTGAAATTTTTTTTAACTCTCTGTATACTTGAAAGGGGTAAGGCTCCAAGAATATTTTAGATCGGTAGATAATGTCAAACAATAATATAATCCTAATTTTCAGATTTCAAATAGATCCAGTTCACCAGTGCACCAACTTGGTACACCCTGTATATTAGATTATCGTCGGAAAAAAAAAGTGCAGCACTGATTTTGATATCATTTCCGTGAATTGCCAAAAAATCTGAAGAATTTTCTGAAAAATATTGATGGTAAAAGACAGAATTTTTTATTCTTTCGTGAGGACAAAAAACTACTATCTTTTTTTTTCAATGAATAAATTGATCGTGATCTAACTTGCTAAATCATGCAAATAATGTTGAAAAATCCTTACCTTGTTGCAGCTGGAGCAATAGTAATCCCCCCTGTGTGCCTTCAAGTGTTGAATGAGGTAGGGCAGCTTAGAAAAACTCTTAAAACAAATATCGCAATTGACCCCACCTTTCACCTCCTCGATTTCGAAATCGAAATAATCCAACTCTTCGAAATTCTCCGGTATCAGCAAGTTTTCAGTGTTCAAGTTCTCCACCCCCAGGATCTGGAAATCCTCGTTAATGTGACTCAGAGTGGGGATGATCAAATCTGAATTGTCCATTGATCCTATGCTGTTCAACATCGGGTCTCCCCTGCTACTGTTCTGATCCAATATTGCTTCGATTGCTATGTTCATTGCCAAGTTTGTTTTGGTGGATGATGGATTTTCTACTACTTTCATGTGTTTACAGATACACTGCAATTAAAAAAAATTTATGGCTGAAATCTTGGGAATTATGGGAATTACCTTCTTAGTCCTCAAGTTTGTCTTACATATTTCACATAGTTTTCCAAGTTGTGCTCTGTGATGCTCTTTGATTAAATGATCTGCAAATTTGGTAACCTCTGTGATATTCACATTACAGAACTTGCAAGTCCAACTATCTATATCAGGAATGTTCTGCTGCGATTTCACCAAATCATTCAACCCTGAAAATTCTTCCAATAACTCTTTGAAATTAGGTTGATGGATAAATATATTTTACCTAACAATTGTGAAGACTGTTTTTCCATTGATATTTCTTGCAATAGAGGTTTGCCCATTTTCTTGGCGTAATAAGGAGCATACCAAACTTTCAAAGATTCATTCTCATTAATATCCTTTACTGACACATAATAAATACACTGATCCTCCTATAAAACAGATCAATATATACTTTCATTATTATTCCTACAACCAACTATTCCACCTGATAACACATCAAGTTCTGTTCTTCTTGGGTTTCAGCAGGCTCGATAAATATCATCCAAGTAGATGTTTCCTCATCCGCTGTATCTAAATAATATTCTAGGAAATCATCTTCACTGGAAGGAAAAATTTTCAAAGGGAAATGAATGGCTGGATTCAATGTGAAACTTTTTGCTGCTTCTAAAGGACCGAAACGTGTTCCTTTCGGGATAAACTTAGTAGTTATCACTTTAAATCTTCCATCGACTAATGTATACACCAAAAAATCATCTGGTAATGATAAACGAGCTTTCGTCGAAGTTGCCCTATTCGAGATCTGAAAAACATCGTTACGAACATGATGGGTCACAACGAATCAAAATTCGTAATTACATGATTAGTAATATTCGTATAATCACAAGATGTAGTGATATGGGCAGCTCCACATATTGCACATATTAATTCATCTTCCTTTCCTATTTGATCGAATTCACCGTTCATTTTTGTATGTATTATCATATCACCTGTTTGCAAATAATTCGCTCAACGTCAATTTGAATTTTTTGAGGTTGATTTTATGTAAACAAACCAAATTTATTTGAATGTCAAAACTGAGAAATCAAAACGTCAAAACATAGAACATTTTTCCATGAATCGAGCTGCTCACCCGTTCTTGTTTATCGAAAAATCCAAAAATGCGGAGTTTCTATTTCAATTTCCGGCAGGACAATAAAATATATTGAAAATTTAAACAAATAGATAAATCAGAGTGGCCTCAACATTTTCAAAAAAAATTGAACCATAGATGGTCTGGTGTCTGGTTAACATTTTTAAAGCTGAGGCTCAGTAGCCTAGAATCGTTTGACGTATTGCAGTTTAGCCACAACAAAAACAATTGTCGAAATTCTAATAAAAGTTGGTATTTTGCAAATCACGACGTGCCTGCAGGTATTTTGTACGTCAACACACTGAAGAATTTTTATGGTGTTCATCCCAGCAGATCCGTATTATTTTATTGTTTAAAGTAAATGCAAAAGCTTTTATCATTGTTTTGTTTTGATATGTGCTAGTAAACTTCAACCACTTTATCAATTTAGGTCGCCATTTTGTGTGCCGGTGAATTAACTTCACTGCTTGCTGTTGTCATAGACGAAAAAGCTCCAAAGCAATTCAAAAGGAGTATTAGGCCTCAAGATACTTCGCGTTTACTAATAATATGTATATGGGTAAACATTTTCTTCTCAAACAATCCAGAAATTGTCATAACTAACGTCACTCCCATTTTATTTTCCAAGTGACATTTGTCAATACTATAAGGTATTTAATTCTCAAATTCCACATAAATTAATCCAGCAAATTTCAATGAAATTCTATCAAATTGTTCTGATTCACAATAACTGAATCCCATCTTGTTTTATAGTAGCTTTGACAATGCCAGCTTGAATCAAATAAAATGACTGTTGCAACTAAAGGACAGAATATAAGTAATAACTCAGAAGATCAGGTGAGCATCACTTCACCGCTGTATTTCTCATTTTATAATATACCCAATGCTTCTGTACAGACATCTGCTGTGCCTGGATCCTCTGATAATACAATTCAGCTTCAGAATGATGCTACTGAACCAGATTTTCCACATGAAAAATTAGCATCTTTGGATGAAAAGATTTCCAATATAAGATGGGTCGTTCCAGTTTTACCTGAACAAGAACTAGAATGCCTCTTGAAAGTATCAACTGAACTAGCGAAGAAAAATTTAGATACAAAATCAGAAGCTTGTCAAAGGTTTTTCCGGGAAAGTCTTACAATATCCTTTAATAAAATAATACAAGATGATGCTGTATCCAGTTGGAAGCCAAATATTCATTTCTGCATCCAACAAAACTGCCTAAAGTTGGTGGAATTATGCGTCGCAAAACTGCCACATGACTGGTTCCCTTTACTAGACCTTTTAGCAATGATCTTTAATCCAAGTACAAAGTTCCATACTTTCAATTCGGCGAGATCCAGTGAAACGGCAGGACCAAACTGTAATTTATCAGAAGAAGAGTTATACGCTAGACCGTCAACGGATATTAGGAATCCTAGAGGTTGGTTAGTAGACCTTGTCAATAGATTTGGAGAACTAAACGGTTTCCATATACTTCTGGAGCGATTTCAAAGTGGAGTCAATCTGAGTGTGTCCATTGTTTATGCACTAATCAAGCCTTTCGGTTTCTGTTATGAGTTTTTGACACCACATACTATTCACAAATTTATGCTTCCAATATTGGTAAGTTAAATCCACTTTTTCTCTATTGCTTTATCCCAATTTGTTTCATTCAAGACTAAATCAAAGGTACATTGAATTTTTTTTAAATTTGATCATGTGCTTTTTCTAGGAAATGATACCAGTCATTCTTGATAAGATCACCGATGATGAGCTGAAAAGAGAAGCGAAAAACGAGTCTAAGAGCGATAATATATCTAACATAATAAAGGCGGCCAAAAATTTGGCCTCTCGAGTACCGAACCAAGAGGAGCTCATAAGAACACTGGAAGGTTTCCGTTTGAAAATGATCCTCAGACAGCTTCAAATATCGAGTTTCAACGGTAAAATGAATGCGTTGAACGAAATCAACAAAGTGATATCCAGCGTGACTTACTACCCGAATAGACATCATGGAATAGAGGACGACGATTGCCTGACGTCGGAAAGAATGGCCGTAAGTGAAAAACTGATATATTTTATCTGAAGAAATTTTTCCAACAAGTGTTCAGGTCAGATTGGCTTTTAACGCTTCATTTTGAAGATCTGTATTTGGAAGCCGTAAATCTTTGTTTTGAGTTTTAAAATTTGGTATGAAAATCAATGATTCCAAGGTCATGAAGAAATTCTGTTTCTTTTCGAAGAAAATTTTATATAATTGTGTTCCTTATTGTCTGTTAAATCTCCCTGTAGAGCACCAAAATACTTGCATTATTCGAATACAACGAATATTGTTTTAGTATGTTTTCATATTCTCATTTTGTTCTGTGCCTGCAACTGTCAATTTTGATTATAGGTTATATCTTGTTCAATAGGGGATGATTGTCCCTCTAGCAGTGCGCATGCGCGAAAACGTAACCTCAAATAATGTCAAATATTTATATTCAATTGTCAAATGTCAAAATGTGTCACAAACCTTTTCGAAGTAATATTTCATTCAAATAAGTTCCTGATTGACTACAGCTGGACATCAAGCAGTTTTAACACTGTTGCATTTTCGTAACTTAAAAATTGATGTTTTCTCCTTAGATAAATTGAGCCACTGGATAGGTTTAATATCTGCCTCATGCCTGTCATTAATTAAATGACAGATGCGTTTTTGCTATCATATTTCTTGTAGGGGTCTTGCGATCCTGAGTAAAAGATGGAAAAATCAGAAAATCAAGTGTTGGATTTATGACAAACATTTTTGGATAAACAAATAGGACAATATATTTTATTTATCCTAACAACTATAAGTGAACTTGAATAAATATCAAATCTAGAACTAGGATTTTTCTTTTTCAAAAAGAAAATTTTGAAATTGCAAAATATATCTACAGAAATCCACTAGATATTGTAATTTTTTTGTAATACAAATATATCAATACTTTCTGATTCATCATTTGATGAAAAATATAATGAACTTATTCTGTTAGGATTGTGCATTTCCTGAATGTTTTTGGAGTTTCCACAACAAGTATCTAAAACAGATTCAATTTATTTCTCTATTTCAGTATCGAAATGAGTTCATTACAGTACTAAAAGTAGTGCTGTAATGAAACTCATTACAGCATTGCTTTCAGTTATATTTTTTGTTTTGTGGTTGTCAGTACTGACCTCAGATGCTCTCAATTTTTAAATCAATTCAAATTCTGTAATCTGTCAAATTTCGTAAGTCATACCAACTGCCAAGATACAATGCAAAAGTCATTAATCTGAATTTTTATTTAAATTTCGAGAGTATTTCACAAAACTGACTGAAATAGAGAAAATATCGTCTAATACAGAACTGGCAGAAGACAATTCCAATATTCAAGCTTTCCAAAAATTTGCTCTTTCGTCGCTCGTTTTCGAATTTCGCATTCGTGTTGTAATGGGAGATCATTATGCAACTTGTTTTAGAATATACTATAACTTAATTAATGGAAATGCTCCGACAACGTAACTGTATAACTGCATATGTATATGAGTGGGTTTAGAACGTGTTTTAACGTTCTCCGATGCCTAATCGTTTTATAATTTACAGAAATGGATAAACGAGAACCACGTGCTGGAAATAGTCCTGAGGGACTCCCTACACCAGCCGCAATACGTGGAGAAGCTGGAGAAGATCCTCCGGTTCGTGATCAAGGAGAAGGCCCTGTCTCTGTCCGACCTGAACGCCGTGTGGGCCGCGCAGGCCGGCAAGCACGAGGCCATCGTCAAGAACGTGCACGACCTGCTGGCCAAGCTCGCCTGGGACTTCAGCCCCGAGCAGCTGGACCACATCTTCGAGTGCTTCCAGAACAGCTGGACGTCGGCGTCCAAGAAGCAGCGGGAGAGGCTCCTGGAGCTGATCAGGCGGCTGGCCGAAGACGACAAGGACGGCGTGATGGCGCACAAGGTGAATTTTTTTTTTTTTTATTATAGTACATGTACAAGCAATCAGAATTTTTGTATTCTATGGGCCTGTTTGATGGTTCAGAGCTATAAGCTCCTAAGTGGCGTTATGAGGTCTTATCCAGTGATAAGTCCTCAGGAATCCTTCAGATCCGCTGGCCAGTTTCTCTTCAGTCGTCTAGTATTCGGGGGTTCTGTCAGTGGTTGAATTAGGTCGTTGGGATGGCTTTCAAGTTTTATGTGATGTCTGTTACTTCTGTCCTGGATAACTTCTTTTACGTAAGGGATCTTCAGATCTTTATGGAGCGTTTCATTCGTGACGTACCAGGGTGCGTTTGCTATCATTCTTAGGATTTTTGATTGGCTTCTCTGTATTATGGAAACATTGGATTTGCTTGAACATCCAATTCCATAGGTCCAAATGGGTTTGATGATAGTTTTATATATGAGAAGTTTGTTTTCCAATGATTGATTTTTTACCAATTAGCCAATAAAGCTCCTTGACTTTCTAGTCGACTTGTTTTCTTTTCTTAGTAATGTGTTCTTTCCAAGTTAGTCGTTTATCGAGATGCATGCCCAGGTATTTTGTCGATGGCGATTCAGTTAGCTGGGTGTTGTTGAGTTGTATCCTAGGACATTGTTCCTTACGAAGAGAAAAATTTACTTGTACTGACTTCGTCTCGTTTATTTTAATTCTCCATTTGTTGGACCATTTTTCAATTTCAAGGAGATGGTTCTGAAGCATTTGTGATGCTATAATTGGGTCTTCATGACTTGCTAGTATAGCCGTATCATCTGCGAATGTGCCAGTTGTTATTTTTCTGTGTGTTGGTAGGTCAGCTGTATACAGCAAGTACAACATAGGACCTAGTACACTTCCTTACGGAACTCCAGATGTTATAAGGTGGTAATCTGTGTTGTTGTCGTTCACTCTGACTCTGAATTTCCTGTCAGTAATATAAGATTTTGGGAGATTGAAGTAGGTTGGTGGTAAGAGCTTTTTTATTTTGAAAAGCAAGCCAGGATGCCAAACTTTGACTGACATCCAAATATTCTGATATACAGTATTTCTTTTCTTCAAGCGCTTTATTCACCTCTTGAGCGACTCTGTGGACTTGCTGTATTGTCGAATGCTCTGATCGGATACATCCAAATGACAAGAAAAAATATCAACTTTCATTACGTAAATAAGCAAACAGTCTTTTACCAAACATGACTTCATTTGGCGTATGTTTTACCACATCAGGCAACCTATTGAAATGGCAAAGACCCTCGTAAAACAAAGTTTTCTGTAACGCTGATGTAGTAACCTGCTCGATATTAAAATCATGTTTATATCGAATATTATAATAATGAAACTGGGAAAATGGGGTGAGTGATACCTCATTTGAAAGGTATTTTTATACTGATTTCAGCACAGTAATTGTTTTTTCATTTTATGCATTAGTTCTCGAAATATTCTTGACTAAGCATTTGAAAATGAAGTGGTGTTTTCATGGCACTTGTGGTGTTTTTTTTTTTGTGAAAAACCTTTCAAATGAGGTATCACTCACCCCATCTTCCCTATTCAAAAATTGGGGGTAGTAGCAAGGGTTGAAGCGCTATGCGTTCGTAACCTACATCTTAAGTTGTCCCCCTCGAAACAGAAATCGACCTGTCCGAGCATTTCTATCGAAAAAATTTATTTCGTCTGTAATCTCGTCTGTTTCGTTTTCAAATGGCCACCCTGTATATCAAAATCTCCTGCAGGTGCTCACGCTCTTCTGGAACCTGGCGCACGCCGAGGACGTGCCCACGGAGATCATGGACCAGGCGCTGACCGCGCACGTCAAGATCCTGGACTACAGCTGCGCGCAGGAGCGGGACGTCCAGAAGACGGTGTGGCTGGACAAGTGCGTGGACGAGCTGAAGCGGGGCGACAAGTGGGCGCTGCCCGCCCTCAAGCAGATCAGGGAGATCTGCGTGCTGTACGAGCAGAGCACCAACGGCGGCCACAGCCAGCGCAGCCACCACATATTCTACAGGCAGGAGGTGATCGAGCGGCTGCAGAACCAGCACTCCCTGGTCATCCTGGTCACCAACAGCCTGACCAGCTACATGGACCGGTTGAGGGTCGTGTACAAGGCCAACCCGGAGCTGACCAGCGAGACTTACACCCCGGACGGCCGGTACCCTCACACTTGTCAGGTTCAGGAGCGGCTCAATTTCTTGAGGTATGTAACGGAAATTGAATTTTTAGAATCTTTTTTGAAACCCATTGACAATGTTCTTCGGATGTCCATTCAATATCAAAACTCGTTTTAATGAAATATCATTATAGTTTCAACTTTGATTGCACCGTCAAATTGATTGGATCCACCGCGATTCGTTGACATTTCAAAATGAGGGATTTGATTGGTTCGAATTGGAGGTTCTTTGATCGCAAAATCAAAGTTTTGTGAGATCCACCTTTACTCAATTTATTCCTCGGTCGAAACTACGAATAACTCACAGTCAGTATCAGAAAAATACAGTTTTTTTTTTTTTGTATGTTTTCCTAGACACCCAAAAAAAAAATACTGTATCTTGGTGAAATGACTGTGTGATATCTTTCAATTCTTGTTTGAAAAGAAGAATATATACAAAATGTATTAGTGCCAGTTTCATAATAAACCCCTAGAGTACACTTTAAGCTAAAGCTCACTTTAAAAGTACAGGTTGGGCATATTTCGATATTTTAGCACTACAACTTTTAAACCAGAGGAGAAAGACAAAATCTGATACCCCATTCTCGATCTCTTTTTCGGAGAAACTAACAAGAGGTGTATTAATTTTTGGCTTCCTTCTTTTGTTTTCGAGTTATAAGCGAAAATTGGAAAAATGGCGAATCGGAGAAAAAATATATCTCCGCTAATACTGATGATAGAGCTCTGCAATTAAAACATTCTTCTGGCACTTTTTTACGTAGAATCCAGTGGCATACTCGTCTCTTTTGCACCATTTTTAATTACGAAGCTATGATCCAAAGTTATGTTTTTTTAAATGGAAACACTATATTTCTGTGCCATTTTCCGATAGCTTAATTTTTTCTGATTTCAAAAATTTATAACATCGTAAGGTTTGTATCAATATGAGTATAGAAATTGGTCAAAAATTTTCATGTGAGTCTCAATACTTTCTATGGTTTCAACTGTTGATGAGCAAAGAAAAATGGAGCTTCCTATAACAAGAGCATAGAAATGTAAAGACTACTAGAAAGAAATTGTGGTAATTATACGATACTAAATTTTTCTGTGCTTATCGACAATTGAAACCATAGGAAGTATTGAGACTCAGATGAATATAAGTTCTTGACCAATTTCTATACTCATATTGATTTATTGATACGAACCATACGATGTTATATGTTTTAGGAAACAGAAAAAAGTTAAGGTTTCAGAAAATTGCACAGAAATCTAGTATTCTTATTCAAAAAAACATAAGTTTGGGTCTTAGCTTCGTAATTAAAAATGCTACAAAAAAGACGAACATGCAACTGGATTCTACGTAAAAAAGTGCCTGTATAATGTTTTAATTTCAGAGCTTTATCATCAGTACTAGCGGAGATATAA
Organism: Hippodamia convergens; assembly: GCA_038502775.1. Taxonomy (NCBI): domain Eukaryota; kingdom Metazoa; phylum Arthropoda; class Insecta; order Coleoptera; family Coccinellidae; genus Hippodamia; species Hippodamia convergens. The sequence continues at coordinate 5,806,705 of CM076610.1, read as the reverse complement.
ATATTTTCCGATATCACCTTTTTTCCAATTTTCGCTTATAACTCGAAAACAAAAGAAGGTAGCCAAAAATTAATACAACTCTTGTTAGTTTCTCCGAAAAAGAGATGGAGAATGGGGTATCAGATTTTGACTATCTCCTCTGGTTCAAAAGTTGTAGTGCTAAAACATCAACTTGTACACCCAATTTCATAATGAAATTAAATGGGATTTTACGTAAAGGAGACTTCAGGTGAAATGTTGTATGTTGGAACTGAAATCGTTTCATTTGACATAAAATAGACAGTTGCAGTTGTATTTAAAGCCATCTTAAAGTTGAAGTAGGTTATGTTATTTTCATGTCCTATATGTTCATTTTCAAATTTAAAATATACACCTAGAAATTTGGGGGAAAAGACTAATCCCAAATTAAATATTCCAAAAAAATGAAATGGCCAATAAGATTCCTGTTATGATTGAATTTCTAACATGTTTCCCATTAACTGTATCAGCAATAATTTGTTGATTAACACCTAATTTCTTTTCAAAATGATTGATAGAAAACATGTCATTGATATTAATTGCAACACTGCAGTTGCGACTATAATGAGCCGTATGGTGTCTAATTGTAGTCTCATTCGAAATTGGAAATCTACGTTTTCATACTCCGTATTCTCATTCCAAAATGTTTCTGGTTCTTATGATTGATTCATGTCATGTATCTTCTTCATTTGATGAATTCAAAATTTTCCATTTTTATTATTCAAATATTATTCTATATTCTTGTGCATTATCTCTTGTAGTGAAAGTCGATTTCGAAATAAAACACAACATGAATAAAATGTAACTAACCTCAAATGAGTTGACACAAGAGGTTAGGAATTTATTCATATATTCAGAGCTAGAGGAGTCCCGAGATTGGGATTTCAAATATAAAGTGGCTTCAAGAACCTGAAATGTGTTATGAAACCGAAATGTTGAACTTGAAGGAGCTTAAAAATTGATTATGAAACTGTCCCTAAATGTCAGGGATGGAGCATCCCTCTTTTGCAGGACGTCCCCGAGCCATCAGCACGTTCCGATCCCGTCCGGATTCACCCATCTCCTTACAGTTTCGTTTTCAGGTTCCTGCTGAAAGACGGTCAGCTGTGGCTGTGCTCCGACCAGGCGAAGCAGATATGGCAGTGCCTGGCGGAGAACGCGGTCTTCCAGTCGGACCGCGAGGCCTGCTTCAAGTGGTTCTCCAAGCTGATGGGCGACGAGCCCGACCTGGACCCGGGCATCAACAAGGACTTCTTCGAGAACAACATCCTGCAGCTGGACCCCGGCCTGGTCACCGAGAGCGGCATCAAGTGCTTCGAGCGGTTCTTCAAGGCGGTCAACATGAAGGAGGGCAAGCTGAAGCTGAAGCGGAGGACGCACCTGACCGAGGACCTGGACCTGATAGGCCTGGACTACCTCTGGAAGATGGTGACGGTGTGCCCCGAGGACATAGCGATGAAGGCGATCGAGATCCTCAAAGAGGTCAGCACGAACCTCGGCCCGAAGCTGATAGGCGCGCAGATGCAGTTCCACGAGACCTTCGTCACGGAGTGCTACGACAGGCTGCGCGCGCACTACGACACGCTAGCCGCGCTGCGGGCCTCCTCGGACGGCGACAAGCTGCAGGGCCGCATCAGATCGGAGGCGGTGAAGCTGTGCCGCGTCATCAGGGTGCTGCACGAGTACCTAGGAGAGTGCGACGGCGCCTTCGTCGGCGACAGGAAGATCCTGCCGCTGTACCGGGCGTACAGGGGCAAGCACCTCGCCCTCGTGGTGCGGTTCTCCAGTCCGAACAGGGCGGTCGAGGACCTAGAGCTGTTCACGCACTCGAACGACACGGTCGCGTCGCTCAGGAAGAACATCACGAGGCGCATCAAGCCCGGCATCCACTGCAAGCTGGAGCTCTCTCTGAACGGGGAGTGCTTGGATCCTGTGGACGACAAGAAGTTGCTGTCTCAGATTCCGCTCAGGGACAAGACGGTGAGTGCTCCAAGGTTGTCATCGTTTCGTCTCTTTTATGTGTCTCAAAATGGATACTTTTATATCGATATCTGATTTTGAAAGTAATTTGCACAGCTTTTTTTTCTCTTCACATAAGAATGAAACAATTTGTGCGGATTTTATGAAAATGAAAAAAAAAGGCAGCCCAGTACTTTTCCTCTTTTTACAGAGAGTCTCTTGTTTTTTTTTATGAAATTGGTACAATCGTTCAAAACAATTTTTATCAAAGAAAAAAGAAGTGCTAGTCAGACTTTCTTTCATTCTCGTAATTTGTTGGAGAATCCGAAGAATCTTCGTGGAGTGTTGGTATATCTTTTTTTTTTTTTCGACTTTTCAGGACATTGGTAAACTTTCGGAAAAATTCGAACGGCACAACTCAAAACATGTGTACCACAATTTTTTTCAGTCATTGGAATCCAATTTTTCGAAAAGTGCTAAACTGCCTCATTTTTTTTTTTAAACCACATGGAATTGAGAAAAGAATTTTCGGAAATCTGCCAACTTGATAAACATGATTACCTAGAACCTACCTGTCCTTTTTCGAAGCTTGAAACTAACTGTTCTCATTAAACCTAACTCATAAACTTAGAAAATGAAAAAAAAAACATAAAAGTAAAAAATAGAAGAACAGGAGGAAGATCCCTTTTGTCCTAATAACTAACCCCCAAATCTATGTAGAAAAAGTTCCTAGGTTCATACAGACTCTAAAAAAACAATGAAAGTGTTGGATAAAGTAAACTTGAAAAATTTTCTATTCAGAGGCAAATCAAAATCAATAATTTACTTTTGGATGTTTGGTAATTTCGTAATCCTATCTATCAGTCTTATTTTTCTTCAGGTAAAACATGATTACCTAGGACCTACCTATCGTTTTTCGAAGCTTGAAACTGTTTCCATTAAAACTAACCAATTAACTTGGAAAATAAAAAAAAACAAAAAGGAAAAGAAAAAAGAACAACAGGAAGATCCCTTTTGTCCTAATAACTAACCCCCATATATATGTAGAAAAAGTTTCTAGGTTCAGACAGACTCTAAAAAAGCAATGAAAGTGCCGGATAAAGTAAACTTGAAAAATTTGATATTCAGCAACAACTCAAAATCAATAATTTACTATTGGATGTTTGGTAATTTAGTAATCCTATCAGTCCTATTTTTCTTCAGACAAATATTTGTTTAAACAGTAGCATAATGCTTTTTATCCAAAAACAAACGTTAATTTCTTAAAATGCAACAAACACATTTAAAAGTTGCTCTAGAAAATCTTGTAATGGATATTTGACAATCTTTCATTTTGACTAAGTAATCATGAAGTGAAGAAATAAACTGTGATTAAATTTCATCTGAATTTTTCCTTGTTTCAAACATGAAATTTTTCAATTTCAATTCATGAACACTCTTTTTATCCAGAAATGTTGTAGTTTTCTTATCGTTCTGATTATAGTCTTCTCTTATAAGTTGTTTTAAACCTCCACTCAAAAATTCATACGCAGTGATTTTAAATTCTATATCACATTATATTATTGACATTAATTTCTTCGGAACCATGAATGATGAGACGATTTTGTTGATTCTTTTTTTTCTAACTGTAACAAGCTGGTAATTCAAAATTGATTCCTCCCCAGTTGATCTCAGCCAAGATCATCCAGATAAACTCGAACATGGCTTCCTCCCAAGACAGCAGCTCCGACAGCTCCACCTCATCGCCCCAACACCCGTACGACGGCCCCGCCACGATCGAGGCTGAAAACCCCGTCCCGTCCGCCATATCCCCGGGCAAGCTGATGGAGAACTTCCTCCCGGGGGTGATGATGTCCGGCAACCCGGTCTACGCCCGCTTCTTCTGCCAGCTGTACCAGCTGGGCTGCGACCTCGGATTCACCCCCCTGAGGGACGGGGCGTGGGCCCTGCTGCAGATCATACCCTGCGACGCCGCCACCAAGGACAAGTGGGTGACGCTCCTGATGAGCAACTCGATGCCCGGCGAGCCGAAGATGTCGCTGGACCAGGTCCTCGCCAAAGGCACGCCAGCCGAGGTAAGCAAGCTGTAGGGTTAACGAGAAATCATACCCTTTCACTTTGGTCACCAATTGTGTAAGCACAAGCAAAATCGTGCCCCACGTTGGGCGCCATTTGTGTGACGTTAAAGAGAAATATCACCCTTTCATTCAGGTCACCAATTGTGCAAGCACAAGGAAAACTGTGCCCCATGTTGGTTGCCATCTGTGTAAGGTTGAAGAGATAAATTACGTTATGTAATAATTTAACGATAGATTTATGTATGTTCTTATGAAAAAGAGAGCTAAAATAATACAATAAATGTTGAAACAAAAAGTACCTAAGCTGAGGTAGAAAAAGAACGAGGTATCATAACATTCTTCGTATGATACTATAGAATCCATCACTAGTATCATACGATACTATATAGCCAGGGGAAAAAACCTGTCTCCCCGTTAAAAAAATAACATAAAATATTAAAAATCAGGAAAATCTCGAAAGACATCAGTGTGATCATCTTCATGTTATCCGTCGATGGGCTCGGATAAACAGATTCTTCCCAAAACGACTCGCAATTCTTAATCTGAAATGAAAAAAACAAAAGCAGAAAAGAAACCGATTATTCAGAATGAATCAAATGCATTTTAGAAATGCATTTGGTACTTTAAAAAACATCAGCATTCAGATTTCTTGGCCAAATAATGTTCGGAGGTTTATAAAAAATATTTATGACAGAAATGTCACAAAATTTGAAAGAAATGGAAAAAACTCCATCAATTTCCCCTTTCCGAATCTGTTGAAAATTACGAACTGATAATTTTTTAACATAACAAGCTAAACTTGTAGAAAATCAATTAATACATAACGCTATCAGAAAAACACTTGTATTAGTTCTCTATATCGTCAAACTTCCACAATTCCCCGAGATCTCTGGTAATTTTAGTTTACATAAAGAAAATTCAAGAAAGGAAAAAGTTTACTGAAACACTGGCACAGATAAATCGAGAAATTGAAAATCAGAGGGTCACGGAACTGTGAAATGTTCAAACTCAATTAATTAACCATAATATAGATAAACTAATCTAGAAAGAAGGTTGATTCATCGGATGGTTGAGGAAATCAGATGGAAAGTCGTATGATCCTCAAAATGGCGGAACCCAAGCGTCTCTCGCCTCATATGAAACATATGAATCGTCAACAAAAATAGATATATGGTTTTCTGATCAACTTCGTACTCACCAATCTTAACAATTGTCTAAGTTAAACTATTTCACTCATAAATAAGAGAATAAACTACTGCCTTTTCCGGTACAGCACCAGAACAGCGGAATATCAGAGAGGGGATCTTTCGTCTCGCGTCTGAGGTGGCACGTTCCCAACTGTTCTCGCGATCACGTACTTCCCGAGTTACCCGACGTCGCGTTTCCGATCCGAGACGATCCGGAAACTCCCGAGATTTGAATTCAGTAAATCGCTCCGTTTTGTTGTTTCTTCGAAGATTTCGACGATCGATAACTCGCTGTAGATACCTCATAAAGAACATTCGGTTCATCCCATAGTTTCTCACCAGCTTATCCGATCTCCCGCAGGTCCTGTACAACCTGGAGGTGCTTTACGCCATGCTGATGCCCGCTCTGGACCTGTCCGAGAAGACGTACGAGTTCCAGTACTGCTTCATGACCAGCGGCTTCGCCCATCTCTTCCTCGAGATGCTGACCAAGAACAACTTCATGTCGGGCGCGGACAACGCGACCAAACGCGCCGCCTATCTGGTCGTCCTCAAGATCAGCAAGCTGATCCTCACCTCCATCGCCCACGTGCTGGTCAGGCTGAGCGAGGATCACACGCCCCAAGAGACGGAGGCCAACGGCGAGACGGTCACCACGCCGGGGATGTTCCTCAAGAGCGCGCTCATGTCCGTGCCAGGCCATTCGGACCACGTGAGTACTTCGGTTTTTTTTTAGGTTAGGTTATAATCAAAAAAAGCATTACATTTATATCTACACTTCATCCATCGAGAGGCGATAGCGCTTCAAAACAACAAGGCGGTGCCAAATTCATCAGAACCGGGTTTAATGTTCAATGTTTTAGATTTCAGATTTTCCGAATTATGTTTCCATGTTAACCATACACTACATAGATAGATAAATCAGATTTCAGTTCAGTCTATAAATATCTTTCGTGTTGATTGCTCATATCGGCGCGTTCAATCGAACATATTGCGTGTTATAGTTTTACAAACAATATCGAGTTCTACAGATTCTGCCCAGGAATTTACTACAAAAGAGTGGTCAAAATTACTTGCATTTAGTAGTACGGAAAAAAGCATTATAAATAATACTTATACATCGACAATGGAATCATACAAACTTATTTTTCCGTTGTTTGTGTATTGAAGCTAGCTTATATACCAAATTTCAACTTGATAGGACATCGGGATGTACCCTTAAGGTTTGTATGATCATCAGTGAGTGACTGACGAAATCGGGGGTTTTTAGATGTCTATAAAATTTGAAGTGTAGGAGCTATGCACTTAAATCTTTGCACTTTTGATGAGTTCACTATTTGCATTGAAATTTGTTCATCTACTATATCTCAAACTCAAGTTAAGAGTGTTCAAAAATATGAAGAAACACTACGATAAAAGATAGGTAGTGTCCCGGCGCCGCGCTTCGCTTGGCTCGTATTGGCGAGGGCACTACCGTGCCACCAGATTATAGCCGACTTTGTAATTACATACATTGAATCAAAAACGACCAATAATTTTAAAATATATATTCATAATAAATAAATCACTCAATTGTCGTACCTAATACAGATCTGGAGAAGGCGGAGAAAGCACCAAACGGGAGCCAATGAAAATATTCATAACCTTGCAGGAGTATATTTAGTTGTTTACTGCCACTATCAGTTCTGGCTGGATATACTTTATATGTGTATGTTCTTGATTTAGTCGACAAATTAGTTTTGAAATTGAGTATTTCTCGAGTCTTACCGAATTGAAAATGGATATTTATCATAACAATCCTTCCAGATACTGCGTCAGGTGTCGATAAAACTGAGCCAGGGTTTGGCCCGTCTGATCCTGGCCGAATCGGAGGAGTGCACCGCCCAGGCCGACGCCCTCTTCAACCAGGCCCTGAACTGGGAGCTGCCCGACCTGGCCACCACGCTGGCGCTGGTGCGGCTCATCTGGGCGGCCAGCAGCGACAACCTGACCGAGCTGAACGCCGACCCCGAGACGCTGCACTCGCTGTCCGACCCGAACAGGCAGGGCGTCGGCGGCGTCGCCCCCCTGCAGCCCGAGGACGTGCTCCTGTGCAAGGAGGCGCTCGAGCTGCTGAGCATCGCGCTCGTGCTGAACCCGAGCAGCCTGGAGCACCTGTGCCACGACAAGCGGTGGCCGTACTTCGTGACCGACCTGGTGCTGCTGAACCCGAGCGCGGCCGTCAGGGTGGCCGCGGCCGAGCAGCTGATCACGATCTGCACCTGCGGCGCCAGCAGCCGGCTCGCCCTGCAGCTCATCCTGCCGCTGCTCTTCGACCTGCTGGACAACCTGGTCATCGAGAACGCCGACACCTGCCACGAGTTCTTCCAGCTGCTGTGCCAGCTGGTCAACGTGGCGCACGTCACGCGCTGTCCCCTGGACTACGTCGAGCTCCTTCTCAGCAACGAGGTCAGTAGTTTCTCATTCAAAAAAGAATTACATCGGGATGAAGCACATCTTAATATCAGCACTTCAGAGCTAAAGTGTTTTAAGCCACATTTTTTCAGACACAATCTACGATATTGGATTCACATTACTAAATTTTAACTATTGGAACAGGTTTTTGACTCCCTAAGTATATCAAGTGTCCAAATAATGGCACAAAACATTCTTTGAACCAATAATCGAACTGAAAAATCTCTCTTTTGTCTAATTTTCATGTTGTGACTTAACACACTTTACATCTGGGGTGCTGATATATAAAACTAAGTCGGCCATATTGTTGGTTACGCCATTTATAACTCAAGATTAGATAAACTGCTTGTTGTGAAAGATTGTTTGTTGGATTCTTTCACGGCGGGGTTAACATAAAATACATTAAAACTCTGAAAATTTTGATGAAATGGGGAAAAAATAGGAAATATTTTTCTTTATTGCGAATAACGCTAGTAGGTGTCGCTACGGTTGATAGCGTTTTTGTGAAAGTATTATATTTTATATTTATTCAGTGAACTACATCTTCTAATAATATTAACTCATCTGAATCCATGTGTTATTATACCTATTTTTTCTTCTGAACACTACTGAAAATTTTATGACAAAATGTTTTGAACAAATCCCCATTCTACTGTTATAGGCAATGTAAACAATTACTGTGTATTTTGAGTTGCCTATACGTGCCGATTCACAATGAACAATCAGCAATGTGCCCTATTTAATCTCGCATTCTCGGGGAAAAAAATGTAGTTCATCACAAGATACTACAATGAAGGAATTGTAAAATATAAAACAAGTTACCTCTTTATCTCTTGAATAAAGAGAATTCTTTTGATGTATGAATAACAATGTACAGGGTATCCCAAATTGCTTGATTTTGACTGTTTTAGGTACTTCTGGACTAGATAGGTAAAAACTTCGTAAGGTGTCCTGGGCTCGATTTTTGTGAAAACACCATTTGTGAAAACCGTTTCACGATATCTTCATTCTTTTTTTAATTTCGATTTCGAAAATGTGCCATAACTTTTTCATTTACGAAAATATCCGAAAACTTTCTAGAAGCGCTTTTTTCCCGGAAATAATGAACTATATTCAATTTTCTTTCTCGTGAAAAAAAAAACATTTTTTTTATATTAAATTCGAACGCGTTTTTTCATTTCATTTCATAAAAAAAAATTAGTAATAAAAAAAAATTTAAAATAATGTCTTATTCTCAGTGAAGAGGTGCTTGTTGAAAGTTTTTATTTTTTCCAGATATTTTCAAAAATGAAAAGTTATGGCACATCTTCTGAATCGAAGAAATTTCAAAATATTGTTATATCTTCAAAACAAATGAAGATATCGTGAAACTACTATTGGAGTTTTCACGAAATTCGAGCCCAGGACTGCTTTCAACGTGTTTACCTATCTAGCCTAGAAGTACCAGAAACAGCCAAAATCAAGCAATTTGGTATACCCTGTACAGGGTGATCGTTTATATTTTACCCAATAGCTATCTCAGTTAATATTGGTCGTACAAAAACTTTTGAATGAGCAAATTTGAAGTATCGAAGCATCGAAAACCTGAAAATTTGTTGTGAACTATTGTTTTTTAAATGGTACACCCTGTATTTTATTTTTCTAATCGCTAGAGCTCTTTACTCTGATTTCAAATTCATTTTATTGAAGTTAATTTCAGCAGTGTTTGAAAAATATAGATTTTTTCGTCTTAATCTAAGGCAGCTGTGTAAGTTCACTCGAGAATGCTGTGATTTCTTTATATCGAAGTTCTATTTTATGGCCTCCTGATAGTCCCTACTTAACCTCCTTGGACACTTTTTTTTGGAAATATTTGAAATATAAAGTGTATATGGCCCCCTCGCAAAATTTTAAAGAGAGCCAATGAAATGGCTGACACCCGAACCTTCCCTAAAGAATACAATGTCAGGTATTTCAGTAATGTTAAAGAAGAACGCAGACCCCAACAAGGACCAACTTATCGTACTCGAATTGTCTGGAATAAAAGGATTACTTGCAGGTCGCCTGGCTGCGGAGCGCGAGGGCAAGCACGAGATCCTCATAGAGGGCCACCTCGGCCTGGCCAAAGAACTGCTGTGCTTCATGGATTACGAGCAAAAGTGCGAGCTGGGCAACGTAGAGACGGGCAGCTTCATAAGGGAACTGCTGGAGGACTTTTTGTTCCCCGCCAGCAAGCTCATGTTGCAGCTGATCAAGACCGGCCAGCTGGGCGAGGACCCCGCCACCCCCATCTGCGAGACGCCCCAGACTCAAGCGGCCGCCTTCGACCTGCTGATAGCTCTCTGCGCCAACTGCGTGCCCAACTACCAACAGCTGGTGGGGATGCTCACTGAGATGTTTTATTCCGGTAAGATCTTTTCGCGAGACTAATAGTATTATTATTAAGATCAGGAGTTTCCTTTTCATTATTTCTACATTTTATCGCCATGGAATAATACCCATAGATCCCTTAGATCATTTTTCCATCAGTATCACAGGTTCTCCTTGAATTTTAGTTCCGCAGGTGAAACACGAGATGGCGCTCACATCATTGTAGTAGTACTCTATAACCTTTGCTCTTATGTTCATAACTCGACATGTCGGATGAAATTGTCCGAACCTAAATCATTTTTATTTGTTTCTCTTTTGTAAACGTCAGTTTCCAAAAACACAATCTTAATCAAGAAAGTTTATTTTATCAAGTCACTAACTTGTAAAACTGACAGTTAACTTGCAAAATTTTTACAAGTTAGTAGTATTATGTATTTACATTAGAAAATTTTGTTTTATCGTCATATATGTTGAAAATCATGGTACAATTGGTATTTCCAGTAACACAGATTTTTGATGATAAAAGAGTTGATACTGATGATGATGAACCATCTGTTGACTCAGAAACTGCTGAACTCGAGGACTGCAGAACATTTGTACTCTCCTTACTACCAAATAATTTGCTAGACATTTCGATTTTTTCGTTTACCGAATCATCGACATAACTCATCGCAATTTCGGTGCTCTTCCAACCTCCTGCACGCTTCAGTGCTAAAATATCTCCACCCGAATCCTCAACCATGGTGGCTCCAGTTCTGCGAAAAGAGTGGCCGGTGTATAACTCTGGCTCTTTTAAACCTAAATATTTCGCTATTTGCTTTGGGACACCACCAATAGTGTGCTGGCCAGCATTAAGGGAAATGCACTTTGCATGTCGGTATGTCAAAAAAAATCTTAGGCTTTCTGTTCCAGGAGGCCGAAGAATTACATATTTTCTGTATAACATGCAGGGCTTGAAGCTCTTCTTGTTGTTAAATTTTTTGTTTGCCGCAATGTCACAATAGCGTATTTTTCCATATCTTCTACATCATTCATATTTAAGGTGAATATTTCGTCACATCGACAACATCCAAAAATCCCAAATATTGTTACAATTGTTGCTAGCAACCACTGGCCATCAGGAGCATGTGAAAGAAATTGTTCAGCCCCTTCTTTACTTAATACCCTGGCCTTTTTTGGCGTATAACGCTCAATTTTTCGTTTCAGAAACGCTATTATCTTTTGGAATCTGCAAATGACAACTAAACGTCATATTTTTCAATAAATTTTTTAAGGAAATCAAACCTGCGAACAGGGGCATTTTCTTTCATTTCCAAGCAGCTTTTCAGCATAGACCATTTTGCCCATAAAGTATTAGGGCTGAATCTAGCTGATAGTTGATTCAAGTAGACCGACAAAACATCTTCAGTTACCCCAATCACACTATTTTTGTTTTGCCACTTTTTGAAGTCGTCGTATTCTCGCTCGTACCTTGAAGCTGATTTTGCAGGTAATAAACTTGATGCGACACTGCTGGCTGCCTCAATAATTTCTTTTGGTACATTCATTTTCGCTTTCGCCAAACAAATGTAAAAAAAAATAAACAGACATGTTCATGGCAACGCTTCTATAGCTTACGGCATTCGCGACAAATTATTGAGATTTTTTTGGAATTTATCTAACCTTTTTACAAATGAGAAACAAATAAAATATGAAACAATACACGCAAGGTAACGGGTTTTACTGGCTCAAGGAGGTATCTGACTCGCCTGCGGCTCGTCAGTTATATCCTCCATTCGCCAGTAAAAACCCTCTTACCTTGCTAGAAATGTTATATTCTGCGGAGGATAGGAATGTCTAAAAGATTGAAAAGCGTGAACGTTTTTTGATTAAAGATCCGGAGACGATCCTGGTCGAGTGGGACTACCTGCCCACGATAGGGCCGCGCCCCGTCCAGGGCTTCGTCGGCCTGAAGAACGCCTGCGCCACCTGCTACATGAACTCGGTGCTGCAGCAGCTGTACATGGTGGACAGCATCCGGCAGGGCGTCCTGGCGGCGGAGGGCGCCGCGACGGACCCCAACGAGGACTTCAGCGGCGAGGAGAGGCTCGACCTCGACGCCGACTGCACCGACTCCCGCTGCTACGTCGACGACGACAGAAAGGACTACAACGTCGGCATACTGAAGCAGGTGCAGGCGATATTCGGCAACCTCGCCTATTCCCGGCTTCAGTATTACGTGCCCAAGGGCCTCTGGAGGCATTTCAAGCTTCAAGGTAGGACTATTTCATGCACTTCTATTTATTTTGATTATCCAATTATTATTGATTTTTCGACCCTACATTCTTGTGGCACAAACACAAGAATTGAAAATCATTTTTTACTTTTACGATTTAGTTTTTTTTAGTTTCTTTTATACCACAATAATTCTTTTATTCGTCCATTATTTTTGTTGTTTTCAAAATTTAACATGGTATCGTTGGAGATATCTTTTGGTTGTCATCGACATAGGCGTTAAATGAGACTGATGAAGAGTCATAACTCAGAAACCGTTCTAGCCATGATTTAGATTCTTACCAACCCGTCTTTATAATATCTGTTAGTCGCTTTTATCATTATCTTGCTACGTTGTTTAAGCACAACGTTAGTTATGTATGGTCTTTTGAGCAATTGGGCCTAATAAAAAAACACAATTTTTATTAAGTCTACTATAATTCTAGTTGATATCATCAATTGCAGTTCTATATAATTTTCACTGAGAAAAGTATGAGCATGTAAATCGGTTCACACTTACAGGTCCTAAGTTTTCTCAAATAGTGAACAGCAATTTTATACAAAAATATCATAGAAATATCAGGGTGTGAGTTCTCTAATTCTAGGAATGGAAAATAATACAGTTATGATTATTACAAAAGAAAGATGAATGAATTTTGAAAAGAATCTATCAACTAACAAAAGGATTGAATGAAAGAAAAAAAAATTACGAAGAAATAGCAATTTTCAGGATCTGAAAACTGTAGTAATTACTTAACTTAACAAGTGACAATGCCCTCGGTCGACCTGAGAGTGTGAAATCCGGGTGACAGCTGACAGAAGCTCATGGTGGTAGTACCCAAAGAATAATTTTCAATTTCTTGAAAATTGAGGAGAATCCAAAGCTCTCATAAAATACTACTTTAGCGTCAAACCAGCAAAATTCAGCTCTAACTCGTGAATTCTTCAGAATACAATAGGGGTTGATAAATCTAAAGGATAGGAGTATATTCGATACATATTTTTACATTTTTTAATGAAAATTTTTTACCCTAAGTCTTTCAAAAATCTAACAAAGCCAATCCGACATAAACCGTAACAATCAGGCAAAAGCAATCTGAATTCTCGGCTTACCAAAATCTCTACAACAGCCATTCTTTACTCCGACTTCTTCAAATTAATCTTCTCAAAGAAAGAATCAATGCGACACGCGAATATAAACCCGATTTCAACTACAAAAAATTATCTTTCGTATCACATGTGTATCGACATTCGATAACTACGTACAATGAAATATTAAGGAATTATAATAATCTAAGCATAATGAAAATACAATACAAAATAATTATGAATGATTTTGGAAATATTTCAAATTTACAACTTGAAATTCTATACCGTAACAATCTTCATGATGTGTGTGAACATCTTGAGGAAGTTTTCCTCTCCTTTGGTAAACATAATTTTTTTCTCGTCAAAGGTGAACCTGTCAACCTGAGGGAGCAACAGGACGCAGTGGAGTTCTTCATGTCGCTAGTCGAGAGCTTGGACGAGGCGTTGAAGACCCTGGGCCACGAGCAGATCATGTCAAAGATTTTGGGGGGTTCGTATTCCGACCAGAAGATATGCAAGGAATGCCCCCACAGATACTCCAAAGAAGAGCCTTTTAGTGTGATAAGCGTCGATATTAGGAACCACAGTAGCTTGCAAGACTCCATGGAGCAATATGTTAAAGGTTCGTTCTTTCGAAATTGACGTTTTCCATAGGTGGCTCTCAATCATAAAAATTTAATTATGACATATCATTTATTTCGACTAAATGACAACTATGACATTGCGGTGCCGCCATGAAAAACTCTTCATATCCTCATATTGGTCTAATGTCATTCTATTCAGAAAGTGACGAGTATTCCGACATCTTAGGTATGAGAGTTTCATTAAATGAACCCCAAAATTTGACAGGTGACGTAGAAGCATGGAGCGCCCTCTATGAACATCGGACCGAACGACAATGATACGAATTGTATACGTTTCAGGTGAGATACTGGAAGGCGCCGACTCGTACTTCTGCGAGAAGTGCGCCAAGAAGGTGGTGACGGTGAAAAGACTCTGCGTGAAAAAGTTACCGCCCGTGCTGGCCATCCAGCTGAAGAGGTTCGAGTACGACTTCGAACGCGTGTGTGCCATCAAGTTCAATGACTATTTCGAGTTCCCGAGGGACCTCGACATGGAGCCCTACACGGTCCAGGGCCTGGCCAAGATCGAGGGCGAGATGATCGACTGTGATTTAGATCCTAGCGCCGGCGGGGCGTGCACCAAATACCGCCTGTCCGGGATCGTCGTCCATTCCGGACAGGCTTCCGGGGGCCATTACTACTCTTACATTCGTCATAGGAATCCATCCGGAGAGGTAAGAAAATTTATTGACGAAACTTTCAATTTGACATACGTTCCAACTGGAATACTTATTAATATTTCATTCACTTAACATCATTATCTAAAATCTCAAATCTATAAGTATTCAGTAATTCATTGTATTCCTGATTTTTATGATCCATGTTTTGTAGTGTTCCTGATGATGATATAAATAAATATCCAAAGCTTGAGCTCAAAGAAAAAGAGTAGTCTTTGATTTTGCTACATTTTCGTTGTAATCGGTATTATTTTCTGTAAGGGTAGGAATTCGGGTGTATTCCCTGAATTTCGAAAGTGTTTTAATCTCCTGATAAAATATTTTTCCCTTGGATTCGTTGATTTTATTGCAAGAATTGATCCAAGTGGTTTCCTGATACTGATGTATCATTTTCTGAATGTTTTTGTTGTTTTCATTAAGATTCTGTTTTAAATTTGGGGTTTTTGTCTCTGCAGTATCTTCCTTTTGATTTTTATAAGTTTGATGATGTATGGGGGGAGTTGGTGGAGGAAATATTCATGCTTAACAGTTGGTGTGTTGTTCTTGATAATATTGGATACAGTTTCGTTTAAAGACTTAAGAATTTCGCGGTTTTCAATAACAGTATTTCAAATTTCCAGATAAGGTGGTACAAATTCGACGACGGCGACGTGAGCGAGTGCCGCATGGGCGAGGACGAGGAGATGAAGGTGCAGTGCTTCGGCGGCGAGTACATGGCCGAGGTGTTCGACCCCATGATGAAGAGGACCACCTACCGGCGCCAGAAGCGCTGGTGGAACGCCTACATGCTGTTCTACACCAGGCAGGACCTGGTCAAGGAGAGCTTCGTCAAGAGCCTGGAGGACATGAGCCTCTGCGAGAAGAAGGGCGCCCGCCTCAAGATGCCGCCCGCCATCGAGAACAGCATCCGGAAGCAGAACATCAAGTTCCTGCACCACCGCAGCCAGTTCTCCGTCGAGTACTTCCAGTTCATCAAGAAGATGGCGGCCAACAACCCCCACCTGGGGCCCAGGGCCTCCGGTCTGGTCGTGTCCGCCGAGTTGGAGCAGCAGAGCCTCCTCAGTCTGCAACTAGTCAGCAATTTCCTATTTCATACCGGATGGCATACCAAGAAGAATCTGAGAGGACCGGCTTTAGAATGGTAATCCATCGTCTATACTTATATATTCTTATGAAAAAGAGAGCTAAAATAATACAATAAATGTTGAAACGAAAAGTATCTAAGCTGAGGTAAAAAAAGAACGGGGTATCATAACATTCTTCGTATGATACTATAGAATCATACGATACTATCATCACTAGTATCATACGATACTATACAGCCAGGGGAAAAAACCTCAGCCGAAAAAACCTGTCTCCCAAAAAAAAAAATAACATAAAATATTAAATATCAGGAAAATCTTGAAAGACATCAGTGTGATCATCTTCATGTTATCCGTCGATGGGCTCGGATAAACAAATTATTCCCAAAGCGACTCGCAATTCTTAATCTGAAATGAAAAAAGACAAAAGCAGAAAAGAAACCGATTTTTCAGAATAAATCAAATGCATTTTAGAAATGCATTCGCTACTTTAAAAAAACATCAACATTCAGATTTCTTGGCCAAATAATGTTCGGAGGTTTGTAAATATTTATGACAGAAATGTCACGAAATTTGAAAAAATGAAAAAACTCCATCAATTTCCCCTTTCCGATTCTGTTGAAAATTATGAACTGATAATTTTTTTAAATAACAAGATAAACTTGTGAAAAATCAATTAATACATAATCTTTCAACTGTCCTCTTTCACGAGGATTTTTTTCTGTTGCTGTGTGGGTTTCTTGCAGAAGAATCACTTCGATACCATGTTCATCTGCTAATTTGGAGACGTAATCACACTCGTCTTTCGAAATTCCTTCGATATTCAAAATCCACAAATTGTTGCTCTCTGGTCGTGAGGGTTTTTCAAACCGGATACGACCTTCCAGGTGATGATTTTTCGGCACTTGAGATGTTTGAAGACCGCTACGGGACCCCAATGAAAGGCAATCATCTCCCATAGATAAACCAAACATGTTATAACACAAGAAAACAGAATATTTTTCAGGACCAAAAAACTACGACATATTCCGAGAATTATACTCAATTACCCGATATGTTCTCGTTGAAATTTCTTACATATCTTCGGAAATTGCACTCACTAATACATCATTTGCTCTCGGAATTGATCAAATTTAAATTTGAGATTTTTGTGAAATTTGTTTTCAGGGGCGACGTGGTGTGCTTCCACCTGAGGATAAGCCCGGCGATCAGGTCCTGGTTCGCCAACAACATCCTGTTCAACAACCCGCAGAGGTTCTGCGAGTACCTGCTGAGCTGCCCCAGCAACGAGGTCCGGTCCGCGTTCATGAAGATCGTCGTGCTGCTGGCCCACTTCTCGATCAACGACGGTCCCTGCCCGCCCCCCTGGGCTTCAGCAGCCAGGACCCCTCGGCCTCCCTCAGCGACCACATACTTTGGGCCATCCTGGCGCTCTTGCAGCGCGAGGTCAGCGAGCACGGCCGCCACCTGCCGCACTACTGCAACGTCTTTCACATGTACGCCAGCCAGGGTGAGTCGTACCAATCTAACTTGGTTCGGTATCGCAATGCGAACGGCTACGATTGTTGAAATCAAATAATTTTCTACTTATACTCCATTCACAAATCTGGCCTTGGAAATTTGACACATTCCGCTCTGTATCGAACGAAAATGGAGGTTATGACGCTTGTCAAAATATTTCTATGTTCCAAGTCAACCCTATGTTGCCCTTTCTAAATTCTTAGCAATTACGTATTTCTCAGAATGTGAATTTATTCGGAGAATGAATTAATTGGAAAAGATGTGATGGACGAAAATAATTAAAGTTTATATGAATTGATAGAAAGGATTCCTTTTCTAGTAATTTGCAATATTTCGATTTTTAACAATATATAAACATAGAAACAAACTGGCAACGTTGTTTTGTCATTGACGATATTTTCTGTGTGCGCACTGACTTTTCATCAGGTGCACCAACTCCTGAAAACGATACCATGACCTATGTGATTTTATAAAAGTGAATGAGTATATTATACTTTTCAGGAGTTGGTGCACCTGATGAAAAGTCAGTGCGCACACAGAAAATATCGTTAATGATAAAATGACGTTGCCAATTTGTTCATCTGTTTATACAGGGTGACACAGAATCATGGTACACTCCCAGAAACTCCCTTGTTTCTGAAGCTATATTTCTGAAATTTGGAACATTGAATATACTCACTATAGGGCACTTTTTTAACATATTTAGAAAAAATCCAATTTCCGGTTTTTCCGGAAATGATATCAACTTTGGATTGAACCGAGAAGATACTTAAACATGTCTAAACTCCATTATCGTGTTCGTATAGGTTATACAGAAAAATAGTTGATATGGATGGATACCCCACCGATGATACTTTCGAATGACGTCAGAGTACCATTATGCTACCATTTGACAAAACGGAGTTCCGAGTGAAAAAAGGTTTTGGTTTACTTTTTTGGCACGTATTTTGAACCACGATACTTTTTAAATCGAAATTACCATAGTGTAGCATTATTTTGATTATTTGGAATAATTTTAAGAAGTTATCATGGCTCTCTAGATCGAAAAATAAAATGGGCGTTCTGACGAATGAAATATCAACTATGAGGTATCATTAGATTGAGAAAATTATAGAGATTTCGAAAATGAATTAATATACCGGGTGTCCCATTTGAAAATCGAAAGTTGATGTCATTTCCGGAAAAACCAAAAGTTGTATTTTTTTTCTGAATATGCCAAAAAGTGCCCTATAGTGAGTATATTCAATAGGGAAAAACAGTTTGTGCTTACGATATCTAGGTTAGGAATAACAAACATAATACCGAATACACTTATCTCCCTTTTTTCTTCAGTTTTTTCTCGATATTTTGGAAAGTATTTCGACGAATGCAACGATTTGAGTACGAATGTATTCAGAATTGCATACTCTATCAAATTCGAAAACAAAAAAACAGAAAAATAAATTTTGAAAATTTTTTTTTCACTCCCTGTATAACTGAAAGTGGTCAGGCTCCAAGAATATTTTAGATCGGTCGATAATGTCAAACAATAATATAATCCCAATTTTCAGATTTCAAATAGGTCCAGTTCTCCAGAAACGCCCAATAGGCCGTCGAACTTGGTACACCCTGTATATTGTTCGAAATCGAAATATTTTAAATAACTAGAAAAGGGATCCTTTCTATCAATTCATATAAACGTTAATTATTTTCGTCCATCACATCTTTTCCAATTAATTCATTCTCCGAATAAATTCACATTCTGAGAAATACGTAATTGCTAAGAATTTAGAAAGGGCAACATAGTGTTGACTTGGAACATAAAAATATTTTGACAAGCGTCATAACCTCCATTTTCATTCGATACAGATTTAAAAAGAAACTCTACAGTATTATAGAGTTTATTCAATGTAAATTTTCTTTGAATGAACTCTTCTTAACCTTAATGTTTTCTTTCTCAATCTAGGCAATCAGGAAAAGGCCCAATTGCTGAGAATGAACGTTCCCGCCACGTTCATGCTGGTGGCGCTGGACGAGGGCCCCGGACCCGCCATCAAGTACCAATACACCGAACTGGGCCGGCTGAACCAGCTGGTCTCCTGTCTCATACGATGCTGTGATGTTAGTTCCAAGTGCCAGTCGAGCGACGGCTCACCCATCCGGCCGAATCCGTTCGGGGAGCTCGGCCCGAACGAGTACATCGCGCCGATCTCCGCGCAGGCCGCGGAGATACTCTACAACAATAACGGGTAAGCATTCTCGATCTCCCCCAAGAAGAATAAGGCCTGTTTACACTAAAGGCGGGTTTCTCAAACCTTACGTGAAGTTCTGACCGATTGAAACACTTGATTTGAAATTTCAACCAATCTCGATAGCTCCAATCAATGTGACAGTGCTTAATCGGGCTATCAATGTTTTGTGAAACTCACCTTTAGTGTTAATTTTCACTCAGAATGAACCTTCAACTCATAAATATGAGGTTAGCCTTAATATCGTGAATCTGTGGAACGCTGGCGTTTAGACTAATATTTTTGATTGAAAAACTGTATTTATCCACTCCTATTGAATAAGATATTCATTATTCAACTGCATTTGAGCAAATAATAGTATCTATGAACAAACAGCGGGAGTTATAATAACTCCAGCTTATAAATCCCTCTAATTTTTCAGAATAGACTCATAGAATTATTTGACAACCGAATATCAAGCTAGTTTTGTGCTTCTGTACGAGCCGGTTGACAGAGAGGGAACATTTCATTATTGTTATTAGTCGATTTCGAATGGCTGTATTGGTTGGTTAACGGTTGACCGCTCGGTTCATAAATGACAACGTCAAACGAACCGCGCTTTCGAGTACGGTTCAAATTTCGGCGAAACAGCTGATTCGAGACGTCACCAATTTGTCATTCGAATGCGGTTGGTCCAAAACTGACGGACCAATCTATGAACCAACCAAGAACCAACGTCAATCGAAATTGCCTATTGATAGAAGTAATGTCACTTGAATAATTCTGACGTTTTCAAATTCAGTTGACACCTAAATATTCTTGCGAATGTTTTTCTGAATAAGACCTCCGATATTGAGGATGAAATATTATGTAGGTTCACTTCCAGAAATAAGACAAGCAGCTAGTGCTACAGAATTTATTGCCCGCGAGAAATTCCAAAACAAATATAAAGGTGTATCAAAAATTTTCAAGAACTATGTATGGTAGTAAGAATGTATATTATTATAGTTGTGGATATAGTATAGCATTCAATTTGCAGTAATGGTCATAACTCCCTTAATGAATTACAGCACTCGCCTGCGGCTCGCGCTGCAAACTTCATCTGCGGGAGTTATGACCTGCATTACTGCTCGTTAAATAATATACTATTAATTTCACGAATGATTTATATCAATTGGATTGTTGATTTTTGGCGTTTGGAATAGAAATAGGACAAAGTTAACTCATATTGAACGCCAAAACGTAATCAATTCAAGCCCTGGTTGTTCAGGATATTGAAAAAAGAACTTTTTCCTCCAGTTACATAAAGAAGGTGATAGAGGACAACAACCCGAGCGACGAGACGGTGAAGCTGCTGCAGTTCTGCTGCTGGGAGAACCCCCTCTTCTCCAGGATCGTCCTGTCCGAGCTGCTCTGGCAGATCGCGTTCGCCTACTGCCAGGAGCTGAGGCCGCACATCGAGATCCTGCTCAACGTCCTGATCATCGAGGACTCGTGGCAGACGCACCGCATCCACAACGCGCTCAAGGGCGTGCCCGAGGACAGGGACGGCCTGCTCGACACCATCAACCGGGCCAAGAACCACTACCAGAAGCGCGCCTACCAGTGCATCAAGTGCATGGTGGCGCTGTTCAGCAAGTGCGCGGCCGCCCAGAAGATGCTGCACTCGCACGCCGACCTCAAGCGGCAGTGGATAGTGGCGGTCAACTGGCTGCAGGAGGAGATGGAGCGGAAGTACCCGCAGAACAGCCAGTACAACTACAGCACGTGGTCGCCGCCCGCGCAGAGCAACGAGAACTCGAGCGGCTACTTCCTGGAGCGGTCGAGCAGCGCGCGCAAGACCCTCGAGAGGGCGCTGGAGCTCATGCCCGAGCTGGAGCGCGAGGAGGAGTATCTGAGCGAGAGGGAGGAGGAGTACCTGAGCGAGAAGGAGGCTCAGGACGAGTCCGAGACGCAGGCCGAGACCAACGAGATGCCGGACATCACCCAGACCTGCGAGAGCACCTCGAACCCTTAGTTAGGACCGGTCTTCGCTGGAATCCAACCGATGAACGTGTGAAACAGTACAAAGTTCGCCAGATTGTAATATTTACGGAAGAAAGACGAGAGAAGAGTGTGAATTTTGTACTGACGATAGCGTTTTTATATCGTTATTCGTTCGACAGAAATGAGGGACATGTGATAATTATATGTATATAAATCGTAAACCGATGCATTTCCAAACTTTTATATCGAATGCATTTCTGCCCGCTTGGATGAGTTTGCAAGCGTCCCTCGTCTCAGATGAAACGCCCTTCGGCAGACGGAGGAAGGTAGGATAGACTTAGATTTAAAAAAGGAAAAAAGTTCATATTAACGGAGTAGCTCGTCCTCGGTTTTCGTTACAGTGTTTTATCCGAAAATTGAATTTACCAAAGGAGAAATAGTCGAATTAGGAAGAAAGATCGATTTAATATGAACTTCTTTTTCAGGTGAATTCTGTAATTCTTTTGGATTCATACAATTGTTTGCCAAGTGTTTGTGACAGCAGTGTAAAGGATTAATTTTAAGTCGCTCGAAATGTGTAAATACTATTACTGTCGCCTAGAGTTTTTATTGTTTTTACTTGTTATTATATTATTTTTATAAAACTTCTCTTGTGATAAAACAACTGTTTATAATAAACAGGACGCTGTAATTCTGTTGATATACTTCGAGTGATTTTCAAAGTAGTTATGAGAAATAAACCGTTAATCTCTTCAAGAATGTCAAGTGTATGTAAATATTTAGCCAAATTGGAGTTGTTTGTACCACGCTATTTTTATTATTTTTGTGATTATGAGCTCTTTGTTTTGTTGAGACTAATTTTTTTTCACTTGAAGTCATAACAAATGTTAATTTTTATCGATACGGCACCCAAAATATCTCTTCCTGATCGATTATGATCTGGCTTGTGTAAATGTGGCCACTCAAATTAACAACGAAATAATATCTTTTCACCAAAATGCAAATGGGCAAATGAAGGTTACCTTTCCTTGAAAGGGTGAGCTGCAAACTTATTTTAATATCTCTAAATACTTTTATCTGCTGAAAATTCTTTTTTCTTTTAGAATCCATCAAAGACTTCAGGCTCATTTGCACCCGGCAGTAGAAAAGGTTGAAACAATATTATTTTTCTGTTAATTTTAGTTTTTCTATGGAAAAAAAATCCCACCTGTAAAAAATAAGTCGTTTCCCCAATTTCTATGAAATAATTTTAGGACCAAACAATTTGTTTGCCAAATTGCTCACTATTTAATTTTTTTTTCTTTAGTGGAGCGATTCGAGAAAGTTTTCAAATGTGCATTTAAGAAATTTTCACAATTTCTAACGGAATTGATAGTTTTCTACTTTTTGGATCAATGGATTTCTTAAAAGTGAACATTTCAGTATATTCAAAGTTTGTTATGACTTCCTGAATAATTGTTGATCCAATGGGTTCTGGTTCTTTGTATGTGTTTTATACACATTTGAATGAATAATTTAATCGAAGACTCGTCTTAAAAACCAATCCAGTCAAGTGATAACTCTTTGTTTGATGTATTTCCCAGTTTCTGCCGAATCCATTGATTATTCACCTTCTACATATTCTATGTGAGAAAGGAAAATGATAACACTAATTTATAAATAATGTATTTTTCCTGTTTTGAATGTTTCTCATTTAATAACTCCCTGCTTATACCTAAGCTTATAAATTCGTTTGTATTATAATTTATCATGATTATAATAAAATCTCTACTCTGATTGCTTTGCTCTGATTCCTTTCACATTTTATTGAGTTCTGCGATAGCAGAATCGATGAAATGAAAAAAAACTTTAACAAAAAAGCCAATTTAAAAAAGGAAATTCTAAAGCAAACAAAGATAAACTGAAAAAGGGAAAAAATAATTTCGTTTTTTCCACACAAAAAGCTAGGTAATTACCTATCTCATCCTCAGGTTCTCTTTTAAAGAACCTGAATAAGTATTTAATTTCTTGAAAAAGATTTAAACTATTTATCCTGGTTCATCGTATTGATAATAAAAATAACATTTGAGTTTAAAATAACAAACTTCTGTACACTTTAAAAATGAACTTTTTAAAGTTGGCTGAAAGTTCAGTTCTTTGAAAATATCTATGTTCTGATCATAGACATTTAATACTTGGTTATGTTGTTGTTGTTGATATAGGTTATGTTTCAACAGATTCAAAAAAGGAAATAAATACCCGTTCCTGGAGAATTATTAGATTATAGGTTTCGTGGTTTTGCATAATTCTTATTACATATACATGTATAATCATCATAAATACACTAGTCTGAAATACACACGAATATGAAGTTCACAACATTTTCTTGGGATTCACAGCCTGAATCAAAAAAATTAAGTACTGGTAATTCCGAAATAGATAGAGTTTTAAAAGGAGGATTTCGAACTCGCATATTAAATGAAATTGTAGGAACAGGTGGCTCTGGTAAAACCCAAGTATGCATATATCTTTCATTGATGGTACAACTGTCGGAGAATCTTGGAGGTTTCAATAAAGGTAACATAGTTAAGCGATAAGATCCAGAAGATTCATGAATTAATTCCAGTGCATTCCAGCCGCTATTTATGTATGTACAGAGGATGTGTTTCCGATTAAAAGGTTATATGAGCTGAGTACTTGGTTTGAGCAAAATTATGGAGTTAAAAACTCTTTAGACAATATTTTTATAAGTCACATTTCGAACTGTGTAAGACAACTAGAATCAATTTCATTTTCCTTTCAATTATGGTCCTTCATTAAAGGGGTTTTTTTCAGGAGAAACTAAAAACCTTCCTTTCCTCACAAGTAAAATATCTAGCAAATTTCAAAGATATTGGTCTTATAATAATTGATTCAATAGCTGGTCTTTTTCCGTTGTGAAAATTTAGAGATTGGTTATGACGATAGAAGCAAGGATTTTGTTGAAATTGCAGCAGAATTGAGGAAGTTGAGTTCAAAGTATAATTCTGTTATTATTTGTTGTAATCAGGTTGGTGAATATCAGAACATTTTTTTTTGTTCGTATCAATCATGTGTAAATATGCAATGACTTTTAATCAGAACATTTCATTATTTTTAGATGACAGATGACATTTCATCTGGAAGCTTAGAACCTTGTTTGGGTTTGTCTTGGAGCAACTTGGTAAATAGTCGATTTCTCATAACAAGATCTTACTCATCCTCTGCAAGAAGTTTAGAGGTTTTATTTGCCCCTGATCTACCCCCTTCAAGTTGCAATTTTTTTATTACCAATACTGGTATCAGGTGACTTTGTTTCCATGTATATAAAGATAAATTATACAAGTTGATAAAATATTTAAGAATTTTAATCTACTAATATCATTCTAAAACTTAGGAACATCCAGGAAATGGATCTGCTCTATTTTTTCTTAGAACAAATTCAATTTTTCTATTCATATCTTCATCATAGAGTGCTTTGCATCTTTCATAGTTCACTCGACGTCGAACCTAAAATAAACATCCGTATTCGCTCTTCTCATTTAGTGAACAGAATTAAAAATATTCTTTACCTGAAAAGGTTTCTCATAATACCTGGTTCTTCGAAATTGTTCTAATATTCCTTCTCTGCCTAAAATCCTATTCAAAACACGACAAGCAGCTTCTACGTCATTATTTTGAACAAGGACCGTCCTCGCGATAAATGTAGCATGCCTCATGTTTAATTTTTCTAAATTGAATGTAAATATTAATATTATTCGGAAACCAGGCAGGTCAAAATTCTAGGTTGGGAGTTTGACAGCATTGATGACAAGCAAACCAGAGATTATGGTGAACGAAAAGAGTGAGGTAATTCTGTGATCAATAATTCGGATAAGTAATGCGATCAATAATTACTCTACTGAATTTTAATTAGGAAATTTTCTAAGAGATGCTTAAAGTTTCAATATTTTTGGGTGAAATTGAAATTTCAGATGTGGAAAAAAGTAAAAATTCATAACGGTCTTTCATTTCGACAAAGAATAGTTTTCTATGACTGGGAAGCCGAATCATTTACTTATTTTAGGTTAATTCGATCTTGAAGTTCGGGAAAGCGTTAACCGAACGATATTGTTTTCTTTTGATATTTGTTACTAAAACAGCCTCAAAATGGTAAGTTCTTATATAAATCATGTATATGTTGAAACTGACAACCTTATCTTTGTTTACAGACGATCGGAAAAAATAATAAAATGATACAACATATAAACTACAGGGTCAGGATAACTCTACAAGACTCTCGGACATTTATAGGTACTTTCAAAGCATTCGATAAACACATGAATATGATACTAGGAGACACCGAAGAATTTAGAAGAATGAAATCTAAAAACTCCAAAGTTGAAAGAGAGGAGAAGAGAACGTTAGGTTTTGTATTATTACGTGGGGAGTCTATTGTCTCATTAACAGTAGAGGGACCTCCACCACCAGAAGAAGGATTACCGAGAGTACCCATTCCAGGAGCTGCCCCTGGACCAGGTAAATTCATTAATAGTGAATTTTTTCGAGATTTAACGTAACGATTTTTAGGGATCAGTCGTGCTACTGGCCGTGGTATGCCAGCTGGAATAGGAGGTGTACCCGTGGGACTTCAAGGACCAGTCAGAGGTGTAGGCGGTCCTTCGCAGCAAGTTATGACACCTGGAGGCAGAGGTCAAGTCTCTGCTCCCCCACAAATGGCTCAAGGCCCTAGAATGGGGGCACCTCCACCGGGAATGATGGCACCACCACCAGGTATGATGGGAATGCCGCCTGGCCCCATGGGAATGGCCCGTGGTGGTCCCCCACCACCGATGGGCATGAGAGGCCCCCCACCTGGTATGATGAGAGGAGGACCTCCTGGACCTCCCAGACCTTATTAATTTACTAAGTCAATATGTGTAATGATAACGATCTAATTATAATTCCGACAAGTTTTCATAAGCTACAATTCTTTAATGAATAAATCCCAATTACAGTTCATCCTTGTATTTTTTATAAAAGTCTGGTGTTAAAGTAGCTGTATTTGTTCCGGTTTCGACCATCGGTAATTTATCTTCCGACTTCTCAGCTGGATCAGCATTAGTTAAACCTATCCTTGATGTAACATATTTTTCTCTGAAATAAAATATGCTCCCATAAATACTGTTGCAAGTTTTTTCGATTATTGCAGATTGAATACTCACACGAATACTAAGGTGTCTGTTGTTTCCCTGAACTTCTTGAAATCACATTCAAGATTGAATGCAGCATCTCCTGGCATAATCAATTCATGATCGTGTTGCAACACTAGTGTGTTTAAGTATCTATCTTTTCTCTGAAAATTACAATTGTGAAAAAAATAAACTGATTTGGAATACAATTTACCTTTTTAGTATTACATTCTCTAAGATTGAATTTCATGGTGAAATTCCTATGGTTTTCGCTTTTGGCCGCATTTAGGAAACACGGATAATTTTTATCGTAGAAGCTGCCTCTAGTATAAATAACTCCTGTGAAATCTTCATCTGTCTCGATCGTAAGGATCATGTGGTTCGCAGCACATTTTAATTTAACAGATTTATACCCTCTTTCTGCTAGACCGATCTTGAAATCTTCTCCTAAATCAGCTTCGAAAATATCTGTAAAGTTAAAAAATAATTTTATTGTAATTTCAACGGAATGAAACTTTACCATCGGCATGTAATTTCGAAAAAAAAATTATAAATGTATAAGCGGATATAAATGCTTTCATCGTGATCTATTTCAATAAGTTTTCGGGTCATTGAGAGCATCTTCAAAAGTTGAAAATCCCGTTATGAAGAACGGGACCGGAAGACGCATGTTGGCCTATCCTTCGATGCCCAAAAATTCGACAATCTGATAAATGAACAAATGGGATATACGAAAAAAGACATAAGTATTATCCGGTCGAACTTCATTATTTGAATTTCAAAAACTCAAAAAAATTTAACAATGAGAAGTGCACAGTTCTCTGTGGTTCTGTCAGTTCTGTGGCTAATTGATGCATAGATAAAAATAACTAATGGTGAAAGACGTGAAAGTGTTTGTCGAAGGTTACAGTTGATAAAAAAATAATATTCATAATTTCCCCTGATTTATCAGTATTACATGTGCTGTGACAAAAAGAAAATATTTACGAAGTGACAATGACTTCTGCTCTTTATTTAGAACATTACCTGGACAGTAAGTTGGTGATTTTCTTTCAATATACAATAATAACATGCATGTTTTCTATTCAGGTTTGGAACATTTACCAATTGATTTACAAAGAAATTTCACATTGATGAGGGATTTAGATTCTCGTGCCCAAGCACTCCTCAAAAGCATTGATGCCCAAGCTGATGAGTATTTGAAAAATCAGAATTCATATTCCGCAGATGAAAAGAAAGAACGACTGGATAAAATTCAGAGTTTATTCAACAAATCAAAGGTTTGTACATTATTATAAGTTAATATTGTAACATTTAATTGAATGAGATATATATTATATTTAGGAATATGGTGATGATAAAGTACAATTAGCGATACAAACATATGAATTAGTAGATAAACACATAAGGAGGTTAGATAGTGACTTGGCCAGATTCGAATCCGAAATCCAAGACAAAGCTATAAGTTCAAGAAATGAAGAACAAGCTGTTGGCAAAAGTGAGTATTTTCAACTTGCTATTTATTATCATTTTACATTTACATTTATGTTTTAGAAGGTAGAAAAAAGGTCAAAGATAAAGTTGACAAAAAGAAGAGATCTGGTAATTCAAGTGAAGAAGATTCAGCCGGCACGGTACGAGGTAGTAAGAAGAAGAAACAAAAAGTTTCAGGCAACACTACCAACGGTACAAGTAGCACGAGCAGTGGGGCCAAAGCTACCTCAGGTGAGGGTTCGTATCATCTCATTTCATTCATTGGCACAATCGTTTTGGCTACAAACTTTTTCATCCATTTCATTCATACCATCAGTCAAATGAAAAGGAAAGTAATCATTTTTTTCTTTTAAAATTCTATATTTTTGAAAACATAAAATTTCATTGTTTGTTTTTCAAAGAGAATATTCAGAATTCTCATTTTATTGTCATTATTATATTCATTTTTCACTATACTTATTTTTGAGATTTTCAAAATGAGCAATCTCAATCAGAAAGTGTGAATTTGGTTCTTGTATTTTGTAGAAATGATTACTTTTCAATACCTTGAAATAATTTCATTGGAGTTTTATTTTGAACGGGTTTTTTCAGTTTTGGATGCAGTCGCTGGATTGCCAGGTTTGGCTGGAATAGCTCACCCCAGTGATGTACTGGACATGCCAGTTGACCCCAATGAACCTACCTACTGTTTATGTCATCAAGTGTCATATGGAGAGATGATAGGTTGTGATAATCCTGATGTAAGGACCAAAATTTTTTTATCTTGTTATCGCATAAATTTACCTCAAATATGTTTCAGTGCCCGATTGAATGGTTCCATTTCGCTTGTGTCGGCCTCACAACCAAGCCAAAGGGCAAATGGTTCTGCCCCAAATGCAATACTGACCGAAAGAAGAAGTAGAAATAACTTCACACCCTGAACTGAGACTCAAAAATAACTTAATTTGTATATATCTATAAATTTTTTTTACTCATTTGTTGATTAATGTATTTTATATTTCGCGATTTTATCGAATGCATGCTGCAGTTTGTTCCGTGGAATTTTTACAACAGATTTCTGGGAGTAAGTTGTGATGAACGCTTGGACCGAAAGTATTTCAACTCACGTTGGTTTATCCGAATATTTATTATGATTATTTAGCCATAGCTTGTTTTCTTTGTATATCTATGAAAATTTTAGATATGTTTAACAAAATAAATATTTTATTTAATTGTGGTGTTTGATTTGAGTTGACTCCCTGAAACTGAAAGTGTTTTAGAACCAAATATTTTGGATTCCGTTCTTCATTTCCAAAAGGCAGATGGTTACGTTGTATATTTATGACTGAAGTTATGACTAATAATCAAAACAATCGGAATTTCCATGAATGCAGAAACTCAAAAAAAAGTTTTCTTCTATTTGAACTTTTTTCTATTTGTTTTTTGTTCAAGAGACTGGGAATGAGAATCTTAAAAACATTATTAAAAAATTGCAAAGACCTCACGATATATTTCGATGTTCTGTGATCCAAGCAAAGCACCGTGCAGGGTCACAGAATATTTATCTTTATCTTATGTGTTGCCAAGCACACACAAAAAAGGAGAAGAAGAAGATAGATATTCTGTGGCGGGGTATAGAACACTAATGCATTGTACTCATAGATATCTATGACTGTACTGAATATTTTCCATATGGCCTCCGTAAAGGCAAAAAATTTTTTGTTTTCCTATTTATTATCTTTCTTAAAATCACAATATATGCCAGTCTATATCCATTTTTCTCATAAAAAATTTTCTACGTGTTGTATGAAGAACATAACTTATAATAGCTAATAAATGATGCTATTCCCGAAGAGAAATCTTCTAAAGAATCCAATGCAGGATTGAAAAAATATGAACACCTTCTATTACGAAATCAAGTGAAGTGAATGAATTATTGGACACAATCTAGCGACAAAATAGACATTCAAGGTCACTTGTCGATTCTGCAGGTTTACCCTCCTTCGCTCTTGCGCTTCAACATAGATCAAGCTCCTGAAACAGAATCAAATAAAGAATTTTGAATATTCGTACTGATGACAACTAATAAGTTAGAAACAGTCTACCTTTTACTCATTTTTGAATAGAGACACGATCTCCTTCAGTTACTTCATGATTCAGATTTTCGCTAGCCTGTTCATCATTATTCATTAACAGACTATTGCGAAAGTCACTAAACCTACCAGTTTGATTTTTATATAGTTATTCATGATACAAGTGCAGAAGGCATTGATATTCTTACACGAGTTCAAAATTCCAAGACGAGCTACGAAGTGGCTAGTTTTGGAATGAACGAGTGTCAGAATGAGCCTTCTGTACGAGTATCATACATTATTTTCTCTTATTCGCTGAATTTCCTTAAAAAATAATTACAAATTGACGTAAATAGCGTTAAGTTATTTTTGTATTGAAAAATATTGATTGGCAGAACTGTTTTTTATCTCATAAAATTTGACAGATGTTGAATAAATTCGTGGCAGGATGTCAACTTATCATCAATAAATATTACTGAAAATAGTTGTTAGAGCTGGAATGAAATATTATAACATTGTTTTGTTCCACGAGATGTGGCTGAATGAACAGATTTGACACATAATTAGAGGAAGAAACTTCTACCTTCAAACCTACCAGTATTATAGTTTTGATACAATTGGCGACATCTAGCGGAAGTTGAAATCAGAGACAATCTCTGTTGAAATCTACTCTATAGAGCAGTGCTGCCACTTTTGACACGTTTCGTAGGTTATTTTGAAAACCGTATGGAATAGAAAAAAAGTTCAACGCCACAATTCAGTGTTCTGATCAGCACTGTTAAAAAGTAGCGTGGTGGATAGTCGAGATGACTCTCAAATTCCCCCTCCAGCCGTTGACCATGGAAGTTGATGATGATGAAAAAAAAACATAATTTGTGTCCGGAATACACGCACTGTTGCTAGAAAAATATTTCGAACAGTAAAACCATAAAGATGTGCACTCCGTCTAACGATCCGAACGGTTCAAAATTCATCGTGGAAGCTCCTAGCCGTGTCCACCATCTTGGACTTCAAGAAGAGGTCCGGATGCGCCAGCATCTCGTTCAGAGACAGCATGTTGTCCCTGTCGACGTCAGCGAGGGCTAGAAGGGCTTCCGCCTCGTGCTCGCTGTGTCTGGGACTTTGGGGGGCCACGTAGTGGAGCAGTTCTCTCCTGTCGGCTTTACCGTCTCCGTTCAGGTCTATGGACTTTCGGAACTCTGCCCTTCTCTCGTGTTCGTCCTGCCTAATGACCATCGTTTCGTCGTTGCCTGAAAAAACGATATGAAGATTGCAGCTAAAAGATTTTTGTAGCAAAAAGATGTTATTCTTAAAATTTATACCGTTCTTATAATAGGAAACATTTTTATTTGTTTCTCATTTGTGAACGTCAGTTTCCAAACACACAATATTAATCATGACAGCCATATTTAAAATGGCGACTCTTTACGCCATTCGACTGATGCTGATTTTATGATGTTTACAAGTAGAAAAGTGATGAAAAATGAGCTGCTTTTCAGAAAAACAATTTTTAACCGAAAAAACTGTCTTCTAAAAAAGTATTTTACTTCTTTCTCATTTGTAAACGTCAGTTTCCAAAAACACAATATTAATCAAGAAAGTTTATTTTATCGAGTCACTAACTTGTAAAACTGACAGTTAACTTGCAAAATTTTCACAAGTTAGTAGTATTATTTACATAAGAAAATTTTGTTTTATCGTCATATATGTTGAAAATCATGATACAATTGTTATTTCCAGTGACACAGATTTTTGATGATGAAAGAGTTGATACTGATGATGATGAACCATCTGTTGACTCAGAAACTGCTTACTACCAAATAATTTGCTAGACATTTCGATTTTTTTGTTGACCGAATCATCGACATAACTCATCGCAATTTCTTAACATAACTTATTGCAATTTCGGTGCTCTTCCACCCTCCTGCACGCTTTAGTGCTGAAATATCTCCACCCGAATCCACAACCTTAGTGGCTCCAGTTCTGCGAAAAGAGTGGCCGGTGTATAACTCTGGGTCTTTTAAACCTAAATATTTCGCTATTTGCTTTGGGGCACCACCAAAAGTGTGCTGGCCAGCATTAAGGGAAATGCACTTTCCATGTCGGTATGTCGAAAAAAATCTTAGGCTTTCTGTTCTAGGAGGCCGAAGATTTACATATTTTCTGTATAACATCGGTTTTGGTGAATCTTCTTGTTGTTAAATTTTTTGTTTGCCGCAATATCACAATAGCGTATTTTTCCATATCTTCTACATCATTCATGTTTAAGGAGAGAATTTCTTCACATCGGCAACATCCAAAAATCCCAAATATTGTTACAATTTTCGCCAGCAACCACTGGTCATCAGGAGCATGTGAAAGAAATTGTTCAGCCTCTTCTTTACTTAATACCTTGGCCTTTTTTGGCGTATAACGCTCATTTTTCGTTTCAGAAACGCTATTACCTTTTGAAATCTGCAAATGACAACTAAAGTCATATTTTTCAATGAATTTTTTGAGGGAAACAAACGTGCGAACAGGGGCATTTTCTTTAATTTCCAAGCAGACCATTTTGCCCATAAAGTATTAGGGCTGAATCTAGCTGATAGTTGATTCGAGTAGACCAACAAAACATTTTCAGTTATCCCAATCACACTATTTTGTCTTGTCACTTTTCGAAGTCGTCGTATTCTCGCTCGTACCTTGAAGCTGATTTCGCAGGTAATAAACTTTATGCTACACTGCTGGCTGCCTCAATAATATCTTTTGGTACATTCATTTTCGCTTTCACCAAAACAAATGTAAAGAAAAATAAACAGACATGTTCATGGCAACGCTTCCATAGCTTACGAGATTTGCGACAAATTATTGAGATTTTTTTGGAATTTATCTAACATTTTTACAAATGAGAAACAAATAAAATATAAAACAACACACGCAAGGTAACGGGTTTTACTGGCTCAAGGAGGTAACTGACTCGCCTGTGGCTCCTCCATTCGCCAGTAAAAACCCTCTTACCTTGCTAGTAATGTTATATACTATTGCTACCTTCCGCTTGAAGCACAGCGAATTCTTCTTCCGTCAAGAAGTCGTCCCCGTTCCTGTCAAACCTGTCATAGAGTTCGTCGACCAACGCCAACTGGTTGGCAGCACTGGATTCAGGATGGGTGAAAGCGAGAAATTCGTCTACAGTCAGAGCGTTTGGATTCGATCTTGCTGCCTCCATCCAGTATGCTTTGTCCCTCAGAATTTGCTCTGAAATAGCCGATGATACATTTTGCATGACAATCTTTCGATAGCGATGTTTTTTCATGCAGTGGGTAAAAAAAGAAGAAACTAGTCACAAAGTTGCGAGTTTTCAAATTGAACCAGTGTTCGAATGAACCTTGCCTTGAGATGTTTATTTACCTTTATCAGACCTCTGCAAACCTATGTGTCGTTTCTCGTTGTGCTTCTTCAAGTATTTGCCCCTGACACCTCTCTTCTTGAGAAAATAGGTGTGGTATTCCTTCCAGGTCACTACGCCGTTCTTCGGAGCCACGTCAATCTGGGAAAACAAGTTGAAATTGTTATTGACGGCCAATGATATGTGTTCCATTATTTTCTTCCTGATCCACAATGCCAGCTCGTTTGAATCCAACCTCTTGTCTGCGTTCTGGTCCGCTCTGGAATAATGATAATATTTATTCATTTTTTGCGACAAAATACCAAAATAAATAATACAAAAAGCAAAATGAAAATAAATGAACAATCTCTAACTTTTTTTGCTTCTTAAATACCAACACTGTAATAGTAATGAATAGTTTAAGGCTTTCACGACCGGATATACTGGTATGAAAAGAGTCTTCCGGGCTTATTGGCCGTGGTCTATTAGGAATAATTTCACCTAACGTTTCGCCTACAACTTCGGTAGGCATCTTCAGAGGATTCTCGGTCTAAGGTTGTACCTCGAACGCTGAATTTCTGACACTGGCGCGTTCGAACCGGAAACGTCATCTGCGCGCCGGTTTATGGCGGGAAAAAGTGGCGCGTCTACGTGCGCGATGCTGATTGGCCCATCGCTCCCGCTTCGTGTCGGCTTGATCTTTGTTTTTTCTAAGGTCGGTAACCAGGCGCTATGCAAGAAAGGGGTCTCCTCTTTTCTATTTATGTTATTTTTGTGTTTATAAATTTCAATTGCTTCCATGTTCAGCCTGGGATAGTAACTTCTAATATTGGAAATAATCTCCGCTTTTGAGAAATCTATGTTGTGTCCATCTATTAGCGCATGTTCTGCTAGTGCGGATTTTTCTGTCTGATTCAGTCGACAGCACCGTTCGTGTTCCTTAATTCTTGTGTTAATACTTCGCTTTGTTGTGCCAATATAGACTTTGCCGCAGTCACAAGGTATTCTGTAAATACCAGCTTGTGAAAGTGGGTCAACTTTGTCTTTGGTTGTTTTGATCATTTGCCCAAGTTTTTGTGTCGGCTTATAAATGGTCTCGATGTTGTGCCTTTTCAGTATTTTTCCAATTCTATCTGTGACCTTGGGGATGTATGGTAAGATGGCTCTCCCGTTAGGTGTGATTTGTGATGTGTTATCATCACGGGTGGAAGTTTTTGTTCTTATTGCCCTCTGAATTTCTTTGGTATTATAGCCATTGGCGATGAATGCATTCTGTAAATGTTCAAGTTCATCCTCCAGAAATTCCGGCTCGCATAATCGTCGGGCTCTTTCTACGAGTGTTTTGATAACTCCTCGTTTCTGTTTGGGGTGATGATTAGACTCCTTATGTAGATATCTGTCAGTGTGGGTTGGTTTTCTATAAACCCTGTGTCCTAGTTTCCCATTAGGCTTTCTAGTTACTAAGACGTCTAGAAATGGTAGTGCACCATCCTTTTCAACTTCCATTGTGAATTGAATATTTGGGTGCCTACTGTTGAGATGGGTTAGGAAAGCTTGCAATTCTTCATCTCCGTGACCCCAAATGACGAAAGTATCGTCTACATAACGTAGCCACGTAGATGGTTTCTTCGATGTCGATTCGATGGCACTTTGTTCGAATTTTTCCATGAAGAAATTCGCAATTGCAGGACTTAGAGGGTTTCCCATGGCGACACCGTCTATTTGTTCATAGAACTCGCCTTTCCACTGAAAATAGCTGGATGTTAGGCAAAGTTCAAAGAGCTTTGCTATGTCATTCGGGAATATCTCCGAAACGTAGTTTAGCGATTCCCAGGCTGAACATGGAAGCAATTGAAATTTATAAACACAAAAATAACATAAATAGAAAAGAGGAGACCCCTTTCTTGCATAGCGCCTGGTTACCGACCTTAGAAAAAACAAAGATCAAGCCGACACGAAGCGGGAGCGATGGGCCAATCAGCATCGCGCACGTAGACGCGCCACTTTTTCCCGCCATAAACTGGCGCGCAGATGACGTTTCCGGTTCGAACGCGCCAGTGTCAGAAATTCAGCGTTCGAGGTACAACCTTAGACCGAGAATCCTCTGAAGATGCCTACCGAAGTTGTAGGCGAAACGTTAGGTGAAATTATTCCTAATAGACCACGGCCAATAAGCCCGGAAGACTCTTTTCATACCACTGTAATAGTAGTTTGAGAGCAACAACACTTTAATCTCTCTTTTGAATTCTCTGTATTCCAAACTTTTTAGTCTTTCCGGAAGATTATTAAATAACTTGATACCACAATAAATGAGGAATAAATAAATGAAGTGAAACTTTAATACACTCCCCGTCAATAAGTTCAGGAGAGGCAAAATTTTTGTCAAATTCAACACCCTGTATCTTTTTTCGTGCTTCTCCGATTTAGTTGAAGTTTTCACCAGGTCTTGTTATTTTAACCTGAAATTTACTTTGCGAAAATACCTGTAGTTCATCCATTAAAAAAATGCAACACTTTCTTTGAAAATGTGTATCTTTTTTCAAAGCAGATACTGACGTAAATCAAAAAACATTTTGTTAAGAAAGGGTCACACTTCAAATTAAAACTGAATGATATCAAATTTTCCGCCTCAAATTCACCACAGGGTGTTTAGAAATGAAGGGTATAAAACAAGGTTTTGTTTCACCCTGTATAACGGATGAACTACAGGTATTTTCGCAAAGTAAATTTCAGGTTTATATAACAAGACCCAATACTATACCTGGTGAAAATTTCAACAAAATCGGAGAACCACGAAAACAGATACAGGGTGTTGAATTTAACAAAAATTTTGCCTGTCCGGAATTTATTGTCGGGGGGTATATTTATAAGAATGCTTATTTTCAGCAAGGAAGGATAAAAATGATCATCCGAATGAATATCATCTTCGAGAGTTCTATGAACCTATAAATAATAGGCTCATAGAACTTTCATCGTGAGAACTGGATAGATGCTTTTGAAAAAGTATTAGGGTGAATGATTACCTTTTGAAGACATCCTGCAGAATCTCGTTCTGATTCTTGTTGACATTGTCCTTGTTGTTGGTGTTGACCAAATACTCGTTCTTCGCCTCTTCCGTGGCTTCCACCTCAGGCGCCGCCTTATCCGAGTTGAAGTTGCTGTTCTTCATCCGGATCTCGAAGGAGTCCTCCGGCTTGTTCCACCTGCCGTCCAGGACGACCGCAGATCTCCTGGTGAAAGGACTCAGGGGCAGGGACAGCGTCCAGATGAGCAGGAGGAACGCGAGGTAGGACAAAAGGGGTACCGAGTACGACCAACGCAAGAACACACTCGATTTCGTCGGTTTTCTGTATTTCATCGTCGAGAAGTCACATAGCTCGATCCGGTGGATTTTCACGCGCGTTTGTTGACATTCTGCACGCCCACACCATCAATGCAGGAATTGATTTTTCGAAAGCGGCGCCGCGCACCGGTTGGCGCAAGGACGCTTTCACATTTCTCCATTCTCCAATCCAATGCCTACTCGGGGTATTCATACGTACAGTTTGCAGCGACTTCATTCACCTGAGCTAGTTATAGACCTCGAAATACGTAAGAAGTTTTATATGAACATGGATCAGGATGTGAGCCATTTTGGAGATATGAGCGAATTTCAGTTTTCAAATTATAAAGTACTAGCGAAATTACAGATAATGTTCGCTCTATTTTTGAATCCTATTGTCTTACAGAAGATATTTCATATGACCACCGTCCATTTCAACGTCTTTATATGAAATGTTCCACCTATTTTGCGGTCTATAATCAGCTCCCAAAAAATTTAAACTTTGTGTTCTAACACGCTGTACCTTTGATCATATCTCGGTAACTAGGAATGATTTCTTAGGTTACAATATTGAAAATTCTTAAAGAGACATCCTGTATAGATAAGACTACTTTCAGACCACGGGAAAATGTGCAATTTAATGGTGCAATGAAATACAGAGTGTACCAAGTTCGAGGGCCTATGAGGCATTTCTGGAGAACTGGACCTATTTGAAATCTGAAACTTGGAATTATGATATTGTTTGACATTATCTACAGTTATACTTTCAGTTATACAGAGGGAGTGAAAAAACATTTTTTTCTGTCTTTTTGTTTTCGAATTTGGTAGAGTATGCAATTCTGAATACATTCGTACTCATAAACTTGCATTCCTCGAAATACTTTCCAAAATAACTGAAGAAAAAAGCGAGATAAGAGTATTCGGTATCATGTTTGTTGTTTCTATTCTAAATATCTCAAGCACAAACCGTTTTTTACATTTTTGAACTCGAAGATTGTGGAAAAATTGTACATTTCTAGAATTTTAAAAAATTCGTCACAAAGTGTTCCAAATGTTGGGTCAAAAATTGGGATCAAGATTGGCTCATAACTTTCGTTTTTCAAATTAGAACCCTATTTTTCATTATTGCGTTGGATTCTGCTGAGAAAAATGATGATAATGTTCTAACATGTTGATGCTCTTAAAATTAATAATTCTTGAGTTATTTAGGATTTTCTGATTTTATATCGTACGTAGCATCAAATTCATGAAATCTGTTCCATATCAACAATGACAAATGAATTCAGAAAAGAGGTATGCCACTAGCGAGTTGTTAGAATAATTTATCTTCCATGACCAAGGTTACTGTTGATATGAAACAGATTCTATGAATTTGACGCTAAGTACAACATGAGCTCAGAAAATTCTGAATAACCCAAAAATTATTAATTTTAGGAGCATTAACATGATGGGATATTATCATTATTTTTTTCGCACAATCCAACGCAATTATAAAAAAATAGGGTTCTAATTGGAAAAACGAAAGTTATGGTTCAATCTTGATCCCAATTTTTGAACCAACATTTGGAACACCCTGTGACGAGTTTTTCAAAATTCTAAAAATGTACAATATTTCCACAGTCTTCGACTTCAAAAATGTGAAAACTGTTTGTGATTAGGATATTTAAATTAGGGACAACAAATATAATACCGAATACTCTTATCTCCTTTTTTTCTTCAGTTTTTTCTCGATATCTTGGAAAGTATTTTGACGAATGCAACGATTTGAGTGCAAATGTATTCAGAATTGCATACTCTATTGAATTAAAAAACAGAAAAAAATTTTTTTTTGTTCACTCCCAGTATAACTCAAATTGATCAGGCTCCAAGAATATTTCAGCTAGATAGATAATGTCAAACAATATCATAATCCCAATTTTCAAATTTCAAATAGGTCCAGTTCTCCAGAAACGCCTAATAGGCCGTCGAACTTTATACACCCTGTATAAGGTGTAGTGAAAATAAATCACTTATTTCCGCATGAGAAACTAGACTTCTTTCATTGAAGTTCTCGTCCCTATTGGAAAAAAAATTGAGAGAGTCGATTTTCACAAGCCCCTGTTGAAGCGAATTCTGGACAGAAACAGAAGATATAATCACTTGGTGCCAGGTCCGGACTATAAAGTGGATGCTCGAAAACCTCCCAACCAAACTGCACAAAATGAAAAACCGAATTGTCACTAAGTAGGAAAATTCAAGGGCTCCATACCTTAGTTTCTGTTGAATGACAGTCGTGCAACTGGAAGTAAATTTAACCGACCATTAACTTTGAGAGACGCTTAGTTAAGTAATGGACGCAAACTCTCTAACCACTGAGCTATAGACGCGGGTGTAATCTAGTATATTATAAAAGTAAAATTTATTCACTTAATAAATAACTTACAATTACAGCTTATACTCTAATATCATGCGTAAATCAGATAGGGGTGTAAGATTGCCGATCAATAAATAAATAGCTATCACCGTAACATTTAAGTAAACAATAATTGTACGTCCACCAGTTGTCCACGTTTTCTCTACAGGGCCTTCTCTGAAATGACAACATTACCAATATGAGTGTCGGGGTCATCCCGCAAATCAAGACTTATATTTACAGTTCCTGTCAGTTTCGAACTCGCGTCCAGCTTTTCCCCGGCGAGGAAACGCTGTTTCACGATCGGGGTCAGCAGTCTTTCGTCCAGGTCGCGGCCGCACTGTTCGGGGCCCCCGGTGGCGAGAGAGCCGAGCAGCCCCATTCCCACGGTGATCAGGAACCCGATCATGGAGTACCAGATGTACGAGATCCTGTACAGCACGAAGATGGGGTCGCTGGAAAAGAATACGTACGGAATTAGTTGGTTTAATTTTTTTTTTAGCATCTTATTTTTCATCACTTTTCTACTCATAAACATCATAAATTGATTTTCCTGAAAACTTAATATGGGTTTTCTCTCCCAGTCTCTGAAATAAGAAAGAATTAGAGGGAGAGAAAACCCATATTAACTTTTCAGGAAAATGCAGAGACCTCCCAGAAAATATTTCAATAGATATCATAAATTCAGCATCAAAATGGCGCACAGAGTCGCCATTTTAAATATGGCTACCGTGACATTTGTCTAATCTAATCTAATTTAATTATTCTGAAAGCTCTTACGCTATCGTTGAAATTTCCTCTTCACCGATGATTGTTGTCGTAACTTCTGTGGTTGCTCCTGATGGACATCCTGAAACGCATCTCTCTTTCGTGGTTTCCTGCAAACTTCCGCTGGCGATGTAGATCTGTTGTCCGATGCACATCAGAGTTATCACAGCCATTGCCACTATGCTGCCAAAAATAGCTCCCTGAAAATGAAATAAAATTTGCGGTAATTATAAAGTTTCCTGCCCACTTGTATTTTTTTTTGTGATCTTGAGGTAGGGAGAACGAACCTAACCCAACCTAACTTATTCTAACCTGAATGCGGATCGATGTTTTATTTTTTTATGAAAATTTTTTTTTTCATTAATTTTTTTTCTCGAAAATTACTGCCTCCCCAGAGCTGTAATGGAGACTGTAGTGTCAGGGAGTCCTATAGATTCACTGTGCAAAATATTTCTAAAATCGGTGACGGGGCGATAAAATTTATAATAAACCATTTCTTAAATGACATACATATAGGGTGTATCAGAATAAGGTTCTGTACACGATCTCTTTTTGCGTTTTGGCACGTCATGAGTACGCATAAAGACACATTTTTTCTGATACGAAACGATGTTTAATTTTCACCAGTGGCGTCCGTACAGACTTCTGTCCGAAAAAATTGGTACGCCAATGATTTTTTTTCAAATTTCAAATTATATTCGTAACAATTTTTTTTCCGAGAATCCAAAAGTGCTTGGTCAACTTGACACACATTAGTATAAGTTCTATCCTTCTTCAACTTCTTTCCTTACCTTCGAGTTAGCTGACGGAAAAAACATGCCCAAAGTGAACAGCCCCAAAGTTACTCCACCAACCATGCCGTTGAAGCTGATGGCCACCTGCATCACGCTGCCCAGTCTGGCAACCACGAAAACCTGCATAAAAAACAATTCGACATGTTATCCTTCAAACAAAATAAATTTAAACGAACCAGAGCAAAACTGAGAGCGCCGTAGCCAACTGAGATGCACTTTGCCCAAAAGGCTCCTTTGGAATTCGGCACCTTGAATTTAAGCGCGCCCTCTATGAAATCCTCCATTGTTACGGCGGACAGACTGTTCAGCGCGGACGCCACTGTCCTAGAAGCCAATGAATCGGTTGAAATTTGGACGAAATCATGTGAAAAAATCAAGAATTTAAATTTTAGAAATTTATATGAAACTTCTTACGTCTTTTGGGTTCTGGAATTAGCCCCCAAAATATTGGAACGTTGTATTTTAACACCCGTTGTATTTCTAACAAAATAAGAGAAGGGTCAATTTATGTAGGGTGAATCCCAAAAAAAGGTTACCATCTCTTTAGGATAGATAG
The DNA here is from genome assembly GCA_038502775.1 of Hippodamia convergens. Lineage (NCBI taxonomy): Eukaryota > Metazoa > Arthropoda > Insecta > Coleoptera > Coccinellidae > Hippodamia > Hippodamia convergens. Next base: position 5,765,313 of record CM076610.1, on the reverse strand, counting down.
AAAACTTAAAAATAATAGGAGTTTTATCAGTAAAAAATTTTCGTAACGCCATCCGTATTCCAAAACATTTTCGTGTAAAATTTCATTACATTGTTGCCAGTAGTTTCGGCAAAATCGTAAAAAATGTGTATACAGTGTGACACAGACTCATGGTACACCCCCATTTTCTCCTTTGTTTCTGTAGTTATATTTCTGAAATTTGGAACATTGAATATATTCACTATAGGGCACTTTTTGACATATTCAGAAAAAAAATCCAACTTCTGGTTTTTTCGGAAATTACATCAACTTTCGACTTTCAAATGGAACACCCGGTATATTATTACATTTTTTAAATCTCTATAATTTTCTCAATCTAATGATACTTCATTGTTGATATTTCATTCGTCAGAACGCCTATTTTATTTCTCGATCTAGAGAGCAATGAACTCCCTAAAACTATTCGAAATAATCAAAATAATGCTACACTATAGTAATTTCGATTTAAAAAGTATCGTGGTTCAAAATACGTGCCAAAAGAGTAAACCAAAACCGTTTTTCACTCGAAACTCCGTTTTGTCAAATAATAGCATAATGGTACTCTGACGTCATTCGAAAGTACCATCGGTGGGGTATCCATCCATATCAACTATGTTTCTGTATAACCAATACGAACACGATAATGGAGTTTAGACGAGTTCAAGTATCTTCTCGGTTCAATCCAAAGTTGATGTCATTTCCGGAAAAACCGGAAATTGGATTTTTTTCTAAAAACATATGTCAAAAAGTACCCTACAGTGAGTACATTCAATGTTCCGAATTTCAGAAATATAGCTTCAGAAACAAGGGGGAAAATGGGGGTGTACCATGAGTCTGTGTCACCCTGTATTTTTTTCTTTTTCAACGCCATGTATCTTGAATACGGATGGCGTTACGAAAATTTTTAACTGAAGAAACCCCAATTGTTTTTTAGTTTTCTATCTATCTTAGAGAGATGGTCACCTTTTTTTGAAACACCCGCCATATTGATTATATCAGACCAACAATGTTAAATTTACCCTAAGCTAGCTGCGAAGATGCCGGCCACGAAAAATCCCATGATGCCTTTCAGGTGTCCCATCTCACTCATCACATAGAACGGCAGCAGTTCATCCGGATCCCCGATGGCGGAAGATCCCAGAGGGTCACACTTCTTGAAGCGGGTCACCATAATCATGCCCGTGTAGAAGTTCAAACTGTAGACGAGGATCAGCCCGCAAGCCGAGACCCACAACGCCCTGAAACATTCTGTGTTATCATATTGTCGGAATGACAATTCTCGGAATATGTCGTAGTTTTTGGTCCTGAAAAATATTCCGTTTTCTTGTGTTTATAACATGTTTGGTTTATCTATGGGAGATGATTTCCTTTCATTGGGGTCCCGTAGCGGACTTCAAACATCTGAAGTGCCGAAAAATCATCACCTGGAAGGTCGTATCCTGTTTGAAAAACCCTCACGACTAGAGAGCAAGAATTTGTGGATTTCGAATTTGAATATCGAAGGAATTTCGAAAGACGAGTGTGATTACGTCTCCAAATTAGCTGATGAACATGGTATCGAAGTAATTCTTCTGCAAGAAACCCACACGACAACAGAAAAAAATCTTCGTGAAAGAGGACAGTTGAAAGGTTATGTATTAATCGATATTTTACAAGTTTAGCTTGTTATGTTAAAAAATTATCAGTTCGTAATTTTCAACAGATTCGGAAAGGGGAAATTGATGGAGTTTTTTCATTTCTTCTCTGTCATAAATATTTATAAACCTCCGAACATTATTTGGCCAAGAAATCTGAATGTTGATGTTTTATAAAGTAGCAAATGCATTTCCAAAATGCATTCGATTTATTCTGAATTATTAAAGAAAAGAAACCTATTGGTTTCTTTTCTGCTTTTGTCTTTTTTCATTTCAGATTGAGAATTGCGAGTCGTTTTGGGAAGAATCTGTTTATCCGAGCCCATCGACGGATAACATGAAGATGATCACACTGATGTCTTTCAAGATTTTCCTGATATTTAATATTTTATGTTATTTTTTTTACGGGGGGACAGGTTTTTTCGGCTGAGGTTTTTTCCCCCTGTTTATAGTATCGTATGATATTAGTGATGACAGTATCGTATGATTCTATAGTATCATACGAAGAATGTTATGATACCCCGTTCTTTTTTTACCTCAGCTTAGGTACTTTTTGTTTCAACATTTATTGTATTATTTTAGCTCTCTTTTTCATACAAGTACTCACTTCTTCACCTGCGAGATGGACTGGACCGACATGTACTTCTGTATGGACGCCTGGTTGGAGCAGAACATGGTCAACCAGTAGAAGGAACCTCCGATCACCACCGACCAGAAGCTATGACGCACCGTCATATCCGAAGTCATGCTGAAACAAGCAGAAAATAGAAACTTGCAGAGAGGTTGATGAAAAAAACTCACTTGAATATTTCCAGCCTATCCGTTTGATAATTGTCCAACCAAACCTTCGCGTCTGGTCCCAAGTACGTCTGCCCTATCCATAGAATGGACACCAAGGATCCGATGAGCACGCACGTTTGGAAGGTATCTGCTATGATGACGGCCTTCATGCCGCCCTGATAATAACACAATTGAATAAACACATCATATTCCTTATTATTTATCATGTATTTTTATTCCTTAGTAATTTGTTTAGTCAAAACTCTACACCGAATACATTTGCCGGTACGACAACTGCGGTAATTCAATTTTACCATGCTAGAGTCTTTAAGATCGTAATTTAAACTAAAAACAAAAATTTTAACAACACAGAATCGAACAGAGATGAACTGCTCCACATGAGTTCGGGATATTGTCTTAAATTGCAAAAAATATAATTTAAATGAGATTTATGATGAAAAATCATATTAGGTAATATGATTTCAACTTCAGAAAAAAATCGAACAGATTGACGGAATTGCTCTTACTGATTACATATTTTTCAAAACGATTGGATACGATATCCCTAAATCTTGTCATTTAAATTTTTTTATTTGATATTAGTTTGATAGTTTGAACTTTTCTAGCAAAAATTATATTTTTTTCGAATTTTGGAAAGTACGCATAAAAAAAAATTGCAAAACAAAATCACACTAACCTGGGAGGCATAAAAAATGCACACTACGTAAACTCCGGTAACAGCCAAATAGACGTTGAGTCCGGTTACTGAAAATTCAAACGGTTTCTATAGATACCATCCCCACGGCAACTTTGGAGGTCTTACCTTTGCTCAAGGCCAAAGCGGGGGCGAAAACTGCCACGCTGGTGTAAAGTACCATCTGGAAGATGTAGAGGCCGCTCGCGATGTACCTAGTGGTGGGGCTGAACCTCAAGGAGAAGTACTCGTAACTGCTGGTGAGCCTCAGCTCCATGAAGACCGGGAGGTAGAAGGTGGAGGTGAGGGGGACTACCACCAAGAAGGCGATGCAGATCATCCAGAACTGCAGCCCGTAGTTGTACATCTCGCTCGGGTTGCCCAGCAGCTCTATGGCTGTCACGAAGCTGAAAATTGTTGATGTTGAGTTGAGTAGAGGATTTATCCTCGAAACTACACTCCCCCCGTCAATAAATTCCGGACAGGCAAAATTTTGTCAAATTCAACACCCTCTATCTTTTTTCGTGCTTCTCTCGATTTTCTTGAAATTTTCACCAGGTATAGTATTGGGTCTTTTCATATCAACCTGAAATTTACTCTGCGAAAATACCTGTAGTTCATTCGTTATACAGTGTGAAACAAAACCTTGTTTTATACCCTTCATTTCTAAACACCCTGTGGTGAATTTGAGGAGGAAAATTTGATATAATTCAGTTTTAATTTGAATTTCAATTTTTATAACAATTTAAAACATTACAATACCTTATCGACTAGTAAACATAAACAAACATCTGAAAATTAATAGCGTATATTTCCACCTCGCTTTCCCACCACTTCTACCATACGACGTGGCATACTTTCAATGCATTTCCGAATTGCTTCTGGGGAATATTTTCCCGTTCTTCAAGAAGGGCTGTTCGTGAATCGGGCAAGGTGTTGGGCTGCCGATTTCGGACATGTCTACCTAGCATATCCCATCCATGTTCAATTGGATTTAAATCCGGCCTTCTGGCTGGCCACACGAATCGTTGAATATTCGCCTCTTCAAAGTATTCTGTTACAACCCTTGCAACGTGAGGCCTATCATTGTTCTGCATTAACAGAAATTGTTGCTTCCCCCAGAAGCAATTCGTAAATGCATTGAAAGTATGCCACGTTGTATGGTAGAAGTGATGATGAAGCGAGGTAGAAATACACAATATTAATTTTCAGATATTTGTTTATATTCACTAGTCGATAAGGTATTGTAATGTTTGAAATTGTTATAAAAATTGAAAAAATGCAACACTTTCTTTGGAAATGTGTATCTTTTTTTTTAAAGCAGATAGTGACGTAAATCAAAGAACATTTTGTTGAGAAAGGGTCACACTTCAAATTAAAACTTAATGATATCAAATTATCCGCCTCAAATTCACCACAGGGTGTTCAGAAATGAAGGGTATAAAACAAGATTTTGTTTTACCCTGTATAACGGATGAACTGCAGGTATTTTCGCAAATTAAATTTCAGGTTAATATAACCAGACCCAATACTATACCTGGTGAAAATTTCAACAAAATCGGAAAACCGCGAAAAAAGATACAGGGTGTTGAATTTGACCTGTCCGGAATTTATCGACGGGGAGTGTAGTTACGTAACTAAGACGTTTTTACGTTTACAGATCTCCCTGGCATTTATGTTCATCCCAGGATAGCAATTTTTGATACTCGAAATAACCTGTTTATTCGAAAAATGATGTGTCCAAATTTAAGAACATTTTTGGCTAGTTCTCAGTGATTGAGTAGACAACAACGTTCGTGCTCCTTTATATTTCCAGAAAGAAAATTCTGCACTAGCGAAGCCTGCTCTAACCTATGGACATACCTTCATTTCTTCGTAGATTTCATCTGTGGATACAAAAATGTCGAAGTAGAAAACATACCTGGCCGCTAGAGACATCGACATAGGGATGGTACCCATGGTGCTCCCTCCAAGGAGAAAATCATCGCTACTCCCCTGCTGCTTATTGAAGAAGCCATAGAAAACTCCGATCCCGCAAGATATGACCAGCATGAGTCCTAGCACGAGGTAATCCGCCCATGAGAACGTGTTCGATTGATTCTGATGTTGATCTGAAGCTGAAACAGATAAAAATTCATTTTTTCTGCACTGATATTTGTCCACGAGATCAAAACTCAAAGTGACGAATTTTTGAATGAACTAGTCTTAGAATGATGGAATATGTTTATGATTATCGTTTATTGATTTTTGCATTGAGAAATATTGATTGGCAGAAGTGTTCTCTCTCATGAATTTGACAGATAAATAAATCTGTGGCAGATGACCAACATGTAATCATGAATATTACCATGAAAATTGGACTAGAATAAAATATTCTCGCACGATTTTTTTTCACAATATGTGTTAGAATTATCTCACTCGACATGGAATTAGAGAAACAAACGTTCAAAAGGGGGTTCAATTAGTTATAGCACCAATTTGTATGGGTAGAAGAGTTACAATTTCTTAGAGGTAATTGAGAAATCAACACGAAGTTGGAAGATGTAATGAGAAAGATCATTTCGAATTGGAAAAAAGTTTATTCTGGAAGTATTTCATTGCAGTCAAAAAACTGATTAAGAAAAGTAACACAATCGTACATGTCCTAAGCAATAAACTACTGGGTGTTTACCGAACAGGTCTCCGTCCGTTATTACAACCTTGAATCATTCAATTACCAGAAGAAGGAAATGGTCGGCACGAACATTTTTTGATCGATGGCGACAAATTAAGTATTCCTAATATCACTTAATCGCCGTCATAGTACAGGCGGATGCTTAACTCGATAAATTTAAATTCTTTACTGACAAATTAGGCTTTTTTCGAGGCTCTGCTGAATGGACTCTCACAGCTCAAGGTAATGCCCATTCTGTCATGATTGCGGGGAAATTGCTGACGTGATGACGATGATTGTTTGTTTGTCCACAACATCACTTGGAACAATCACGTAAAGCGAAGAAGTAGTTTACGATGCCTTGACCGAATGAGCACCTTAACATCTCTTGAGCACTTCAAAATAAAGAACCCACTAAAGTTTACAATGGAATTGGAACAAAATAATCTAATGCTTAGATGTTTCGATAAAAAAAATCGAATCCTTCTGAAACATGTAATACACAATCCATGTTTGCTATTTGAAAAATAAATTTTCCATCTACTATAGAGGATGAACCATTTAACGATAAATTATTTTGTCCTAAGATACAGTAGAGATGGTCTAACCAAATTTTGGAATACTGTTTAATATCAGCATGACTCTTTCATTTACCTTCATCGAAATAATAACTACTTCCCTTACCTTCTATTTTATCTGCAGCAATTCCTGGCAAAGTTCCACAAATGATGAGCATCAATCCAATGGATACCCTATATTGCAGGCTTTGCCCAAACATTTCTACAAATTAGATGGGTCTCCTGCGAAAATCAAAATATTGGAAATGATGTGAATGTAAAAAAAAATATTATGAAACAACGTCTCATTATTCCCCTCTGAATCTAAAGATACTGATCGAGAATAAATATTCTTGAAATATAATACTGAGGTTTTTAATGATTTCAGTGCTTTCTAGAAGTTCTCAGCCACTGAAGAAGTTGCGGACAGATTTGTCTATAAGAATCTCAAACAATGTTTAGTTTACTCGATGATATCTTAATAGACCATAGTAGTGGGATGAAATTCATAAGAAAATGAAGGGAATATAACGGAAAGTTAAGGTAATAATATAATCTAAAACTTCTGAATTGCACTTTTTCACATGAACTCAAAATTTATGTGAAAAATTCAAATTGCTAGTTTTTGGTTTTTCAGTTTTTATCTTTCATAAAATCATGTCGCAAACACATGATTGTTATTTCTCTCTCGAAATTACCTCTTCTTTACACCTTTTTGTATTAAAGGATAAAATAAAATTATTATTATTTTTATTAATACTGTAATAATTTCATTCAAAATAGTCATTTGTTCATTTTATTTCGAAAATGAAGCCAAATAATAATCGAAATTTCTCATCTCCAAATATTTGCTTCTTCAGAAAATTTGCTGAGCTTTTCGTTCGCTGAAATCTCTACTTTCTGATGGGATAAAAATGTACCTTAGTGTGGCAAATGGTCTCAGGAATTGAGTTTTTTCAAACAGATATTTGGAGGTATGAGAATTTTCGATCAAAAGTATGGTGCTTTTTTTCGATAACAACACTTTATTTGAAACTATTTCATAAATCGATACTTATTATTATTGTTTTTCTTCACTAAGAACTATCCTTTGAATTCCTAACCGTTTTGAATGAATTTTACACTTTTTATTAGCAATTCAGTTCTAATTTTCTTCTATCATGTATAAAAAAAATTAAATAATAACCTAACTTACTATTTTGTCCAGCTCCACTTCAACCCAAATATACTCAACACGAAAAATATCCTGAAAAAAGTTCTACCACCAAAATGAATTATCACAGATGAAGTAAAGAAACATAAATGGTAACGCCTATGAATGTTCGAAGCGCATTCAATAAAGATATTATAGATACTTAAAAGTTCGTAATTAATAATGGGATGAAGATGGTGGGGAACAGCTTTTGTAAGAATTATGGCGCTCAACGTGGTAATATTGTTTATATCGACTGCTCTTTTCTCAAAATTAATTAGATGACAAATATACAGGGTGACTCAAACATTTCTTGCTTTTCAAGGAGAGTTCATTCTGGTATTTGCTCGATATGGGTAGGTACAATAGGTCGTTCGCTTTTATCAACATATAAGTACTTTAAAAGTTATTTCACCAAATACTGTCTTGTTTTTAAATATTTTAGTGAATCAAGGTACAAACATGATGACGTCATTTCGAAGAAGCTCCTTCGTTTAAATGAAAGCGAACCCCCTAAAACTCTCTAAAAATAAGGTTATTTTAAATTTGCATGTAAAGTTTAGAAGTTTCGTGAAAAAAAATGTAATAAAAAAAGTTATAAATCATTTTATTGCCACAAGTTTGCCATTTAACTTTTATATTTTTAGGAAATAGTGTAAAAATGTAATACATACTATACTGCATTGAAATGCTCATTTCCCGAGGTATTCGCTTAAGTTGATATTTTGTTTTTTTAATATGATCATTATCAACCTATTTCTTGATTCGATTTTTTTGTTTTTCTCACCAAATGAGCATCGGACCATTCTTAAGAAGAAAATGACATTTTGCCTTAAATCTCAGGAAATGAGCATTTAAGAGCAGAAGTTTGTATCACACTTTTCTACTTAGATTCCACCTGACGCATAGAAAAATTTCTCCTTAAAAAAAAATTCTAACTTTGACATTGAATTCAAATCACCCTGTACATTCAATGCAATTCTGAATTAATGGAGGTGAGGGGAAGTATCTCTCCCATTTGATGATTGAAAGAAAGTAATGCACATGTGATCGAACCCCCTTTTTTCATAATCAAATTATTGGATTCATCAGAACATGAAATTTGTCATCTATCTCGAGAAACTTTGCTCGGAAAAAAAAATTCGTAGCGTCAACATCGCAGGTTCGAAATTCCATGGGACACCCTTCAATCCATCGTCGTTTAAGGTCAATTCATCGAAAAGTGCCGCAACAATCGTTTTACCAATAACGAAACGTCAACAAATCGAGCGCTTCAATAGAATGGCATCGTGACCATCCAGTAAACATAATTAGATTCTTTCGGATCAAACTAGATTAAACTGACCAAAACACCAATACCAATGGAACCGACACACAACGGTTCTTGTGCACTTGATTGGGATCAATTAAAGATGACTTCACACTAGGAGTTTCCCACAGATTTACCGAGCTGCAACTTGGACAAGATGACTTCTGACATTTTATTGTGTTGTCGTTGGAAAATTAAGTATATGAATAATTGTCGAGAAATATTTTAGAAAAGTCGTATCTAATTGAAATCAAAAGTTTTTGGTTTAGTGAATGAGTGAATTTATAAATTTGTACTTCTAGTGTCTTTAGAAGCTCTTCATAGAGGTCAATACCTATAACCCCAGAAATACAAAAGTTTTACTATGCACAGATTAACTCCAACAGAGCTTATACCAAAATATTGTCGTGTGAGGTACTTCAACAAGATCTCAGCGGAGTTAAGGGCTGGAATACCCTTATCAATATACAAGAATAAAATATTCAAGCTACTACTGGAGATGGAAGCGGAGCCCATTGAAGAATTAACACTCGTTCATTCAAAATCCCTCCATTTCGTGGCAGTTTTCGAATTTTTAAATCTTGTATTTTCAATGTTGAGTAACCATTTTTTTCCAACTGATTGGTTCCTGACACATTTAAGCATGTGTGTTTCAATTATTTGATGTTTTTTCCATAGACTTATCATAGGGATAAAAGGTCTTTGGTTTTTTCACAGACTGCGAGTTTGTGTGTATTAAGAAGAATGTATTAAAGTTGAGTGAGGTTGGATTTCATAAAAAAGTTAAAGAAATATTATTGGAAAAGACAATCTAGAACAATAATTATTTGAATTGATTGAATTTTTTTTATGTAGAATCATTTTCGTTTACTTACCGTGTGAAGTTTGGCGATGAAAATTATTCGTCTGCTTTTCACTACGTAAAAACTTTAATAATGAATAAATATGTACCTACAAAGGGCGCAACCAAGATTACATTCCAGGGGGCTCCATCAACATGCACCTTTGACGTTCGAATAATCGAAAGTTTCAATTTTTTTTAATCAAAAAATGAATTTCGGTAAGGCTGCAGGCTCATGGCTTTCCCATTGGGTGCGCCACTGGTAACTACATAATATCATGTAAGGGAACTCAGGAAATGGAAGGGAGGGAAAGAGAATTTCAGAAAAAGCAATAGAACAAACCTTCGTAACATTTTATATTCAAGTGATCAACTTTTTATCGATATAAAAAAAACCTGTAAATGAATTTTTCATTCTAACATGAAAAATTAGAGTTGAGATATTCAGCATCTGAATTTTTGATCCAGATTAAACGGGAATGATAAAATCATGAAGGAAAACATGATAAAAAAAAATTAACATCATAAAGAGATTCTTACAATTTCGAGTATATAACATTTTATTGTCTATAACAACAAGGCGATATATAGGGTTTGGACATTGAGGCCTCAATGAAATTAATAATTCTTCTACCGATAACTCTGAAACAGGTCGATTGATTTTTAATTTTCAGTCAGCTCGGTTGAAACGATACAGGCTGTTGAGAATCCATAAAGAAATGTAAATTTTCGAATGAAATAATTTTCAGAAAATGGGTTTTTATCAATGTGGTGCATTTTCTAAGAATACAAAATTTCTCCCTCATGTTTTGTTTTTTCATTATGATACCATTATATTCCATAATGAATCATTTTAAAAATAATATATCAGCGAAATTAATGAAATTGGTTTCTTTGGCTGAATTCACTGCCACCAATTCTTATCGATGTAAAACAATAACTTTTTTTCATTTATTTTTTCTAATGAAAAAAGCGAGGGCAGGATGAGATTAGATATTTCAAAATCTTTCCAACGAGCCCACACATGACATGTTGACATTCGAAAAATTCAATTTATTGATTGAAGAAATATTAATTTTAGGATTTATTTATTCGATTTTATTCTTTATTATTTATTGGGACATGCCCAATGAATTCACAGAAGTTCTTCAGTAAAATTCATGTTTCTGGGCGCATTGTACGAAGTATCCCAAATTGCTTGATTCTCCAAAAATTGATACTCAATTTTTTTTTTATGATATGAGATCAAAAAAAGAATTCGTTCGTCATCAAAATATCGAAGTTGTTTTTTTCCCACCCTAAGTAAATACAAGAGATAAAAAAATTGAATTTAGTGTTTTCTCACCAGTAAAAAAGGTCCTATAAAAAGTTTTAATCGTTTTCAGATATTTTCGCAAATATAGAAGATATGGCACATGAATATAATTCCAATCAGACGTTCGTGCCATTATTCCTTTGCCATAAAGAAAATTTATGTTACGCCACTGCATGCCGGAAACAATTGGCGGCCATATTGGTAGACCTTCGCTGGCGCTTTCATATTGAACTCATTCCTTTCCTACCTCATTCAATGTTTTCCACTAATGGTGTTTGAACGAAAATCGAACCCAGGACTTCTCTCTAGTCTTGAAATACCAGATACAGTCAAAATCAAGCAATTTGGGATATCCTGTTTGGTTTCAACATCATCTAAAAATATATTCCCTAAGCTTAATTAATAATACTAACTGGTCCAAACCTTTTTGGAAGACTCTCTTTCATTTCTAACAAATAATTCACCTACGCACAACTTGGGAATGATATAAAAATACATGAGTAGCATTCAGTTCAACTTTTTCCCAAATTGTCCTAAGTATTTTTTCAGGCTTCTCAAATCATCCTCAAAGTACCTGAGTATCGTATGAATTCCTGAAAACGCCGACGTTACCCCCTGTTATGAGGGTCAAATTGTTGTTCCTCTTCTTCGCCAATCTCCTGGACAGTGGCGGAACGAACAGGTCTGGGTTGTTCACCGCCCTCTCCTCAGATTCTCCCCTATCGAAGCAGAGGCTGGTCGAATACCCCACAGCGAGGGTGCACAGCAACCCGAAAACGCCTAGGTATAAGTAGGAAACCTTGTAGAGCCAGAAGTAATCGCTGAAAACAAAATTTATGAGGTTTTGAAGGAGTGGTTGTTTCGGTCTTCGTACCCCTCATCAGGAACTGGTGTGGAGGTGAAGTTTGCGAAGATGAGGTCTGCGCAACCTTCCACCGAGACTGGTAGTTTTGGTGGTGGGGGTTTCGGTTGGCCGAAGGCCATCCATAGCGACAAGCCTACGCCGCTGCAAAGGCCCAGGAGGATTCCCTGGAAAATAAACAAGAGTAGTATCAAGAATCAGAATTTCATCATCACATAGGGTTATTATGCGTTTTCTAAAAAAACTTTGAAAAATCAACAACAGGTAGAATTCCAAGAATAATTCCAGTCAGTGTATCTGGGGATCTCGGACGGGAAAGCACATCCTTAGATAACTCGGGTGACGGTTGAAGTCCGTCGAGGACACGGTGAGGTCCTAATTTAGGTAATTGGGAAATATACTCCCCGTCAATAAATTCCGGACAGGCAAGATTTTTGTCAAATTCAACACCCTGTATCTATTTTCGTGTTCTCCTATTTTGTTGAAATTTTCACCAGGTATAGTATTTGGTTTTTTTATGTTAACCTGAAATTTATTTTGTGAAAATACCTGTAGTTCATTCGTTAAACAGGGTGAAACAAAAACTTGTTTTATACCCTCCATTTCTAAACACCCTGTGGTGAATTTGAGGCGGAAAATTTTATATCATTCAGTTTTAATTTGAAGTGTGACCCTTTCTTAACAAAATGTTTTTTGATTTACGTCAGTATCTGTTTTAAAAAAAAAAGATACAAATTTTCAAAGAAAGTGTTGAATTTTTTCAATTTTTATAACAATTTACAAGATTACAATACCTTATCGGCTAGTAAACATAAACAAATATCTGAAAATTAATAGCGTGTATTTCCAGCTCACTTTCTCATCACTTCTCCCATACGACGTGGCATACTTTCAATGCATTTACGAATTGCTTCTGGGGGAAACAACCATTTCTGTTAATGCATAACAATGCTAGGCCTCACGTTGCACGGGTTGTAACAGAATACTTTGAAAAGGCGAATATTCAACGATTCGTGTGGCCAGCCAGAAGTCCGGATATAAATCCAATTGAACATGTATGGGATATGCTAGGTAGACATGTTCGAAATCAACAGTCCAACACCTTGCCCGATTTATGAACAGCCCTTCTTGAAGAACGGGAAAATATTCCCCCAAAAGTAATTCGGAAATGCATTGAAAGTATGCCACGTCGTATGGAAGAAGTGATGGAAAGCGAGGTGGAAATACACGCTATTAATTTTCAGATGTTTGCGTATGTTTGTAGTCGATAAGGTATTGTAATGTTTTGAATTGTTATGAAAATTGAAAAAATGTCCCACTTTCTTTGAAAATGTATATCTTTTTTTAAAAGCAGATATTGACGTGAATCGAAAAATATTTTGTTAAGAATGGGTCACACGTCAAATTGAAACTTAATGATAACATATTTCACTCCTCAAATTCACCACAGGGTGGATGGTTTTAAACAAGGTTTTTTTCACCCTGTATAACGGATAAACTAGAGGTATTTTCGCAAAGTAAATTTCAGGTTAATATAACAAGACCCAATACTATACCCGTGAAAATTTCAACAAAATCGGAGAACCACGAAAAAAGATACAGGGTGTTGAATTTGACAAAAATTTTGCCTGTCCGGAATTTATTAACGAGGAGTGTATTAGGTAGTTTCGATGAGTGAAACAGTTAAAGTCCGTTGTGGAAAAAAGGTAAAGTTTTATTTCGAAGTTGACGAAATATTAGGTAGTTTCGAGGAGTGAGAAAACCGAAGTAGCAGTTTTTTGAAAAAGAGTTATTTAGTTAGGATTTTCGAGTCGGGAAGCGCGATCGGAAATTACAGTAGTCGTTGCGAAACGGGAGTGAAGCGTTTCGGAAGTGCTTATTTCAGAGAATTTGGATTATATTTCTACGATGAAAAATAAAAGGTCGGAACTTTTCAATTTTAATTGATGATGATGAGAGGAGAGTTTGAGTCTGAATGTCTTGCTATCTCTCACCCCTTATCACCTCACATCTTATTTTCTTATCATTAGGTTGATTTGGATTTTGGGTAATTAGGTAACCCAGTGAAAACTGAACTTTTAATTTTTTTTGTTCTGTATGAAATTGTGTTAGACAATCTGAGGTACAGACGTATGGATTAATCAGTTGTTTTATTATCTTTTTGTTTTTGTTGGTTTTTGGGAAATAGATTCTTATGTAAGTTACTCCACTGGTTTTAATTATTCCTAAAAACTGAAAACTCTCTACGAGAAAAATAACCCACTGTCCTATTCTTTTGCATAAGGCCTTACCCACCGTCTCTCCACGGTGGAGAGAGCCCAATTTAGTTGTTAGGTTGACGTGAAGCCGCTCTCACAGTCATCTCGACAACCCCGTATGAACAAAGTCACTTTTTATTACAAAGAGGACAAAGATCATATAGGAGTGTCTATTGATATGATATGAAACAAGAAGTCTAGATTTCAATTACCCTAAGCATAGGTTGTCACTAACAGAAAAACATCCTCCATACATGTGTATTACAGTATATAATAAGTTTCCTGATGAGATCAAGAGAATTAATAATTTCAATTCATATAAAAAGAAAGTAAAAGAAATGCTGATTAAATTAGAACTCTACTCTCTGTATTTTGATGGTCAATGGGAGTGGGAAGTCTTTTTAGTTGTAGTTTTTTTTTGACACTATTTAGTTGTGTGTGTAGCATGAGTGTGTAGTTCGTGCTGTACATGCTTTGAAATAAAGACTGTTATCTATCTATCTATTACACTTGCACAGAGGATCCGAAGCCGCTTACCTTCTGGTTGGCCCTGGTGGTGAACATCCCCAGCGTGAAAACGGCCAGCAGGGGCCCCCCGATGGCCCCGAACACCGTCAGGGAGGCCTGCAGCACCCCGCCCAGCACCTGCGCCAGGAAAGCTACCAGCAGGCAGACGCCGCCGTAAAGCAGCGCTATCAATTTCGACTGCACTATCGCTCTCTTCTCTGAAAGTGCGTATTTATAGTAACGTTTATACAGTGGCTAGAAAAAGACGTGACTTGAAGCTTTTCGGGGATTCTGTGCTCGTCGCTCACCTTGTAGTAGTCCTCGACGGTGACGGCGGCCAGGCTGTTCACGGCCGCCGAGACGGTGGACAGGGAGGCGCTGAAGATGCCGGCGACGAACAGCCCGGACAGCCCCGGCACGTGGCCCATGGATTCCACCACGTACAGAGGCATCAGCTGTGGAGGAGAATAAAGATCAGCGATTTCGAAATCACGTCGTTACTGCTACTTTCTGATCACGGTGATCCTGAATTGGAGTTGTGCGCATGCTCGAATTTGACAAGTGGAGGAAATGTGAGGTTACGTTTGATTATTTGAATCTTATTTGGACCGAATTTTAGAAGATTTTCCACTGAAAGTGCGAGTACTAGAGAAAAAATAAGTGCATATTCGAAATTGGAGGGTCGCGGATGTCCAAAAAATAAACTCTTCTAGCTATATCGATCTGGGTTTATGCTACTTTGGTGGGCGCTCTCAGAGATGTCCGAATTTTCGAAAATGTTTTGATTTATTTCCCGCAATACTCATACTAGAGAAGAACCAATGGTATATTTGTTATCTACGAACCCAAATTAAGTAGTACTCGAGACAATATAAGTAGAAAAATAATTTTTTTCATATCTGCCTCAAGGTGTTGAGTCGAAAACAATTTTTTCTAGCTATGTTGTCCCTGAGGGTTTCTTGACTAATTCGAGCTCGCAGAGATGACGAATATTTAATTATTTCTTCTCTGTAATTAGCCATTAATATTTCGAGAAATGAATCACTTTTTGTGGAAATATTTGAAAGTGATGTAGCAGCCTGAAAAATGACATTGGATGAATGCTAATTTATTTGCTCATAGGTTGATCATTTAAGAATGGAAAGATCCAATTTTTAGTTTAGATTTCCTGATTTTTTTTGCGAACGTCCTAAATTTCGGATTTTTCATAGACCATAACTCAAAAAAATATTTATTTTGGAAAAAATCTGTCTGTAATCTACACTATCGATTTAGTCAGTGGTTGAATTTTGGTGTAGATCGGAGAAAATTGATTTTTTAGCAAAATTTACATACAAAATATACAGGGTGTACCAAGTTCGACGGCCTATTAGGCGTTTCTGAGGAACTAGACTTATTTGAAATCTGAAAATTGGGATTATGTTATTGTTCGATATTATCTACCCAGCTAAAATATTCTTAGAACCTGATCACTTTCAGTTATACAAGAGGTGAAAAAAATTTTTGTTTTGTTTTTGAATTCAATACAGAATTCAATTGTGAATACATTCCTATTCAAAGAGTTGCATGATACTTTCCAAGATATCGAGAATAAACTGAAGAAAAAAAGGGAGATAAGAGTATTCGGTATCATGTTTGTTGTTCCTATTCTGAATATCTTAAGCACAAACAGTTTTCACATTTTTGAAGTCGAAGATTGTGGAAATATTATACATTTCTATAATTTTGAAAAATTCGTCACAGGATGTTCCAAATGTTTAGTCAAAAATTGGAATTGACTCATAACTTTCGTTTTTTCAAATTAGAACCCTATTTTTGAGATTGCGTTGGATTCCGTGAAGAGAATTGATAATAATGTTCAAATATGTTGATGCTCCTAAAATTAATAATTCTTGAGTTTTTCAGGATTATCCGATTTTATGTCGTACGAAGAGTCAAATTCATTAAATCTATTCCCTATCAACAATGATAAATGAATTCAGAAAAGAGGTGTGTCACTAGTGAGATATTGGAATAATTGATCTTCTATGACCAAGGTCATTGTTGATATGAAACAGATTCTATGAATTTGACACTACGTACGACATGAAATCAGGAAATTCTGAATAACTCAAGAATTATTGATTTTAGGAGCATTAACATGTCGAAACATTATCATCATTTTTCTTCGCACAATCTAACGCAATTATAAAAAAATAAGGTTCTAATTTGAAAAACGAAAGTTATTGGCCAATCTTGATCCCAATTTTTAACCCAACACTTGGAACACCCTGTGACGAGTTTTTCAAAATTCTAAAATTGTACAATATTTCCAAAGACTTCAAAAATGTTAAAACGGTTGGTCCTTAAGATATCTAGATAAGGATTTACAAACATAATACCGAAAACTCTTATATCCCTTTTTTCCTCAGTTTTTTTCTCGATATTTCGGAAAGTATTATGACGAACGCAATGATTCGAATACGAATGTATTCACAATTGGATATTCTATCGAAGTCGAAAACAAAAAAAGAGAAAAAACATTTTCAAGAAATTTTTTTTCACATCCTGGTATAACTGAAAGTGGTCAAGCTGCAAGAATATTTCAGCTCGGTAGATAATGTCAAACAATATTATAATCCCAATTTTCAGATTTCAAATCGGTTCTATTCTCCAGAAACACCTAATAGGCCGTCGAACTTGGTACACCCTGTATATGTATGAAAAGAATTGCGATTTTTCGGAAAACAATTTTTGACTACGTTCAAAACCAAATTGATACTGTTGAATTATACAAATATGCTGATATATTTTTGCTGGAAAAATTATTTCTCACGTTATGGGCGATGGAAAGTCCGAAATTTTGGAGCTTCGCGAAAAAAATCAGAAAATCCAAATTGTTAGTAATAGGTGAATAAAAATCGGACCTCTATATTCTTGAAAGATCAATCTATAACAAAAAAAATCATTCATCCAATGTAATTTTTCTGGCTGCAACAGCCCTACAAATTTGACTGAATTTTCAAAGATTTCCCACAAAAAGTGATATATTTCCAGAAATACTAATGATAGAGAGAAACATGGCTGAAACAAATTTTTCTTCAACAGAACACCTAAGGCTGATATGAAAAAAATTATTTTTCCACCTATATCATCCCTGGTCATTTTTTCATCTAATTCTCGTAGATTACGAATATACCCTTGGTTTTTCTCTAGTACGAATATTTCGGGATGCGCCCACCAAAGTAGCATAGCACTGGCGTAGCGCGTGATCTGTCACATATGCGAGATGCATGATACTTCGAACATCAAAGTTTTCCTGAGAATCGAGACTGGCCCAGTACCTCTTCTGGAATAACTCACCTGGTCCGAGCTCTCGATGACTTTCGTCGTCACAGGGTCGCAGTCGTGGTACTTGGAGTAGATGGCCAGACCGGAGAAGGAGGTGGTCAGGCTGAGCAGCGTCAGGATGGGCCAGTTCCACCACAAGGCCTTCTGGGCCGTCTTCAGGTCCTTGACGGTCAAGTACCTCTGCACCTGGGTCTGGTTCACGGCGTACAGAGACAAGAACGTCACCCCGCCGCCTATCACGAGGGTGAACCAGCTGTGCCTGACGGTGGGTCCACGTCGAAACTGAAAAGCATTTGATGAATCAAACAGTTTTCACGATTCTTGAGATCTTCTAAACTTCGAAACGTGATAAAGTTCTAAGTGTCTTCTTTTTTGTTTCATTATTAGGCAACAATTTTTTTAACTTTTCATGATATATTTCAATAGATATTTGAATAGTATATTCTAAAACAAGTTGCAGAATGAGCTCCTATTCCATCACGAATGCGAGCGACGAAGGAGCGAGTTTTCGAAAGCATGAGTGTTGGAATTGCCTTCTTCAACGAGTATTAGACGATATTTTCTCTAATTCAGTCAAGTTTCGTGAAATACTCTCGAAATTCAAATAAAAATTCAGATTAGTGACTTTTGTTTTGTATCTTGGCAGTTGGTGTGACATACGAAATTTGACAGATAACGGAATTTGATAATTGAAAGGATTTGAGGTCAGTACTGACAACCACGAAACGAAAAATATAACTGAAAACAATGCTGTAATGAGTTTCATTACAGCACTACTTTCAGTATTGTAATGAACTCATTACGATACTGAGATACTTCTCATTTGTAAACGTCAGTTTACAAAAACACAATATTAATCAGGAAAGTTTATTTTATCAAGTCACTAACTTGTAAAACTGACAGTTAACTTGCAAAATTTTTACAAGTTAGTAGTATTATTTACATTAGAAAATTTTGTTTTATCGTCATTTATGTTGAAAATCATGGTACAATTGTTTCCAGTAACACAGATTTTTGATGATGAAAGAATTGATACTGATGATGATGAACCATCTGTTGACTCAGAAACTGCTGAACTCGAGGACTGCAGAACATTTGTACTCTCCTTACTACCAAATAATTTGCTAGACATTTCGATTTTTTTGTTGACCGAATCATCGACATAACTTTAGTGCTAAAATATCTCCAGCCGAATCCGCAACCATAGTGGCTCCAGTTCTGCGAAAAGAGTGGCCGGTCTGGGTCTTTCAAAACCAAATATTGCGCTATTTGCTTTGGGACACCACCAATAGTGTGCTGGCCAGCATTAAGGGAAATGCACTTTCCATGTCGGGATGTCGAAAAAAATCTTAGGCTTTCTGTTCCAGGAGGCCGAATATTTACATATTTTCTGTATAACATGCAGGGCTTGAAGCTGCAGCCATCATCGGTTATGGTGAATCTTCTTGTTGTTAAATTTTTTGTTTGCCGAAATGTCACAATAACGTATTTTTCCATATCTTCTACATCATTCATGTTTAAGGAGAGAATTTCGTCACATCGACAACATCCAAAAATCCCAAATATTGTTACAATTTTCGCCAGCAACCACTGGTCATCAGGAGCATGTCAAAGAAATTGTTCAGCCTCTTTTTTACTTAATACCTTGGTCTTTTTTGGCGTACAACGCTCATTTTTTCGTTTCAGAAACGCTATTACCTTTTGAAATCTCCAAATAACACTAAACGTCATATTTTTCAATAAATTTTTTGAGGAAAACAAACCTGCGAAGAGGGGCATTTTCTTTCATTTCCAAGCAGCTTTTCAGCATAGACCATTTTGCCCATAAAGTATTAAGGCTAAATCTAGCTGATAGTTGATTCAAGTAGACCAACAAAACATCACACTTTTTTTGTTTTGCCACTTTTTGAAGTCGTATTCTCGCTCGTACCTTGAAGCTGATTTTGCAGGTAATAAACTTGATGCTACACTGCTGGCTGCCTCAATAATTTCTTTGGTACATTCATTTTCGCTTTCGCCAAAACAAATGTAAAGAAAAATAAACAGACATGTTCATGGCAACACTTCCATAGCTTACTACATTTGCTACAAATTATTGAGATTTTCTGTAATTTATCTAACCTTTTTACAAATGAGAAACAAATAAAATATAAAACAATACACGCAAGGTAACTGGTTTTACTGGTTCAAGGAGGTAACTGACGAGCCGCAGGCGAGTCAGTTATATCCTCTATTCGCCAGTAAAAACCCTCTTATCTTGCTAGTAATGTTATATACTATATTTCATAACTGGTTTTTATTAGTGTATAGATCCAGTGGCAGGAATATCGGGGAGCGTTAGTGAAGTACCTCACAATTTTTTTTTCATCATCCTTCATCATCATTCAAGTATCATGTTTTTACTCACGACAACCGAGCTTATATAGTCCATTCATCCGGCACGATCAATGAACGACAATCCCGAAAGATTCGCTGAATTATTCATCGCGAAATCGACAACGATCATAGGTTGACTTGAATCGATCCTCACCAGTCACCTTGATCGCTGAATTGTCTCGTTTTTCTCCCGAAAAGAGCGTACGTGAGCACGGTTCAAAGTCCGCGAAGACCGTTGACTCCGCTTTTTCAACAATGGCGAGAAAATTTACATAATAATCCTGACTTCCGCCATGCCGATATCGCTTTTTACGTTACTATTGATCTTGAACTTGACCGCAATAGAGCCTCACGTCATGAATATCTACGAAATACAGGTAAAAAATGAATGTTGAAGTTCAGGAAGAAGCAGAAAAAAACTCACTTTAATATCTCTGTTCTTCCCCCTTCCTGGGCTATTCTCCAAATTTCCGCTAAGCTTCCCTTGTCTATGACTGCGCAGACGATCACGCTGATGACAGCGGCAAACATCAGCAGCGATTGGAAAACATCAGTCATAAGAACGGCCTTCATTCCGCCAATGGTCGAATAAAAAATACAAACTAATCCTGAAAATAATAATCACGTTACTATTCATAACTCGAAGCAATCGATCTAACTTCATATATTTGCATAAAACATCCATATGGCATATAGAGATTCTTCAGAGGTGATTATATCCTAACAGAGAGATAACACGAGATAACACTATCTAGAGTCGTATTAAGACATTGATTCCCATGAAATCTCTCTCTTCGAGTTCTTCCATTTATAAAAAAAAGCTTAACCTTGAAAATTGTAGGTCAAACGAGCACATTTTACTCACCTACTGCTAAAATGGCAGAAACCCTGTTGATACCAGTCAGTGCCTCTAAAGCTATGGCGGGGGCATACAAAACTATGCCCATATAAAGCACCATTTGGAATGTATACAACAACGAAGCTATGGTTCTGGTAGTTTTACCAAATCTCTTCTCCAGATACTGAAAAATGCCGGATTAAAAAATTCAATCATCGATCACTCTACCGTGATGCAAAACACATATATTACGAGTGTCAGAATCAGCCTTCTGTACAAGGATTGTACAGGGTGAGCATATTTCGATGTTTTAGTACTACAACTTTTGAACCAGAGGAGAAAGACAAAATCTGTTACCCCATTCTCGATCTCTTTTTCGGAGAAACTAACAAGAGTAGTATTCACGTTCGGCTACCTTCTTTTGTTTTCGAGTTATAAGCAAAAATTTTAAAAATGGTGATATCGAAAAAAATTTATAACTCCGCTAATACTGATGATAGAGCTCTGAAATCAAAACATTCTACAGGCACTTTTTTACGTAGAATCCAGTGGCATGCTCGTCTTTCTTGCACCATTTTCAATTATGAAGCTTTGACCCAAAGTAAAGTGTTTTTAAATGGAAACACTATATTTCTGTGCCATTTTCTGAAAGCTAAATTTTTTCTGATTTCGAAAATATATAACATCGTAAGGTTTGTATCAATATGAGTATAGACATTGGTCAAAAACCTATTTTTATGTAAGTCTCAATACTTTCTATGGTTTCGACTGTTGATGAGCACAGAAAAATTTAGCTTCCTATAACAAGAGCATAGAAATGGAAAGACTACTAGAAAGAAATTGTATTAATTATACGATACTAAATTTTTCTGTTCTTATCAACAATTGAAACCATAGAAAGTATTGAGACTGGGATGAATATAGGTTCTTGACTAATTTCTATGCTCATATTGATTTATTGATACGAACCATATGATATATTTTATAAAACATAAAAAATTAAGGTTTCAGATAATGACACAGAAATCTAGTGTTCCTATTCAAAAAAAATATATCTTTGATTCATAGCTTCGTAATTAAAAATACTGCAGAAAAAGCGAGCATGCCACTGGATTCTACGTAAAAATGTTTTAATTTCAGAGCTCTATCATCGGTATTGGCGGAGATATAAATTTTTTCCGATATCACTATGTTTCCAATTTTCGCTTATAACTCGAAAACAAAAGAAGGTAGCCAAAAATGAATACTACTCTTGTTAGTTTCTCCGGAAAAGAGATCGAGGATGGGGTATCAGATTTTGTCGATCTCCTCTGATTCAAAAGTTGTAATGCTAACATATCGAAATATGCCCATCCTGTACATCATTTTCTCTGATTCGATCAATTTTCATTATCGTTCAGTGAATTTTGCAATGAAAAATATTGGTTGACAGAACAGTCTTCTGTATCACAAATTTGAAATTTGACAGGAGAGTTCCAGGTACCAACATATAATAACGAAAAATCTATGTGAAACTGAGTTATTCTAGCACGATTTTGTTTTACAAAGTATGGCAGAACGAGCATAATTTGAGAGATATCGTTCTATGATTGTCAGTTACTCTGATTAGACAATAGGTAATTGTTATGGATGCAATTTAGTTAATTTTCCGCACATATTGCATAACAGATGTAATAATTAATGATATAATCGTATACCGTTGTTTACTCAGTGATAAAACTATTCATGATAGTCAATACTCCATAATAGTGCGTATATTCAAACAATTGCTCTTATCTGGTTTCTTATACAACTTTCAAGTCAATGTTTATTACTGATATATACATAACATACCTACGTCTTTTCATATGAATCTGCAAAAGTGCTAACCCCTTCAATATTTTCGTATCAAAATGATGCGAATTATGGTCTGTATATTTTCTAAATTTTTTTTTGGATTTCATGCCCACACTCATTCAAAATAAGAACTATGCATTAAGGTGCATTTTTTAATGCATATTATTATTCTTTCTTTTGAATTTGAAATTACTCTTGCGATACTCATTCATTTTTAAGCAACTCTCATCTCATGGGATTTCTTTATCAAGGAAGCAAGGTAATTCATTCAACGAACGATATTCTGCCAAAAATAAAATACTAAGGGTTATTCACGAATATGGCTCTATAGAATATTTGTAGGAAAGACACAAGATTCAGGATTGAAATTCTAAAGGTGAGTTTCAATCAAGAAGACGACTTCTCGTATATTTTTTGAAGGTTCTAGGAATTCCGGTTTTTCTGGAAGTGACATCAACTTTCGTTTTTCAAATGAAAAGACCCATTTTTTATTGCATGAATAGATTCTCCATTGAATTATCTTTTTGATTCCAAAAGTTTGAATTTTTCCGAGAAAGTTCTTTTTAAATTGGGAAATACGAAAAAAAATCTCAAAATTGAACTCTGTTGAAATACAGACAACTTCGAGGTTTTTTCATTAAAAATTCTCATTTTTGAGAATCTCCGAGAAGAAAGGCTGATGCTTCTTTTCCGATAGCGTGATTTTCAGAATATAATATGGGAGGTCACAAATTCTTTGTCAAAGTTAGAAGTGACGAAACATAGAAAAATCGTTTTTTTATTTTCAAATTGGAAACCCCATTTTTTCGAAGCATTTTCAAAATTTCCGTCAAAAAATAATAGGACCATACCTTCAAGACTTTTATCCCAAAATGAATATTTATCGAGATATTCAGGAAAAACGATTCAGTCTTCAAATTCCAATCTCATTCCGAATGTGTTTTTTTTACTGGAAAATAATCAGCGGACAAGTGAAATTTTTGGAAATTTCTGTATGACGAAAATATTGTTCAAATGAAATCCAAGATTCCTGCTCCCAAATATGAGTTACTGGAAGATTTGCTAACTAGGATCTTGAGTAATGTACGTGAACGTTTTCAGCAAAGTTCTTTCCAATACTCACCTCGTAGGCACTGGTGGCTTGCAGTTGAAAAAAAACCGGTAGGTAGAAATAGGCAGCAACCCAGGTGAAGATTCCGTAGGAAAAATTGATGACGACGAATTGTATGCCGAAAGTGTAATTCTCGCTAGAAACTCCAAGCAGCGTGATCGCAGACATGAAGGAGGCCATTAGGGAGAACGCCACCGGTAAAAACGGCATGTTCTTATCGGCCAACAAATATTCCTGCGGAAGATCGATTTAATTCAATATTAGCCAGTCAGATTTTCAGAAAAACTCAAGTGATTTCCCTCATATGGAGGAAATAGAAAAAATCGGTAGATTGCAGAAAAATCAGCTCATCTGGCTACAATGTGTGTGGGAATTTGGCCCAACATGCTGGATTTTCAATAAAATTTGTGTTTTGCTGAATTCTGCTTTTCTGTTTTGTGCTGCCAAATATGCTGATGTCCCTACAATCTACTGATTTTTCTGATTTTGTCCATATGAGGAAAAACCAGTAGATTTTTTCTGAAATATAAAACCGACACAACTTGGCACAATAATATCAAATAAACTTCGTCGGAAGAAAAAGTGCTGGATAACTTTTTCTCTAATTTCTTAAAATTTAATTCCCAACTAGTCAAATTCTGAATGATCAATAAATATGTCAATGCAAATGATGAAAAGTTCTTTTCCCCCATTTCTATGTGTATGCCGTTGCATGTTTCTTTTCCATTTTTTGCATCAAAATGCGTTGATGAATGCTGAAATAGAAATTATGTTTACTTTTTATTAATCGGAAGAAAAAAATCGGTTGTTTGAAACTGTGAGATAAAAATAGTAAACAAGTGAAAGGGGGATTAGACATCAACAAACCATCAGATGTCTCAATCTAGCTGGGTCAAATTTAATTACGAGTTCGTTTATTCTAATCCTCGCTTATCGAAACAAATAGATCGTAGTCTCAATGTCATTCTAATCATAGAATATTCCTCAATAAAAGGAATGAGGTTTAGAACGGAAAATCGACAATGCCATAATTACTAAACAATGCAGTGATAATTAATTTCTTTGTTAACATAGATTATCCAGTTCTCGATACAGAAGGACGAGAATTAATTACTAATAATAAAGTTGCAACAATGGTCAAAAAACTGCAAATCATTTTTATTCCAATTTCGAATAATTTATTATTGCAACGTTATTAGAAATTCATTATAAAATTTTTTTTGCTGGAAATCGATTGGAATTTAAACTGGGGAGATTCTGCATTTTCTTAAATCTTTTTGGGTGTTCAGTTCCCATTTTTAAATAATGGAAGAGCTGCTTCTACATAAAATCTTGCACTTATTTGAGCCAATTCAATTCTGGTTTTGAATGCGACGAAAATTCTCGAGTTTACGAGTTTTTTTTTTTCAACCCTTGTGAAGCTTTTCCAAAAATCAAATTAGAATAGATATGTATCTTCTTATAGTAACGTTGTACTAGTTTTCCCAATACAACAGCAAAAATTCGAAAGAGACATTATTCGTGATCATAGAATTAACAAATTATTTGAAACACACTCACTTTGGTAGTTTTTTGTTTTCCACCGGTGAATCGATAGTAAACGCCGATCAAGGAAGAAAACAATAGGACCATAACCAGCACAACGTAATCCCATGTTCCAAAAAGAGGTTGTTGCACCGCCATCTAATAAGAATTCGACTAAAAAAAAAAATGTACAACTTCTTCCATTCAGAATTTTTGTTCATTCATTAAATTTCATTCAACATTTTTGTTGCAATTCGAAATTTCGCATCTGAACCAAATTTTGAAATTCCCTCCGTAAATATACGAGGTTGTGTCTGTTTTAACACGTGTTTTCTCCGAGTTCAAATTCGAATTTTCTCAATTAATTTGTTTTGAACGTTGCGGAATTCTGAATGAGACCGATGGAAAAATTCTGCCAAGATTTCATCATTTCGAAATACATGAATCCCAAAATTTCGGAGACTGAGGTTATGAATTAAATATCATTGGTTGAAGGGCAGAAATCAATAATCGACTTACATACTCGAATTTGATGATGCAACGCTACCGGCAACAATTTAAAAGAAATCAGATGAACCTCATCGGTTCTGACGGTACAACAAACTCGAACAATCAGTTCGGAGTGAATGGTCAAAGTCAAAAATCGAACTCCAATAGAGCAAAAAACACGCGCATGCTTTCTTCATATAAATAAGATTCTTTACGTAATTCATAGAACATACGGAATATATGTTCTGTGACGTAATTCAAGAGAGCTGAAGAATTCATTCAACCATAGACACACTTCCACTTTTCTGTGCCTACTAGTTTTCCTCATCCTCATAGTAACGATAAACGATTGAAATCAACACTGAGCACTGACGTTAAGGTCCTCTGGTTCAACATTTTCCCGAAAACTTGATCGGAAATTTGAAGTGCTGATGAGATTTTGACAGATATTAATCGATCAGGCATATTTGACATAAAAGAACTCGTTCTCTTCTGTCCCTGTCCGTTCGGCATTGTTGATTCAGTTGATTGGTCGAACATTGATGCTCTGTTGCCAAACGTCATTCATGGTCTCAAAGAGTAACGAAATAAACGAGTCATAAGAACCTTCGTCGTCTCCGAATACTATTAGGATTATTAACACAAGTTTAAATTCAAAATTTAGCATCAAATTGTCGGAAGATGCGAGGTTTAATCAACTTTCTAAACATCTGGATTTTCTAAAGTCGCCCAGTCCGACAACACAGCCGACCAATCTTGACGTTTCGTCCCTGCTAATCGCTTCCAGTTCCTGAACTGTCAAACACTGCATGCTTCAGAGTTTTATTTACATACCTTTCAAATTCGTTTCTTATAAGAACAAACCGAATTCGGTGATAGTTGGAGGCATTTTTGAATGAAACGTTGTTTGTACTCACGAAATGAAACGTTTTGACGAGATGTTATAAACGACATCAATCGATCTGTTAATTTATTTTTGTTGATAATCTAGTGATGGTGTTTTTTGTGGGAACTTGGATTCGTGAATGGTTATGCTCGAAGTAAATCGATGAAAGCGAAATTTGTTAGTGGCGCAGATGAAGAAAATCATGATTTGACTACACAATTGATGGATTTCATTAACAACTGAAAGTGCTGTGTCGGGAAGTTCTATTAACTTCGAAGTTATTTTATGGTTATTCTTATGCTTAATAAAAATAATCAATAGTTCATCTCATGGATGGTTTCTCGAATAAACGATGAAAAATTCATTCGGCGTCGAATCTGCAAAATTCGTGTCAAATTATTTGGAAGGATAGTTGGCGTGCAGAAACTCCGTCGTTAAAAAAACGCAATGACCAAAACATAGTGCGAGTACATCCGAAAATGTCCGAGGACTTCTTGAATAATCATAGTGCAAAATATTCAGATGTTGTGAATACCAGCGATTATTACCAATACATAAACAATATTTCCAAGAATAACGAAGAACTTGGCAATCCATACGATCACATATACGCATCAAACAACGACAATTCTAATATCGAGACGCATAAACAGAAACCGAACTGTCAAACTGCCGAAAGTGAGGTTAGGTTTTTGAAACAGTGGTTGCTACTGCATTTAGACTTGATTCAGCAGCAAAATGAGGAAATTCTAAGTAAAGAAAGAACTATACTCATACTCCAACAAGAGAATGAGATGGTAGGTACTCATGGTACGAAAATATTTCAAAAAATGATATGTTACCAACTTCTGAATACATTATTCTGTAATTAATACTTCTTGTCTTGATTGTTTATACACTGAATGCTTTTCAGCTTAAAGAACGGTTAAATTGTATGGAACAGAGTGTTTCATTGGAAGAAAACAATCAAATAATCAACCATACCGAAGAAATCAAATTCAAGGAGGAAGAAAAACTCGTTGAGGATATGACCCAGGGCTTGGGTTCGTGCAACGATATCAAAGATGCGACTCAACTGGAAGTGAACTGCAACAATGTGGACAGCACTTCGCTAGAATCCGAATTGCAACACGGACATATTCTCCCGAGTGGTGAAACTGACACTAAAACCAGTGAAAACATCCTCGATTCAATCGACTGCATCAGTGGATCGGTAGATCCTTGTGCCGAATTGAACTTTGATTCGGGCATTGATGCCAATGTGAAAACCGAAAGTGACACATTGGAAAATTTGAATTCCTGTGTCGTGTATAATTTCTCGAGTGAACTGGACTCTATGAGACATTTAAGAATGAGTATTAGGAGAAAACGGGTATGTAGCAACTCTTCCGCAGCTTCTCAGAACGGATACACTATAGAAGAGAAAAGGACGTATAAGAAACTCAAGAAAAGGAGAAAGAGTAAGTCGGAAAATTCCTGTCATTCTCTATTTCACTTCCGAATTTTGTTTTCTTCAACATCTATATTCAAATATCGTTTTCTTTACATTTATTCATCAATTTTCACGCAGAAATAATATCGAAGCTGGTATCCATTTTGAACATTTCAACTTTCGTTTTGCATTTGTTCAAGAAATCTGTTGGGTTGTAAATAATCTATTTCTTACAATCCTGAGTTTATTCTAAATTTCATTAGGCCTCCCTTGCTCCTTTAATGATTTATGTATGTGAAAATTGTTGGATCTTTTTGACAGAAAATGACAATTCAATTTTGACATTTGGTATCTGTGATTCTCTTCTTCTTCTTACTTGGTAATTCTCAGCCTTTTGGAAGAAAAGTTACTGATATGAATTCAATATAAATCTATTGTTTCAGAGAGTATTAAAGATAGCCAAATAATGTGTACCCCTGAGTTCTACGTGAACCAATTAGGGGACCCCATTCCTGGTATTCCTATGTCGTATGAAACTGAACCCGAGTCAGAAGTAGCAGACAATGCAGTTTTAGAAGTGAGTTCGGTTATTTGAAGTTTTGACTATGAAAATATATCTTTTTTTTTGTTCAGGTGCCCCGATGGAGGGTCAAAGTATACGCTAGTTGTTATACAATGGAAGGTACAGAAAACTTAGACGATGAAGTCTTTTTACGCCGACATAATCGCTTAGAAGTCGATGAGAGACGCAGAAAAAGGCAAGTAAAATATAATGAAGTCTACGCTCTAAATTCTAATTTTCTTTTATCAATAGGTGGGATGTACAAAGAATCAGGGAGCAGAGGGTTATCGAGAAACTGAAGCAACGTCATGAAAAGTCCGAGTATCAAGCCAAAGTCGGGACTTCAAATGAAATTAGCACGCCATTTTGGCCGACTTTGGACGATGTCAAGATCATTGAAGTTGCCGATGAATTGCCACTAGCCAGTTTTGGAATCCCTCTACCCAAAATCAATCAGAGGTAAATGAAACTTATTTATACACTCATCAAGTCAACATGATTCACTACACTTCATTGAATTCAATGCAATCTGTCAAATTATGACAGATTGACGTCAATCTGTCAAAGTATGACAGATTGACGTTTCGGCTGTCAGAGATATTAATCTGTGATTCAATACTGATTTCGTACTTTCATCTTGGATAATGAGAATGTGAATAACTTGTAATGAATATATTTATGGGTCATAGTCGGCAAGGAAGTGCCTAAATTGATGCATTTGTCTTGATTGCTTTCTCGTAAGATACAAGAGTTAACCTGTTTTCTCTCAATAGTGATTTCGATATGTCTTCGTTGGATGCTCTAGATGCCAGTTTAATAAAAGACAAGATTCTTATGAAGAAAGGATTGAGGAGAAGGAAACTGAAGAGATAAGCATGGAATCTCTTCGATGGCGTACGATTCAGACACATTTTTTGTCTTGAAAAAATGTGATATTCATTAAGCTTCAGAGTAATCCAGTGACTTCATGTTAGAATTTTATTTGCTAGTACACTGTTTCTGTATATCGACGAGATGTAAATTTCCTTGCTAGATATTTTTCTAATTAGTAATGTGATATAATTGTTAATTCAGATATATGATTTACGCTTGGGTAAATATTTTGTTGACCAGATATCGTGATTTTTAACCGTAAAACCAATCTTTGTTGACCACCTTCCTCTTTGAATATGATTGTTCTCTTCCGATTATAATACTCGAGCTATCTGTATCGATTAATCACAAGGAGAAAGATTTCAATCGAATTTCTGCGATAAATTGTGATAAATTCAATTAAAGATTCGTAACCTATGATATTATGTTTGATCTTGGATTTATGACTAGAGATATAGATGGATAATTAGGTACTTACTTGAATGTGTGGATGGATATTGTTCCCTTATACATCACAATTTTTTTTTTCGTGTTTACCAAATGAACTTGTTCCCTAGTCATAATCATGTTTGTTTTTTTAATATTAGATAGTATATTTTCTTAGTTGATTCGTAATTTTCATTCCATTCATACTTTTCATCGAAACAAGAAGGTATAAATGTAAATGCAGATTGTTTGTTCATTATCGTCTTACTGCGTAATTTTTTAGATTATTCTATACAAGATTCGATGATTATTATTTGCAGAAAATTTTATTCAAGGAATAAGTATGGATGAGAATCAATGTTTCTAAAAAAGGACATAAGCTTTGTAAATACCATGTTGAACTGTTGTAATTAAGAAAAAAGTGTACAGATACTGAAAATTACTAATGGTAGGAATGTTCGTAGACAAAACTCTCCAATATTTTAAATGTAAATATTCTAGATTTCGGTGGAGACAAATTATAATTTTGTTGATATAGAAAACTTAGTTTCGAATTCCTTCGACTGTGGGGCTCGAAACAACTTCAATTATTTTTATGGAGCTGCATTTTAAGTATTGTATGTACAAGATGATGTGTAAAAATAAATTTTTAAGGAATAATGTGTCTTCCTTGCATACCTCGTTAATTTCATCGGATTTTCGAGACAAATTTATGAACCGACATGCTTCAAATTAATGGTCTCGTCTATTTTTCACATGGTTAACTGTGGATTCCTAGCTTGCATACGATAAATAATTCATTTATAATGCCTCCTGAAAATAAATCATCAAGTAAGATACTTTTATGCAAAGATTATAGAGAATTACAAACTTTCTTCATTTGGCTGGGCCTTTTTCGGTTATTTGTTGTTATGCCATTTGGATTATGGCATCTTCACTTTTCTGTTTCAAATTTTTACGTTAATAATGAGGTATTTCACTGTGAAAAGCATCATAGAGATATGTTGATGACATATCGAATTGGAAGAAATACCACAAAAATATTTTTATGACAGTTTTCGGTTCTGCTTATAATTTAATTTTCAAATTCACAACAGAAACACGAATAATAATCGTTTTTGAACACCAAATTCATCCGTAACTCTCCATCGTGCTTCTTATCACAATCACTTCGCTGTTATCACATTTTTTGCTGCAATCTGCAATGAGTTTTCTTAGAACTAGTAACTGGAAAGATTTTACCTACCTACCTAATCACAATCATTTTTTTCTGAAAATACCTATCTTGCTCGATCTGATAAACCTGCGTATGTTCATATCAATAGTACGTTTACGATGTTTTTGCCTTCATTGGTTTGAATGAAAAACTTAGAGAAACAATTTTTTTGGTTCGACAATTTCAAGATGAAATAACATTTGGTGCCTTAATCAAACTTTTGAATTTCTTATTGAGCCATTTCCGAAACTTGAATCGCTAAGGAGATTTAATAAATAGAAGTTTGAAGTGACAATTTGACATAAATCAAGTTGGGAATTTCAGTTTTTGAGGAATTGAGAGAGAATTTTACTTAGGAATTCATTTTATTAAACAAAAGGAATATGAACAGTCTTATGAAAATCTAAGATCTATAGAGAAATAGAACAATACTTAATACAACTTAACGTACAAAATACAAAAAATATTTTAAGAATATATCCTCACATAACCTAACAAGTTTACTTCTCAGGTTTTTCTTGTTTCTTCTCTTCAGACTTCTTCTTCTCAACCTTCGCAGGCTCACCCGTCTTGACTATGGGGATAGTTTTGTGCTCGATAGCCTGATCCACGTTGATTCTTGGTGCCGTGATGGTCAGCACACCATCCGAAGACAACCTGGACTCGACCCTGCTGTAGTCGCAGTTCTTGGGAATCACGTATTTCCTCACGAAATGCCTGGAGATGAAGCCGTGATCATCCTCCTTCTCTTCGTGCTTACCCTCGATGGTGATGGTGTTGTTTCCGGTGGCTTTCACGGTTATTTCTTCTGGTTTGAACTGTTGGACGTCCAAATTGGCCTGGAACCTCTCTTTGTCCACGGAAATTGTGGATCCTACGTCTCTTTGGGAGAGAGATGTCCTCCATGGGCGGATGTAGCCTAGGCCGGGGTGCTTCAGGCAGGTGGCAAGAACTGCGGGGTCGGTCACAGGGCTTAAGAGATCGTCGGCATCCAAAGCCAGACCGAAATGCTGGTCCAAAATGCGAGATGGTCGGGTGTATGCGTCCAAGATGTACGGTAGAAGAGACATTTTCACTTTTTATTTAACTTTGGAATGTATTAACACTTTGCTCAGCAAAGAATCGCTTTGAATTGCTTTGGAAGTTTACAGCAGGAATATTCTCTCAATACTGAACCGGTAAGTGAAGTTTCGCGTTTAAATAAAGCCATAGAATTTTCTAGTAACCCACGCTTGCGCGTTCTAGAATATTCGCGAATTTACGACGCGACCGCCAATTAGAATCGAGGAACGGTCGCGGTTGTTCATCGGGTGTTGTCACATCAGAATTAACGATCTCGAGTAGATTGGTTTTTTAGTGAATATTTTTTTATAATGCGATAAATTTGTGTTTTTGCCTCAAAATAGTCCTAAGTGCCGGCGATTTCTACATTATCACAGCCAAATCATTTCCGATCTGAGAACAGGAAACAGAATTAACTAATTTTCCCTCAAACGGCATAAAAAATGTGATTTCGCTCATAAACACTTGATGATAGAATGTAATTATTCAATGCAGTAGTCATACTTTGGATTGAATGTTAAAGTTAAAATTGTGCGTTAAGAACAATATATTTCTTGAAATCATATAATTTGTTATTTTCATATAGTTCCAGTTTTTTGGAAAGAAGATTATTATCTCTGGTTTTATAGGATTATCTTTCTTTGTCAGTTTACAATTTTCATAGCTTGTGATCATAGTTGAGAGAAAATAAAATTGTCAGATTTTCTTTTGGATGTTAATGATAGGAATAGCTGAAATAATGCAAAATGAATGAAGAAATAATGAAAGAAGTACATTCCTTGAAATTTTATCACATATTGATCGAAATCATCATTCTGCCTGAAATATTTGGGGTTTTCACTCACAGTTTCAGAATCACCGTGAATTAAACTTATTTCAAATACGATGCCTTAACTGTTGAATTCGTGGCCTTTCTCTTAATCACCAGAATATAATTTTCTCTATTTCAGTATCGTAATGAGTTCATCACAGTACTGAAAGTAGTGCTGTAATGAAACTCATTACAGCATTGTTTTCAGTTATATTTTTCGTTTTTTGGTTGTTAGTATTGACTTCCGATCCTATCAGTTTTCAAATCAAATCAATTCAAATTCAGTAATCTGTCAAATTTCCTGAGTCACACCAACTGTCAAGATACAATACGAAAGTCACTACTCTGAATTCTTATTTGAATTTCGGGAGTATTTCACAAAACTTGACGGAAATAGAGAAAATATCGTCTAAAACTCGTTGCAAAAGGCAATTCCAGCAATTCCAACAACTCGCTCCTTAGTCGCTCGTTTTCGAATTTCGCATTCGTGTTGGAATAGGAGCTCATTCTGCAACTTGTTTTAGAATATACTATTTTTTCCCAATATAAAAAACATCAACAAACTTTTTGCAACCACGGTACGAACAGTATCCGATGAACTATTCGTGCTTCGGGAGCATTCGAGAAATTTCCCGACGATTATCGAACCATCCCAGAATTATCGCGATCGTTCCCGTGGAAACTCAGCCCTTCGCAATGTTGTCGGTTGCTCGGGGATTAAATTGAGGTGTTTTTGGTAGATGAATATCGCTGTTTCGAGATAGATAAGGAACAGGAGATGATGAATTATCTAGAATCTTGAATAAATTATTGATAAGAAATATTGTTTTTTGGTTCATATACTTATTTTCGAGGATTTGGAAATCTTTCAATTAGAAGTCGAATGAATAATTCGAAATGGGATATTGATATTCTTCCATAAATTCAAAAATCAAAAACAAGCCACGAAGTGGCGTGTTTTTGAGTACAAGAGTGTTGAAATGAGACATCTTTACGACTATCATACGTTATTTTCTCTAATTCACTGAATTTTCATTGAAATAAATGGAAATTTTTCTTTAAAAACGGTTTTAATGATTTTTGTATAGAAAAATATTGATTGTCACAAATTTGACAGATAATAAATAAATCTGTGCCAGGAGAACAACATAAAATGAATAAATATTATCAAGAAAACTGTGCGAAACTGAGTTATTCTCGCAAAATTTTGGGTGATTATAAAGTTTCCTGCCCCGTCACCGATTTTAAAAATATTTTGCACAGTGAATCTAAAGGACTTCCTGATACTACAGTCTCAATTACAGCTCTGGGGAGGCAGTAATTTTCGAGAAAAAAAATAAATGAAACTCATAAATATACTCCATTTACCTGGGATACGGCTCTGATATAGTCTTATATATAGTCTATATAGTTTTGTTTAACAAGGTTAGGTTAGGTTCATTTTCCCTACCAAAATTTGACAAAAAATTTTTTTCAAATTAAAAAAAAAATTTCATAAAAAAATAAAACATCGATCGGCATTCAGGTTAGGTAAAGTTAAGTCACAAAAAAAATACAAGTGGACAGGAAACTTTATAATTACCAAATTTTGTTCTACAAGATGTGGCAGAATAAACAGATTTGACACAGAATTAAAAAAATAAAATTAAGATAACATGTACCTATTTAAGTTCTCATTTCTTGAAATGCTTAAACGAAGAAAACTTATGATTGTATCAGTTAGTGCCATCTAATCCAAACATTTGTTTATTTTTCCTTATTGTACTAAAGATTTATGCTTTACTTGATATATAAAATTGTACAGAATTATAAAAAACGCTGGTTGAGACACAAGGAATGAATTTGCGAATAGAATATGGTTATTCTTCAGGTTCGAGTGATATGATTATTATCCTTGGAAATTTTCTACAAGCCTTCTTATCGTTTTTTACTAGTACTTATAGGTAACGAAAAGTTAAAAAATTATAGACTCAAAATTGTAAACGGTTTTTCCTAGACCTTCCTGCTGATTCAGCACATTCAGTAAATGAGTTTAACTTATATTCCTTCAATTTCAAATGAATTGATATTTGACTGTGTTTCCGATTAGCTTTCATGTAAAAATCCATTGAATTCTTCCCTCGACACAAGAAATCCCCACCCATCCGGCAACCCCGCGCCGGTTCCAGAAGATGCTGGAACATTCGATCTGTTTACATGCGAATCCTCTAAAAATCGCACAGTTCCAAGTAAAAACCAAGAAGAACCGTTCGAAATGCCTAAAAAAACCGAGGTGGTCAAGCCCACCCACGTCCCGGATTCCCATTTCGGCATCATCTACGACCCGCAGGAGCTCCTCAAGAAGATAAAGCCCCAGAGGCCCGACAAGGTGGAGCTGCCCCATGGCTACATCCGGCCCTGGAGAGACCCAGATCTGGACGATGCAGGCTCCACCGTCACCATGGACGAGGACAAGTTCGAGGCCATTTTGGACGTGCAGCAGTTCAGCGCCGAAGAGCTGAAGGTTACCATCGATGGAGTTCACGTGGTGGCTGTTGAGGGGAAGCATGAAGGCAAGAAAGAGCACGGGGTACTCATGGATCGTTACTTCAAGAGGAAGTACTACGTGCCTCCAGCTTACGACTGCGAGAAAATCCAGTGCAAGTTGTCTTCAGACGGTTTAATCGTGATTACCATTCCAAGGTTCCATCCGGAGGAAAGTGTTGAGAAAATCGTGGTTCCGATAGTCCAAAGCAAGGAGTTGTTGAGGGACGTGGTGAAGAAGAAGCTAGAGGATATAGAAGAGGATAATTGATAACTGGATGTTGGATGTCTTCATTTAGAATAGTTATTGTTTACTGTGATGTGTCGAGTGTTCAGTTAGTTGTTGATTTGAAACTGCCAAAAGTTTATACATGAAAATATAGAGGTTTTTCGTTCGAACGTTATTTATTTCTTTCTCCCCCTGTAACAATTACCAAAAAGTTGAAGAAGGTCAACTAACCACACCCTTTGATAGCAATAATTATTGGTGTCATATAAAACCTTCATCTAATATATTTATACCAATATTGATAGTAAAATCATTATGAACAATATTTACAAACATAAGATTATTGATTCCTCCTTTTTTCTCAAGTTTTTTGAAATAATGTTATGACTACATAATTTCCAAGTTTTCTGTCATTACTCTTGAAGTACTGTATGAAACGTTCTTCGTTACTTTGTATACAATTTTATTTGCAATCACTTCCTGTTTATTTTATTTTCCCGAATTTTTTCAGGATTTTTTCTCCCGGTGTCTGAAACAGGAATAAATTAGAAAAAAAATTTTAATGATAGAAGATAGGCCCTTTGTGTGAAAATTCGTACTCTAATATGTCAGAGGTAAATTACCTATGAAAAAATTGTTGCGCTAATAATGAAAAAAAAAAGAAGAACACTTCGAACTTACAAACTTTGCAACGTTTCGGAGTCTAAAACAGACTCCTTCGTAAGAAAAATTCTGAAATTCATGAAATTCCTCAGAATCATGAACTATCATGATTTATTAATTGACACATGGTGACCGTATATTGATACTCATGATTATTATGGTGAGACTGATCTAACAAAGGTGCATTAAGAAGTATGTAATAGTATACAGGATGTACCAAGTTCGACGGCCTTCTAGGCGTTTCTGGAGAACTGGACCTATTTGAAATGTGAAAAGTGGGATTACAATACTGTTTGACATTATCTACCTAGCTGAAATATTCTTGGAGCCTAACCACATTCAGTAATTCATACAGGGAGTGCAAAAAAAAAATTTTTTTCGGTGTTTTTGTTTTCGAATTTGATATAGTATGCAATTCTGAATACATTGGTACTCGAATAGTTCCATTCGTCAAAATACTTTCCGAAATATCGAGAAAAAACTGAAGAAAAAAAGGAGATAAGAGTATTCAGTATCATGTTTGTTGTTCCTATTCTAAATATCTTAAGCACAAACCGTTTACACAATTTTGAAGTCGAAGATTGTACATTTCTAGAATTTTGGAAAATTCGTCACAGGGTGTTCCAATTGTTGGGTCAAAAGTTGGGATCCAAATTAACCTATAACTTTCGATTTTCAAATTGGAACCCTTTTTTTTATGATTGCGTTGGATTGTGCGGAGAAAACTGATGATTATGTTCTAACATGTTTATGCTCCTAAAATTAATAATTCTTGAGTTATTCAGGATTTCCTGATTTCATGTCATAAGTAGCGTCAAGTTCATTGAATCTGTTTCTCATCAACAATGAACTTGGTCATGGAAGATAAATTATTTCAATAACTCACTAGTGACACACCTCTTTTCTGAATTCATTTAATTGTTGATATGGCAAAGATTTCATGAATTTGACGCTATACGTACGACATAAAATCAGAACGTCCTAAATAACTAATAACTCAAGAATGATATTAATTTTAGGAGCATCAACATGTTAGAACATTATCATCATTTTTCTTCATACAATCCAAGGCAATCATAAAAAATAGGGTTCCAATTTGAAAAACCAAAGTTATGAGCCAATCTTGATCCCAATTTTTGACCCAACATTTGGAACATCCTGTGACGAATTTTCCATTCTAGAAATGTACAATACTTCCACAATCTTCGACTTCAACAATGTGTAAACGGTTTGTGCTTAAGATATTTAGAATAGGAACAACAAACATAATACCAAATACTCCTATCTCTCTTTTCTCTTCAGTTTTTCAATCGATATTTTGGAAAGTATTTTGACGAATGCAACTTTTCGAAAGTATGAGTGTTGGCGGAATTGCCTTCTGCAACGATATATTCTCTATTATCAGTCAAGATTTGTATAATACTTTCGAAATTCAAATGAAAATTCAGATTAGTGACTCTTTTGTATTGCATCTTGGCAGTTTTCCATCGAGAATATAGCTACAATATTCTCTGAAATATCGCCATTTCTAAATTTCCTTATATGCTATTCATTTCATAGTTGAAAGCTCTGATTATGCCTTGGCCAAATTGTTTTATACATTTGGCAACGAGGAACGGTGTGCTTGGTTACTCCTTTCATTCATTCATGTTACCCACAAGTAGATCCTGAACAATAAATGCAATTTTTATGTCTCACGTCTGTTATTCCGTCTGCTTAGCAACAAGATACGCCCATGCTTACTACGGGTTCAATTCGAATTCCTCATGTGGAAAATTATAGTTGAAACTTTGTATCTAAACAGGAAGAAGAAAAGAATTCAGACTATTATTATATTTTTTAATTTTTGGTAATTTATTTCAATAGGGATGGGATTTTATTGTATTCATGAAGAGTTGTGAAAAGGTGTTTGTCTAATTGCAGGTCAAATAAGTTAATTCTGCCACATCTTGTTGAAAAAAATTGCTCGGGAATATCTCATTCTCGCATAGTTTTCATGGTAATATTTATTGATTACATGTTGGCCTAAATAAAAAAGTCTCCACATAGATCAATCATATTTCAATGTGGACTGAGATGTTAGAATCATTCATGCAGACCCTGGTATTATAATATAATATTTTGTAAGGAATACTGCGGTCTATGAGCAACTTTTTTTTCTCGTTAGCAACAATCGAACCATTGAATCGAATATCAATTTCGATAATTTCCAAGTCAACAAACCAAATTATCTCAGATAACTAGTTACAGGCTGATTTCCTGGCAATTAATATAAAAAATCGATTACAAATTCTAGAACCTTCCTATTATTAGACTGGGAAAATTATACTTATCAGTTGCGAATTCAGAAATTCAATCCTGCATAACATCCTCGACCTTGGAATCGGATCGATAAAGCTGAGTTGCGATGGTCGGGTTTATTATGACGGTTTCGCTTTCAGTCTGGCTCTGGATTTTTCGATCAAATGGATCTACTGATGTTGTCACTCAAGGAGTTCAAGTACACCGTAATTTATCATTCTGCTTAGCGGAGACAACAATTCAATTAGTTATTATTACCACTAGACAAATGTGAATGGTATAGTAACATCCCGAAGGCGAACGAATCTAGAGGGATGTATAGACAACCGACGATAGTGTACTCATATTTCTCTATTTCAGTATCTATATCATTACACCATTGTTTTCAGTTATATTTTTCAAAATGAGGTTATCAACACACGTAAATTCAAATTTCGTAATCTGTCAATTTTTGTAGCAGTTATATCAACTTCCAAGAATTATATTATTATAATATACAGGGTGACACAGACTCATGGTACACCCCCATTTTCTCCCTGGTTTCTGTAGCTATATTTCTGAAATTCGAAACATTGAATATACTCACTATAGGGCACTTTTTGACATATTCAGACAAAAATCCAATTTCCGGTTTTTCCGGAAATGACATCAAGTTTGGATTGAACCGAGAAGATACTTAAATTTGTCTAAACTCCATTATCGTGTTCGTATTGGTTATACAAAAAAATAGTTGATATGGATGGATACCCCGCCGATGGTACTTTCGAATGACGTCAGAGTACCATTATGCTACCATTTGACAAAACGGAGTTTCGAGTGAAAAAAGGTTTTGGTTTACTTTTTTGGTACCTATTTCGAACCACGATACTTTTTCAATCGAAATTACTATAGTGTAGCATTATTTTGATTATTTGGAATAATTTTAGGGAGTTCATGGCTCTCTAGATCGAAAAATAAAATGGGCGTTCTGACGAATGAAATATCAACTATGATGTATCATTAGATTGAGAAATTTATAGAGATTTCAAAAATGTAATAATATACCAGGTGTCCCATTTGAAAATCGAAAGTTGATGTCATTTCCGGAAAAACCAGAAGTTGGATTTTTTTCTGAATATGTCAAAAAGTGCCATATAGTGAGTATATTCAATGTTCCAAATTTCGAAAATGTAACTACAGAAACAAGGGAGTAAATGGGGGTGTACCATGAGTTTGTCTCACACTGTATAGCTACTTATTTTTTTTTTTTAGCGAAATGTTCTCTCATTCCAATTTTGTAATGAGATATCCTGTTTCAATTTCTATGTCTTCGCATTTAAATTTGCACAAGAACTCGAATGCAGTGTTAATATCCCATGAACAACCAGTCGATGGTGTATTATTAGTAGCATAACCTCTAGAGCGACCCGAATTTTCTGGAACGTAAACAGCCCCCTCTCTCGACCATTTCCCGAGAATTCCATTCAGATATATAAACGCGATGAAAACTCCGTCTCGTCAGAACAGTTTGATACGAAGTGAAAGAAAGCTACGAGAAACAAACCAAAGCGAATATATCTAGTGCGAAAATGGCTCTAATACCGTTCCTTCTTGACAGTTACGTGCGTCCGACTCGCCTATTGGATCAACAGTTTGGACTCTGTTTGGACCCTGAAGACCTTCTGGCCCCAGTGGTGGATCCTGGACACATGCTGGCTCACTTCAGGAGTCCTGTGGGATACATCCGACCCTGGAAGACTGCACTCTCTCAAAGAGACGTCGGATCCACGCTGGCCATAGACAAGGACAACTTTAAGGCCAACTTGGACGTGCAACAGTTCAAACCTGAAGAGATAACCGTCAAACTGACCGGAAACAACACAATAACCATAGAAGGGAAGCACGAAGAAAAGCAGGATGAGCACGGCTTCATCTCCAGGCAGTTTGTGAGGAGGTACGTCTTGCCAAAGGATTGTGATATTAACAAAGTGGAGTCCAAATTGTCTTCAGACGGCGTGTTAACAATAACCGCCCCCAGGAACAGACCTGAAGAATCCGAAGAAAAGGCCATTCCTATTACTCAGACTGGACAACCGGCCAAGATAGAGCAGAAGAAAGAAGAGAAGGAGGAGAAGAAATAAAGAAGAATCAATTTGAATCAATAATTCTTAATTTTCTTGTATTATATTTTCAATTGTAAATTTAAGACTGATATACTGATATAAAATATATTTTACTTTTGTTATTCCTTAAATAAAATAATAATTTAAAATTATATTTTAGTTTTTCTATCCTTTGACCATGTTAAACTGAAGCATTAATAATCAAATATTGCTTTTAGTTGGGGTACTAATCTCTGGTACTTCACAATGATATAAATAAAACGAACAGTTAACAACAGTATGAATCTGACACAAATTTCGCTGCAGCTAGATTAGACACTTGAAATTATGGGCCAATATGTAGATTGTAGGTGATAATAACATGACTTTTCCTTCATTTAGTGGTTTCCTTTGCATGAAGCAATAGTCTCTGAGCCTGACCACACTAAGCTCAACTGTTTCAAGTATGAAACAGATAATAATATTATATCAACTACGGGAGCATTGGGATTCACTCAATTTTCAAATAATTTTTCGAAAACATATCAACATATATAATAATGATTCTCTTAGGGTTTAAATTTTTTTTTCTGATCAGTACAGTTTTTTTTTAGGCACTGAATAGAAGGAAAATCTCCCGAAGTATACTTTCATAATGTTTTCGTCAAAGTCGTATAACTGAAAAATATTTTTCCAAAACCTACTTTCGTCAGTTAGAATGATGATTTAGATAAAATAAAAGTTGGCAGAAATGCACTTTCTGATAACAATATGATCTTTCTTCAATAAGTCTCTCCAGAGAACAAACAGATATGCAGAGACTCCACTAAATTGAACCTTATATTAGTTAGTTGTAAAATAAACACACAAAAATATGAAAGTATTTGAGTTAGTAGTGACCCATATAAATTTTGGTCAATTCACCCTCAGTTAAATGAACTTCGACTTTGAATAATCATATTATTATTCCTTACTAATTGCATCTGTGATTACAGTAGAAATGCAACTAAATTACTTTTCTCTAATTCTGTGTCAAATCCCTTTATTCTGCCACATCTTGTTATACAATAAAGTCGAGCTGGAATCTGGAATATTTCAGTATCACACAGATTTCATGGTTACATTTCAATATTTTGGTACTCGGAACTTTTCTGCCATGGATTTATCAATGGGTTCAACCAATGATTTCCCTATGAAAAAATCAGTAAATAATATTTAAGGAATTATTTCACTAATTTCAATGAACATTCAGTGAATTTGAGAAAATAATGTATATTATATCTGAAAAATTGTTTTCATGTTTGATAATAAATGAAAAATAAATAAACAAATATTTGTACAGAAAGGCCACTTCGAGAGTCGTTTTTGAATTTTGAAATCGTGAAAGAATATCATGCCTCCATCATTTCTATTATAAAAAACTATACTATCACAAGAAAAATTATAAAAATCGTAGGATTCAGAATCTTGGAAATAATTAAATATTGGAGGACTAGTGTGATAACCTAATGTTCAGAATTTTTTTCCATTTTTAACGATAAATATTATTAAC
Organism: Hippodamia convergens; assembly: GCA_038502775.1. Lineage (NCBI taxonomy): Eukaryota > Metazoa > Arthropoda > Insecta > Coleoptera > Coccinellidae > Hippodamia > Hippodamia convergens. Next base: position 5,722,572 of record CM076610.1, on the reverse strand, counting down.
CGTTTTAAATATATAGGTACTAATTATTGGAAAAATTTATATAATGACAATGCACGCCACCGTGAACAATTATTTTTTCCTCTTTCTGTTTCAACTCAATTTCCTCATAAAAGCTAGAAATTCATTCGAAATTGGATGAAGTGTTAATATCCGATGAACTCCTAGCCGAGCGTGTATTGTTAGTAGCCTACATTCTAGAACGTCTCTCGAATTATCTCGAACGTAAACAGCCCCCTCTCTAGTCCGTTTCCCGAGAATTCCATCCAGATATATAAACGCAACGAATGCTCCGTTGAGTCAGAACAGTTTCGTTTCCTGAGCGAAATATACGAAAAAATAATCGAAGCGACTATTCCAAGTGTGAAAATGGCTCTACTACCATTCCTTCTTGACAATTACGTGCGTCCCACTCGTCTCTTGGATCAACACTTTGGACTTTGTTTGGACCCTGAAGACCTTCTGGCTCCAGTGGTGGATCCTGGACACATGCTGGCTCACTTTAGGAATCCTGTGGGATACATCCGACCCTGGAAGACTGCACTCTCTCAAAGAGACGTCGGATCTACACTGGCCATAGACAAGGACAATTTTAAGGCCAATTTGGACGTTCAGCAGTTTAAACCTGAAGAGATAACCGTCAAACTGACCGGAAACAACACCATAACCATAGAAGGAAAGCACGAAGAGAAGCAGGATGAGCACGGCTTCATTTCCAGGCAGTTTGTGAGGAGGTACGTCTTGCCAAAGGATTGCGATATTGAGAAAGTGGAGTCGAAATTGTCTTCAGACGGCGTGTTAACAATAACCGCTCCCAGGAACAGACCTGACGAATCTGAAGAAAAGGCCATTCCTATTACTCAGACAGGTCAACCGGCCAAGATAGAGCAGAAGAAAGAAGAGAAGGAGGAGAAGAAATAATGAAGAATCAATTTGAATCAATAATTCTTCATTTTTTTCAACTTGTATTATATTTTCAATTGGAAATGTTAAGACTGATTTATTGACATAAAATATATTTTAGTTTTGTTATTTATTAGATCATAAAATAAATATTTGAAATTATTTCACAGTTTTTCTAACCCTGGACAATTTTAACTGACCTAACTCTTTTTATCTGAGGTAGTTCTCATTGCACAAATCATATTGGTGTCAATAATTAAGTGACGTTAAGATACAATAACACAACCTGATTAATGACTATAGAATTCATGAAAAATTCCTTGAAATCGAGAAATACTCCTAATCAATTCAACTTTATTTGTCTCGAACGGGCAGTGTTGGAACCTTATGGACAAAGTTGTACCTATTGATTTCAATATTTCATCTGATCTTCGTTGCCTTGTTTTGAAATAGAAAAATAAGAGTCAGATTATTTAATTTGAGAAAAAACGCCAATAATGTTTGGTGAGTAGCTTGAAATTAACAGGCGCAGTATTAACAACTGAAAAATCTTCGTAATTCATAAGAGTTAAATTCAAACAGCATCAAGGGTCTCATACCTTGAACTTATTTAATGAGTTTCGAAGAACTAATGCCTCAACTCTGAATATTTCTAAGGTTGAAATTTCTGTTGGAACGATTTTAAAGGTTTCTTCATTTTACTGCATGGTCAATGGACATTATCTAGATGTGTTCTTTAAGTATATAGCATCTGTCACAGAATAGTTATTTTCCTAACAAGTGCGGAAAGTGATATTTTCCCGCACGAAACTGCCGTTACCCGAACGACGCGAAGCGGAGTTCGGGTAAGCAGTTGAGTGCGGGAAAAACACTTTCCGCGCGAGTTAGGAACAATATTTTTTCTACAAGCGCTTATACGAGATCGATTTCAACACACAGATCAAATGTGAATTGATCATTCTAAATACACATGAATGACAAAAGTCTCTGACAAGTCCTCGGTTGAACCTTTTTGGAATTACACCAATCAATGAATTCTGAATATTGCTTCTCATATTTTATCTTCGACTTGGCCGGTAACAAATTTAAACTCGCTTCATAAGAAACTGCTAATATTTCTTCGGGCAGGCCATCATCAGATCCCGAAGTATCCATTTTACCGGAGCGTACTGATTGAATTCGAGTTGATATTATTTATATTTAAACACAATTTCATAATATAATGACAATGTATTAATTCTTATTCACATGCCGTTTCCATAGTAACGTCGTCGGTGGCATAGAGATATATCATTATTCAGTTTATTCTTTAGAAAAAGCGTGCGAGAAAAACCCTTGCTAATCCATTACCACACGCATTTGCGTGCGGTAATGGAATAGCAGGGGTTTTTCCCACACACTGTTTGGCAATGTGACTCTTTACGAATTGAAATACGTGCGGGAAAGAGAATGAAAGTGCACGCTTGTAGAAAAAACAGATTTATAGATTCTAGTATCTGTAATCTGTGGGTTCTGTTATTGTGTACTGATGTTATTTTAGGCACGACACTAATTATTCATAGAAAAATGAATTGGAAATGAGAGATTCATTTTGACCAGAGCTTCGATTCCGAAAATAGATTTTAGTTTTGGTGTTTAATATTGACTCATAATGAATGAATATTTGGAATTATACTACAGTTCTATTCTTGGACCATTTTTAATTGATTACTTGTTGCCTCAGGCTATTTACAGGTTAAATTCTCGGAATATAATCTTTGGTAGAAAAAATCTATAATTTCCAATCGATACAATCAGTACACAATAACAGAACTCACAGATTACAGATACTAGAATATATAAATCTGTTTTCTGTGACAGAAGCTATACTTAAAAACAAATCTACATAATGACCATTGACCATGCAGTAAAATGAAGATACTTCTGAAATCGTTTCAACCTTAGTAATATTCAGTTCTTCGAAACGGATTAAATAAGTTCAAGGGATGAGGCCCTTTATGCTGCTTAGATTCAACTCTTTCAAATAAGTTTTTTGAGTTGTGTATATGTAGGCCTCAATACTGTACCTGTTAATTTCAAGCTACCTACCAAACTTTATTAGCGTCTTTTCTCAAATTGAAATTACTTGACATTTGACTCTTATATTATTCCTTCAAAACAAGGCAACGGAGATCAGATAAAATGTTAAAATCAATAGGTACAAATTCATCCTTAAGGTTCCAACGCTGCCCGTTCCCAACAAATAAAGTTGAACTGATTGGAAGTTTTTCCAGATTTCAAGGAATTTTTCATTAATCCTTTTGTGTTATTGTATCTTGACGTCATTTTGAGCACGACTCTTAATTATTGACACAGATATAAATTGTGGAATGAAAACTGCCTTAGATAACAAAAATTAGGTCAATTAAAAATGGTACAAGGTTAGAAAAACTGTAAACTAACTTTAAATATTTATTTTATGATCTATATTAATAAATAACAAAACTAAAATATATTTTATGTCAATAAATCAGTCTTAACATTTCCAATTGAAAATATAATACAAGTTGAAAAAAATGAAGAATTATTGATTCAATTGATTCTTCATTATTTCTTCTCCTCCTTCTCTTCTTTCTTCTGCTCTATCTTGGCCGGTTGACCTGTCTGAGTAATAGGAATGGCTTTTTCTTCCGATTCTTCAGGTCTGTTCCTGGGGGCGGTTATTGTTAACACACCGTCTGAAGACAATTTGGACTCCACTTTCTCAATATCGCAATCCTTGGGCAAGACGTACCTCCTCACAAACTGCCTGGAGATGAAGCCGTGCTCATCCTCCTTTTCTTCGTGTTTCCCTTCTATGGTTATGGTGTTGTTTCCGGTCAGTTTGACGGTTATCTCTTCAGGTTTAAACTGCTGCACGTCCAAGTTGGCCTTGAAGTTGTCCTTGTCTATGGAAAGCGTGGATCCGACGTCTCTTTGAGAAAGTGCGGTCTTCCAGGGTCGGATGTATCCCACAGGACTCCTGAAGTGAGCCAGCATGTGTCCAGGATCCACCACTGGAGCCAGAAGGTCTTCAGGGTCCAAACAAAGCCCAAAGTGTTGATCCAAGAGACGTGTGGGACGCACGTAATTGTCAAGAAGGAATGGTAGTAGAGCCATTTTCACACTGGGAATAGTCGCTTCGATTATTCTTTCGTATATTTCGCTCAGGAAATGAAACTGTTCTGACTCTACGGAGCATTCATCGCGTTTATATATCTGGATGGAATTCTCGGGAAACGGACGAGAGAGGGGGCTGTTTACGTTCGAGAAAATTCGGGAGACGTTCTAGAATATAGGCTACTAATGATACACGCTAGGCTAGGAGTTCATCGGATATTAACACTGCGTCTAATTTCGAAAGAATTTTATGCACAAATATCATCAGCTTTTATGAGAAAATTGAGTAAAAAATCTCGAAGAGGTGATAATCTTCCAAACGAATAACAGGAGGATGAAAAAATAATTGTTCACGGTAGCGTGCATTATCATTATGTAAGTTTTTTTTCAATAATTAGTATTATTCAGAACGGTTAATAAAATTATCGTTAACAGTGAAACAAAAAATACTGAACATTAAGTTATCACACTCGTCTCCTAAAAATTTAATTATTTCCAGGATTCTGAATCCTACGATTTTCATAATTATTCTTGTGATAGTATAGTTATTTATAATACAAATGCAGAAGGAAATGATATTCTTCCACGATTTCAAAATTCAAAAATGTCTCTCGAAGTGGCGCGTTTTTGAATTTAGGTTTAATGGAATAAGCCTTCTTTACCAGTACGTATTATACTTTTTTCTCAAAATGTTTGGATCATCAACATAGTGTGGCAATTTCCGGAGAACAGACGAAAGGTAAGCTGTGGTAGTATGAACCGATTTGACTCATAACTAGAGAAATGTCTGTTCTAACGTCACTTGAGTTATTTTTTAGTTGTACGATTTTCACGAGAAAAAATCTTTCAAGGGGTTTTCTTTCCAAAGTTTAGTATAAAAATACAATGGTAGAGAGAGAAAAAACTAAAAAATAAGATAATCATTACTACATCTAGATGTGTGTTCGTTTTATCGGACAATTATTTGAAAATTATCACGTGAATCTTTCTAGAGTTGATATCATCGAATGAAAACATTTTTTCATATTTTGGAACAGTTGAGCTCAGAGTGCTCAAACAATATGTTTATGCTTAAGAAAGCGTTATGAGTGTTTGTTTCTTTTTTTGGAAAAAAATTGCAATAAGGTTTTCTTGGGAAATTAATAATCATCAGCATTATTATGGGGAACTCCGGTAACAAATCAAGAAAAAATGTAAAAAATATATATATTTAATCGTAGTTGAAGAAACATCATACATATACTTCAATAAATAAAAGTCACAACTTTGGGCGAACGCATCAGAAGCATTTCCTGTGCACAATTACAGGCCCGGACTCCTCGTATTCCTGCTTCGAGATCCACATCTGCTGAAAGGTGGTCAAACTGGCCAGGATGCTCCCGCCAATCCACACCGAATACTTCCTTTCTGGAGGCGCTATGATCTTGATCTTCATCGAGGCGGGCGCTAGGGCCGCTATCTCCTTCTGGATGCGATCGGCGATCCCTGGGAACATGGTGCTTCCTCCTGAGAGCACGATGTTGGCGTACAGATCCTTCCTGATGTCCATATCGCCCCTCATTATCGAATTGTAGGTGGTCTCGTGGATCCCGGGAGTCTCCATTCCTAAGGAAAATTTATTGTAAAATTAATTCATTCTCGGAATATGTCGTAGTTTTTGGTCCTGAAAAATATTCTGTTTTCTTGTGTTATAACATGTGTGGTTTATCTATGGGAGATGATTGCCTTTCATTGGGGTCCCGTAGCGGTCTAGTCTTCAAACATCTGAAGTGCCGAAAAATCATCACCTGGAAGGTCGTACCCGGTTTGAAAAACCCTCACGACCAGAGAGCAAGAATTTGTGGATTTTGAATTTGAATATCGAAGGAATTTCGAAGGACAAGTGTGATTACGTCTCCAAATTAGCTGATGAACATGGTATCGAAGTGATTCTTCTGCAAGAAACCCACACGGCAACAGAAAAAAAAATCCTCGTGAAAGAGGACAGTTGAAAGGTTATGTATTAATTGATTTTTTACAAGTTTAGCTTGTTATGTTAAAAAATTATCAGTTCGTAATTCGGAAAGGGGAAATTGATGGAGTTTTTTTCATTTCTTTCAAATTTTGTGACATTTCTGTCATAAATATTCATAAACCTCCCAACATTATTTGGCCAAGAAATCTGAATGTTGATGTTTTTTAAAGTAGCAAATGCATTTCTAAAATGCATTTGTTTTATTCTGAATAATCGGTTTCTTTTCTGCTTTTGTCTTTTTTCATTTCAGATTAAGAATTGCGAGTCGTTTTGGGAAGAATCTGTTCATCCGAGCCCATCGACGGATAACATGAAGATGATCACACTGATGTTTTTCAAGATTTTTCTGATATTTAATATTTTATGTTATTTTTTTTTGCGGGTTTTTTCGGCTGAGGTTTTTTTCCCTGGCTGTATAGTATCGTATGATAGTAGTGATGATAGTATCGTATGATTCTATAGTATCATACGAAGAATGTTATGATACCCCGTTCCTTTTTTTTTACCTCAGCTTAGGTACTTTTTGTTTCAACATTTATTGTATTATTTTACACCGATCTCTCCAAAATTGAAGATAAGAAGGAAGAATATCGTCTCACAAAACTGCATAAAATATTTAGGTGTAAATCTAGACCACAAATTGAGCTTCAGAACAAATGCTCTCAACAACAAGCAAAAATGCATCACCAGAAGCAAGCATTTCCGCAGTCTGACCTTTAAAAACTCAGGAATCAGCTTAAAAACAGCTGCACATATCTATAAGTCTATATGTCGGCCACTTTTGGAATACTGCCACCCTATATACCTGTCATCAAATAAAACCACCAAGAAAATTCTCCAGACCGCAGAAACCACCTCTCTTAGAGCCATCACCAAAATGCGACATCCAATGAATGAACTCTTCAACCCCTCCAACTAACTTCTGTACGAAAAAACAAATATCAAACCGATCGAACAACGCCTCAACGATCTGTCGACAAAATTTTCGCAGAAAGAAGAGAATATAAAAATCTTGAGAGAATTTTGCACTAACAGGAACGAGAATACAAGTCCACACAGAAAATTTCCTCTGAATACCATATGGGAAATTATTCAAACTCTACAAAAATAGATTCAAAGTTACTAATGTTTTTTTTTTTTTTGTAAAATATTGTTGCTCACTTATTTGTCAAATAATTTTTTAAATTATCAATAATTTCTCTTTTGTAACCAGGCTGAAGGACCTCGGTCGATGGCCTTTTGGATCTTTTTCCAATAAAGAACGTTTATTATTATTATTTGTATTATTTTAGCTCTATTTTCATAAGAACACTTTATGATAGAGCGCAATTAATTTCATCCTCAACTGAAATACGGAATAACGAAATTAATTTCATTAAAGATATTCTTGAAGATAATCAATATCTAACTATTTCATAGAAAAAACTATTTCAAATTTGGAGAGAACAATTTTGCGTCAAAACGATAATAACAATCAGGAACCAACAAACCGTCAAGAACAACCAATTTTGATAAATTTGATTCCTTGAGTTCATGGACTTTCAGAAAAAATTAAAAGGATTGGTTATTAATTGAACATAAGAACTGATTTCAAAACAAAAAATGATTTACGAACTTTATTAATAAAAACTAAACCTTCGAATGAGAACGAAAGAATCAGGAAATTGTATTTACAGTTGAATCTATACGCGACATCGTTTTGTCATGGATACATGTGCAGTCTCTCCTTCGATACGAGGTTATGAATGTGGGGTTGCGGACCTATCAGTACCGTTTTAAATTAAAATATAACGCGAGCGAATTCGCGGGTATTAGCTTGTATTTCAATAAATACCTAAGAAAGATGGCTGGAACATGGCTTCCGGGCACCGGAAACGCTCGCTACCGAGTGTTATAATCTGGCCGTCCGGAAGCTCGTAAGCCTTCTCGAAGCAGCCGGTGTTGGAGGCGCGGTCCAGGTCCCTCTCGAAGTCCAGAGCCACGAAGCAGATCTTCTCCTTCAGGTCCCTGATGATCTCCCTTTCGGCCGTTGTGGTGAAGCTGTAGCCTCGCTCGGTCAGGATCTTCATCAGGTAGTCGGTGAGGTCTCTGCCGGCGAGGTCCATGCGGAGGATGGCGTGGGGCACGGCGTAACCTGCGGCAGAAAAAAAAAATTAGAGAGATAATGAAGAAACTTTTGGATTATCAGATATTCCTATTCTCAGTAATAAATAAAGATGCTGCGTGAATAAATTGTTCAGAAACGTCAAATAGACTTTATCTACATGGTGGACATATTTCGAAATTTTAGCACTACAACTTTTGAACCAGAGGAGATAGACAAAATCTGATACCCTATTCTCGATCTCTTTTTCGGAGAAACTAACAAGAGTTGTATTCATTTTTGGCTGCCTTCTTTTGTTTTCGACTTATAAGCAAAAATTGGAAAAATGGTGATATCGGAAAAAATTTATATAACCGCTAATACTGATGATAGAGCTCTGCAATTAAAACATCATGCAGGCACTTTTTTATGTAGAATCCAGTGGCATGCTCGTCTTTTTTGCAGCATTTTTAATTACAAAGCTATGCTATGACCCAAAGTTATGTTTTTCGAATAGGACCACTAGATTTCTGTGCCATTTTCTGAAAGCTTAATTTTTTCTGATTTCAAAAATATATAACATCGTATGGTTCGTATCAATAAATCAATATGAGTATAGAAATTGGTCAAGAACCTATATTATATATATTCATCTGAGTCTCAATATTTATGATACTTTATTTTTCTATTTGCCTGTGTATACATGTATAAATATATAAAGAATACTTTCTATGGTTTCAATTGTCGATTAGCACAGAAAAATTTAGTATCGTATAATTACCACAATTTCTTTCTAGTAGTCTTTTCATTTCTATGCTCTTGTTATAGGAAGCTCCATTTTTCTGTGCTCATCAACAGTTGAAACAATAAAAAGTATTGAGACCCACATGAAAATAGGTTTTTGTCCAATTTCTATACTCATATTGATACAAACCTTACGATTTTATATATTTTTGAAGTAAAAAAAAATTGAGCTTTCAGAAAAATAGTGTTTCCTTAAAAAAAAAAACATAACTTTGGGGCTTAACTTCGTAATCAAAAATGGTGCGGAAAAGACGAGTATGCCACTGGATTCTACGTAAAAAAAGTGCCTGTAGAATGTTTCAATTTCAGAGCTCTATCATTAGTATTAGCGGAGATATAAATTTTTTCCGATATCGCCATTTTTCCAATTTTCGCTTATAACTCGAAAACTAAAGAAGGTAGCCAAAAATGAATACAACTCTTATTAGTTTCCCCGAAAAAAAGATCAAAAATGGAATATCAGATTTTGTTCAACTCCTCTGGTTCAAAAGTTGTAGTGCTAAAATATCTAAATATGCCCACTCTGTACAGGGTATCCCAAATTGCTTGATTTTGACTGTTTTAGGTACTTCTGGACTAGATGGGTAAAAACTTCGTAAGGTGTGCTGGGCTCGATTTTTGTGAACACACCATCAGTGAAAACCGTTTCACGATATCTTCAATTTTTTTTTTTAATTTCGATTTCGAAAATGTGTCATAACTTTTTCATTTACGAAAATATCTGAAAACGATTAAAACTTTCTAGAAGCGCTTTTTTCCCGGAAATGAGAAACTATATTAATTTTTTTTTTTCTCATGGAGAAAAAAACACTTTTTTATATTAAATACGAACGCATTTTTTTTTCATTTTATTTCATTAAAAAAATTTTAGAGATAAAAAAAATTTTAAATAAGGCCTAATTCCCAGTGAAAAAGTGCTTGTTGAAAGTTTTTATCTTTTTCAGATATCTTAGAAAATGATAAAGTTATGGCACATCTTCTGAATCGAAAAAGTTTAAAACTGTTATAATATCTGCAAAATAAATGAAGATATCGTGAAACGGTTTTCACTATTGGAGTTTTCACGAAAATCGAGCCCAGGACTCCTCTCAACGTTTTTACCTATCTAGTTTAGAAGTACCAGAAACAGCCAAAATCAAGCAATTGGGGATACCCTGTACAGGGTGGTCAGATTTCGATGTTTCAGTACTACATCTCCTAAATAAAGCGAGATAGCAAAAAGTAGTATACATGTTTTTTTTTCGAGAAACTCAAATTGCTGAAAACCTCAATTCGCTAATGTGTCTAGTTTCCATGCTACAGGGTGATTTTGAAATTTGGTCATTTATTATAATTGGTTATAACTTCCCCAGTGTTGCTGCTACGCTTAATTTTTCCCAAATGGAAACCATAATGTGCTATGATGATTTTCAATAGATTTTTCTTAGACAGTTTCAAAAATGTATCATGATGATATACTTCCGAGCTTAAATATCGAGATTCCGAAAAAACAGTTTTCGATCAACAAAATCAAAGAATGTTTAGATTTTGATTCATTTCTTTTCACCTGAGGAAGTCATACAACTTGGGCCTGCTTGAATTATGTTGACCGAAAAATGGTTTTTCCAAAATTTTCTTATTCAAGCTAGAAGTATATCATGATATATATTTTTTAAATTGTCCAAGAAAGGCCTATTGAAAATCACCATAGCACACTATGGTTTCCATTTGAAGAAAATTAATTTTTTTTAATTCTCTAAGATTTGAAAAGGCACTGAAATTTCGATATCAATGGCAAAAAGTACTGAAAAAACTGCCCTAAAGATTTTTTTATTTCAAGAGCGTAGCGGTAATACTGCGGAAGTTATAGCCAATTATAATAATTGGCCAAATTTCAAAATCACCCTGTAGCATGGAAACTAGACACCTTAGCGAATTGCGGTTTTCAGCAATATATGTTTCTCGAAAAAAGAAAACATGACATGTATCTTACTTTTTTTCTCTCGCTTAATTTAGGAGATCGAATTCTGACCACTCTGTGCATGAATTAGTATAATATTCAGATAAATTGATATTTGATTGCCCTGAAAACGTCACAATACCTTCGTAGATGGGCACAGTGTGCGACACACCATCCCCAGAGTCCATAACGATCCCTGTAGTCCTCCCGCTCGCGTACAACGAGAGCACAGCCTGTATAGCGACGTACATCGCAGGGCAGCCGAAAGTTTCGAACATAATCTGCGTCATCTTCTCCCTGTTGATCTTGGGGTTAAGCGGGGCCTCCGTCAAGAGGATGGGGTGCTCCTCTGGGGAGACCCTCAGTTCGTTGTAGAAGGTGTGGTGCCAGATCTTCTCCATCTCGTCCCAGTTGTTCACGATCCCGTGCTCTATGGGGTATTTCACCGTCAGAACCCCACGTTTTGTTTGGGCCTCGTCTCCTACGTAAGAGTCCTTCTGGCCCATCCCAACCATGACGCCCTGGAAAAAAATTGTTAATGCAAATTATACACAATACTCCGATAATTTGTCTATTCTGGGTATTCCATATTTTCCCGGATTAAATATCTATTTTATTTTATTTTATTTTATTTTATTTTATTTTATTTTATTTTATTTATTTTATTTTATTTTATTTATTTTATTTATTTATTTACGGGAAGTCCCAATTGATACAAATATATGTAGCAAATCAAATAACAACTTAGAGCAAACGAAAATATATAAACTCCAGAATTATCACAAAAAACTAGAAAAAACTAAATCAAAAATAATATAATCTATAAAATTATAAAATTAAGGCCCTACTGAGGTCCCCTCTAATCGAGCTCAATGAGCCACAGAAAATGTCAACTCCAGCAGACCACGCCATATTAGAGTTTCTCCCCAATCTGTTGATCGGAGAAAATTGAGCATATTTGGTCCTAGCTAAGGGAATATGGAACAGATTGACCGGTCTGTGCTGATAGCCGACGCTCCAAGAATCAAGCAAGAGAGATGGGATTGAATACAAGTTTTTCTCTATTTCAGTATCGTAATGAGTTCATTACAGTACTAAAAGTAGTGCTGTAATGAAACTCATTACAGCGTTGTTTTCAGTTATATTTTTCGTTTTTTGGTTGTCAGTACTGACCTCCGATCGAAACAAGTTTCGAATCAAATCAATTCAAATTCCGTAATCTGTCAAATTTTGTAAGTCACACCAACTGCCAAGATGAAATATAAAAGTCACTAACCTGAATTTTTATTTAAATTTCGAGAGTATTTCACAAAACTTGACTGAAATAGAGAAAATATCGTCTAATACTCGTTGCAGAAAGCAATTCCAACACTCATGCTATCGAAAACTCGCTCCTTCGTCGCTCGTTTTCGAACTTCGCATTCGTGTTGGAATAGGAGCTCATTCTGCAACTTGTTTTAGAATATACTATTTTCTATTTCAGTAAGGTAATGAGTTCATTACAGTACTAAAAGTAGTGCTGTAAGGTAACTCATTACAGCATTGTTTTCAGTTATATTTTTGTTTGTGGTTGTCAGTACTGACTCAGATTTTCTGTTTTCAAAACAAATCAATCCAAATGTCGTAATCTTTCAAATTTCTCAAGTTACACCAACTACCAAGATGCAATATAAAAGTCACTAATCTGAATTTTCATTTGAATTTCGAGAGTATTTCACAAAACTCGACTGAAATAGAGAAAATATCTTCTAATACTCGTGGCTGAAGGCAATTCCAACAATCATACTTTCGAAAACTCGCTCCTTCGTCGCTCGTCTTCGAATTTCGCGATCGTGTTGGAATAGGAGCTCGTTCTGCAACTTGTTTCAGAATGTACTATTTTGGGACAGTAAAAAAAATGGATGAATGTGAAAAATGCCTGGGTTAACAATTGGCGAATGAGCCGGGTAATTTTCAAGTTTTCTTAACTTTTTTATAACAACTTTCTGCTGGAAATAATGAAACCAATAAATAAAATGAATAGCGCAAATTGTTTAAGCATGATGCGATGATAACGGGAAACAAGAGTTCATTTTTATTTAGATAGATTACTAACCTGATATCTGGGACGTCCAACAACACTTGGAAAAACAGCTCTAGGCGCATCGTCTCCTGCAAATCCAGCCTTGCACATTCCAGAGCCATTGTCCACAACCAATGCTGCGATATCGTCGTCGCACATTCTATGAAAATCAAAAATTATTGGTTATGGGGAAACAGTACCTTAAGGTACTACTTCAAAATTTCGAAGCTCCTCAAAAACTGCCTCAATTACTAATTCTCGTAATATCCCATTCAATATTTTTTCAATCCATACAAAAATGTTCGTTACACATTGCAAAATGAATTGACGCGTTCTCCAAAAAAAATTATTTCAAAATATGATGAACAAGCCATTATGAAATAAATGGACCCCTGAATTCAAAACTTTTTTCATGTAGAAAAACAACTTTGATAGAAACTAAACTTTAAGATATCCTTCACTTCAACTTGAGAATAAAACAAATCTGCATGTGGAAATTAAAATCGTGAAAATATGATAGTCCTGCTCACTTTTATTTATTTTCTACTTCGAAATATTAGCAATAGTATTACAACTTGGACAATTTCAAACAAAAAATACCTTGATGTATCCCGTGATTGTGGATGTTTGAATCAGATTTTTGATTTTGTGTGAACATTTTAACATCTTGCAAAATTTCAAATTTTCTATAGAAGCGATTCCGCCATTCTTAGCCCATCCTATAACGTCAGTTTAGGGTGCGATTTAACTGAGGGTATACTTTATGTTGCAAAGGAATTAAAATAGCGTTAATAGTTAAAAAATTTCGAAAGTAGAGTCCCGGTGCAATACAGAGTGATATACAATTTTCATGATGGAAAATCTTTCTACACTTTTCTCAAAATCCTGCTCAGGTACAAATATCACAAATGTCACCATTTTTTTCTCATTGAAAGTTTGCTGAATACAACACAATTCTCTCATATTTGATTCAAGGGTATTAATTTTGGTTATTGCTATTAAAAAAACAAAGAATTCAAATTCATTGTATCGTCCCTTACACGTTTTGTGAAACTTTTTTTGGTTTAGGTACGTGAGAGCAAAATTATTCAAAATTTTTTCAAATGATATTGTGCAGACCCAGAAAAAACAGAAACCCTTCAATAAATTTCACTTGACAACTGCCTCTTCTCTTCTCTTACCTTGATTCAAATTTTTGTCAAAAACTCGGGATAAATTCACGACACTAATCACAAAGTACGAAACTTTGAACCTTGCGTGATCTGCAAAGAGTTCCCACTATGTCCAACGGCTGCAGAAAAACAACTATGCCAAACAATAACCCGAGATGTGCCTTTTTTTAATCAAATGCACCAATTCACTGATTCCAGCACCGTTACACCTAAGTTCAATTATTAACAATCAGATTTTTCGCCGCCTATCGCTCGTGCGCTGATTAACGATTAAGATCATCGGTGTAATTAAATCTTTTATATTCGATCCATTTCTCCCCACCTGGCGAGAAACCCCTGGATCTTCTTCAGATTGCGAGTCGTTTTCCATTTTCCGAGAAAAAAGGGTAAAAGCGTCTTTTTCGTGTCTCTGTGCGACATGCGAACCGTTGATCCGTTTATGGGAGGCGTTTTTGTTTGAATAAACATTATTAGCGGTATGAAAAACTATGGATTTCTCTTCAGGATATAAATGCGAGGACAGTTTTGTCGTTTTGAGCTTTGTGCAAGGTTAATTTTCGAAATGTTCATTTTTGCGCTGATTTTTGACGTTGAAATTTTTTTTAGTCCATACGGTTCTCAAAAACTTCCAAAATAGTTATTTATAGTTGAAGTGCAGAAGACATTTATAGAATCCTATATCATTACAGTAATGAAATGAGAAGAAAACAAGTCAAAACAAAATATATATAAAAATAAAAAAATTATATAAAAAAAAGATATATAATATTTATATATATATATATATATATATTTCTTACACGAGTTCAAAATTCAAAAACGAGTCACGAAGAGGCTTGTTTTTTTATGCACAACTGTTAGAATGAGCCTTCTGTACGAGTATCACACATTATTTTCTCTAATTAGTTGAATTTTTATGGAAATTAATGAAATATTGCCGTAATAGAGTTTATTGACTTTTGAATTGAAAAATATTGATTGGCAGGACTGTTTTCTATCTGATAATTCTGACAGATGTTAAATAAATCCGTGACAGGAAGCCAACATATCATCAATTAATATTACTAGAAACAGTCCCAAAACTATACTGGAATATTTCATTCTAGCTATGTTGTCAGTAATATTTATTGATGACATGTTTGCTTCCTGCCACGGATTTATTCAACATCTGTCAAATTCATGCAATAGAAAACAGTTCTATGAATCAATATTTCTCAATGCAAAAATCACTAAAAGCTTTTACGGCAATATTTCATTAATTTCGATAAAAATTCAGAGAATTTGAGAATAGTATACTCTAAAACAAGTTGCAGAATGAGCTCCTATTCCAACACGAATGCGAAATTCGAAAACGAGCGACGAAGGAGCGAGTTTTCGAAAGTACGAGTGTTGGAATTGCCTTCTGCAACGAGTATCAAACGATATTTTCTCTATTTCAGTTGAGTTTTGTGAAATACTCTCGAAATTCAAATGAAAATTCGAATTAGTGACTTTTGTATTGTATCTTGGCAGTTGGTATGACTTACGAAATTTGACAGATTACGGAATTTGAATTAATTTGATTTGAAAATTGAGAAGATCTAAGGTCAGTACTGACAACCACAAAACGAAAAATGTGTCTGTAATGAGTTTCATTACAGCACTACTTCTAGTGCTGTAATGAACTCATTACGATACTGAAATAGAGAAAATAATGTATGATACTCGTAGAGAAGGGTCTTTCTAACACTCGTTTAATTTTGAACTCGTGTAACAATATGAATGCCTCCGGCACTTGAATCTTAAATAACTATTTTCTAATTCATTGAATTTTTATCGAAATCAATGAAATATTCCCGGAAATATGGTTTAGCGATTTTTGCGTTGAAAAATATTGATTAGCAGGACTGTTTTCTATCTCATAATTTTGACAGATGTTAATTATTCGCATGACTTTTTTCCACACAATGTGGCAGAATGAATGGATTTGTCACAGAATTAGAGAACACAGATTTTCGTCAATTCCAAGCAGAATTGCAACTTTTCTGGGATTGCAAAATCAAGTTATCACAGACCAAATTGAGTGTGACCAATAATATTTAAAGGCCATTTCTGGCATAAACTTGCTCATAGAAACCTGCACTCCAATTTCTTCGGCCTCGATCAGTGACATAAAAGAAGCCGTTCAAATTTCGGGAAAGCTGAAAAGGAAAACACGGACGCAAATTGAAATGAGACGACGATACTGATCTCCCGTCAATTAAGAGACGTCTGAATCAAGGGAAAGACTCAGGAAAGCGTAGTAATAACGTTTTATCTATACCATCGAAGAGGAAAACTAATTCGGAATTCAGCACCAGAAAATTGACTCGCATATTGCCGAATTATTTGGAATAAGTTGGTGCCCGTGTTTCATGCTTCGTGGACGGTTTGATTGGTTCATGGACATATTAACACTAGGCACAGCTGATTTTGAGAGCGATCTGGGCGAGAATGCTCACGTAACTGGTGAAATTCGTTTCTTGGAACCGAATACAAATGGGATTTCTATTGATATAGGTCCTTCGATGCGTGAAGAAGGTCTTCTAACATTCAAAAGGTTGTCAAATGGGGCTTTTTAGCATCCCTGGGTTGCATTTTATGACCTATTTATATGATTACGATAAGGCTTCCACGAGTTACAATCTTAGATTCTAAAAAATCCTCTGAAGGTGCCAACCGCAGATGTAGCCGAAACGTTAGGTGCAATTTTTCCTAATAGACCACAGCTACTAAACCCCGAAGACGCTTGTAATATTGTAAATATGATGTTTATTTTCCTGGAGTTCTCATAATATCTACTACCAGCCCAACCAAATTCGATGTTCAATTTATTTTAATCATTTACTCATTTTGAGGTCTAGAATCGTGGACAAAAATCGAAAACACACTTTCTTAATTTTTGTAGGTCGGTATATTTTCCGAAATAAGCTTGGAATGAATATTTCTCTGCTCACCCTGGTATGTTGGATCATAGATTACGCAATAAAAATGTTCATCACTCCACAGAAATCGTGAAAATCCCGCGAATTATTTAGATATATATGAGTAGCAATTAGGATACAGTTACTAGTTCACACTCGGCTGAATATTAATAATAATCCAGCCGTTGCATCCTTGTGAGTTCAGAAACAACTGGAGCATATTAAGTACCGTCCAGTATATATTATGTAGCTGTAAAAAATATACCCACATGCAGATAGAGTGAGCAAAGTCATCTTTCAGTCTATATCCCGTACCCCGGATTCTTCATCCCATAATTTGAAACTGCACAATCTGAATATTGTTCTGAATAAGAAGCAATGATATTAAATGGATTCAAATCTTGGAAAATATATCCAATTTCAATTACTCTATGGTTCAATAATATTAATATTTTGCGTATTTTTCATTTCAAGTTCAAATTTGATATGAAACCAGGATTTAAAAGAGAAATTCAATTCAAAATAAATTCGAAATGACTACGTGAATCCTGAAGCTTTAAATTAAAAATTAATATGAAGTCTTCGATGGATCAGAATTCTTTTCCAACAATAATTCACGAAATGCAGCTGAGACATTAAATATGTCCACCCATTTTATGCCTACTCATTACTTAGAAAATTACTAATTTTTCACGAACTTTCAAGACAAGCTTTTTACACAAAGGTTTATTGCATCTGTTTCAACGGCAATTAACATTAAGAAATTTTCCATAGCGTCGTCATCTTCAGATTCATAAAAAACGCTTAGGAAATTCAGTGGTTGGATCCAATTCAAAATTCCCGCCTAACCTAACTAATATTACGGAATTATCTATGGTTTACGGTATTTCGTGTTCAGGTAGGTAGGCGGAAGGAGGTGATTAAAAGAAGGATCAGGTTAAACTATGGGTTAAATAACCAATTGAAGATTCTCACTCATGACTCATAAATTCAGCGATAATAAAAAATTGCAGAGACATGAACATTTGCAGATAATCGAAGATGGCCCAACCCATGTTCAGGTATTCCTTCTCAGGAAAAAATCCCTTCTTTGTCTTAATTGTTGATCTACTTTCAGTAAGTTGGACGAGTATGGCTTCGAAAGACCCGAAAACTTCAATTACGAAGTCCATGCTGAATTCATGGAGAAATACATGAGAGTTTTGGTGAGGAGAGGACTGAGATGGTCTACACTGAAAGGAAAAAATAAATATGCGAGAAGTAGCAAGTTGAAGAGGTTCGTGCGAAAAGGCGTCCCGATAGACTTGAGGCCTATAGTATGGATGCAAGTATCAGGAGCACAAAACCGCAAAGAAGCTAGTCTTGAATCCTACGTTGACCTCAAGAAAAAAATTAGTAACCCAGCTTTGATCGAAATGATAAAAATCGATCTACCGAGGACTTTTCCCGACAATATAAATTTCATCAGTCAAGAATACCTCATCAAACAGATGTTTGACGTTTTAGCTACCTTTGCACATCAAAATAGTGAAGTTGGTAAGGCGTACCGAACATTAAAGATCAATATTCTGAATAAAAATTTTTTTTTAAGGTTATTGCCAAGGGTTGAATTACATCACCGGATTGCTCCTGTTGGCAACAAAAAATGAAGAAATGTCCTTTTGGCTCCTGAAAGAGCTGATAGAGAACATCCTTCCCAAATATTCAGTGACAAACATGTGTGGCCTACTTACAGATTTAGATGTCTTAGACGAGTTAGTCAAGAAATTTGATCCAGAGATTCATGCACACGTCCACAAGATTGGAATGCCTTGGGCTATGGTTACCACCAAGTGGTTTATTTGCCTCTTTGTGGAGGTTTTACCGACTGAAACGGTCCTAAGAATATGGGATTGCATTTTTTACGAAGGCTCTAAAATCATATTCAGGGTAGGATTAACGTTAATCAAGATGCACAGAGTTGAAATTTTACGTACCAAAGAACTAAGCGAACTCATTGGATGTTTCAAAGAGATGAGGAATCATAAAGATGTATTGGATTGCCACCAATTCATAACAGTAAGTTTCAAATAACTTCTAAATAGTCTTATTCTCAATTCTTTTTTACTACTCTAGTTTCATTACAGAACATCTTCAAGATTCCCGGGAAGATAACAGACAATGAACTGCAAAGACTCAGATTAAAATACAGTAAAACACAAAACCAAAGATGATATCAAAGTAATTTTTCAACTAGGACTATATACATTAAATTATACATTGTTTTTTTTTTCGTAAATAAATTGCTATTGCATTATCGACTGTGTTTTTCTAGGAAATCTTTTGCTTCGTTAATTTTCGATGCAAGATATGGGGATCCACCTCTATCTGGATGATTAGCGGCCATGACTTTCTTGAAAGCTTCTTTCACCTTCAGCTTGCTTGAAGATTGTGTGACACCTTAAAAATGTACGTCAGTTTTCAGTTGAATCAGAATATAAAAAACCTACCGAGAATCAGGGCAGCTTCTCTTCTATTCATTTTTGGGTCGAAGCCACCTTTGTAATACTTCGAATTCGTCATCGATTCCGCATCGAATTTTGGTAAATTCTCAAGGGTTTGTTTGAATGTACTGGTTACCCCAGGAAGTCTGCGGAGAGCAAATCTGGCTCCATACCCTACCGCTGCTAAACCAAGCCCAGCCAATATTATACCACTTGACTGAAACTCAATAGTTAGATATTCATACATGCATTATAAACGATTTTTTACCATTTTTTGAAGTTCGGTAAACTATTTGTAACTTCGACGAAATATTTTCAACTTACGAAACTCCAAAGATTGCAAGTCTATGAACCTAACCTATTCGACAGGAGACCGTGAATAAACATTTATATTCCTTTGACATTTTGGTTATTGAAATTTTCATGGATTTAGCTTCTGTACTTCAATCACATCAATCGAAATATTTTTTTTAAGTGAAATTTTGAAAAACTGAAACCTACAGTGTTTGATTTGGAAGTCCTAATTTTTCATGAATAATACATTTCTATGTTTGATTTTATAACCTCTCATGTTAAATAAAATCTAAGTTGTCAAATGAAATTCTAAGATTTCAAGTGTGTCGTTTATTGAAATTTTACTGCATTAAGGGAAAGTTGTTGCAATGAACACATTTGCCTTTTGAAATGTATGTAAATCAGTTCTATATAGAAAGAATTTGGTTTTTTTAATTCGGGTACAATTTCAACTGAAACATGCCTAAACTTCCACATAAAGAAAAGAATAATATGCACTCGATTAAGAGAACTATTAAAAAAAGAAAAAAGAGTAATATCAAAGCTACAGGTAGGAGTTAGCTATCTATTGATAAATATGCAGCTTCATTAAACAGGTGTTAGAGTTGCAGAGCTTTCATATTTAGCAACGAAACTAACTGCATGGATGATAGATATGTACTTCGAATTGATACATTACTGACAATTTTTCAAATTCAACCCTGCATTTCTCGTATTCACCAAAAATATATCATATTGTTTTTCTCTGGGAACATTTTCAAGGTCAATGGAAAAAAATCAGCAATTCATGTAACTTCATTATCATATTCCAGATAAGCTTTGAATTTCGAGAAATATGAATATTACATCGGTAAGAATAGAGAATCGAGGTAATATATTGATTTCAGTTTGAATAAATGAACTTTCTTTAAATTGTTGAATTTCTTATGCTCTCCATAAAATAGCTTCGCTTATTTCATTGTTAATTTTGAACCAAATTAAGCTTGATCTGAGTCATAATTGTCTTCTAGTGAAAAAAATGATGGTCATGATGAACCCCACGCAAGAACAGCCGTCTACTTCGTCTGATCCTTCGTCAAATCCAAATACTCACAATTTAGATGATTTTCTACTGAGTGGTCGCACTGGCCGAAGGAATGCTTTACCCGACATTCTCAGTGATCACTCCCTGGTGAAGAGCTCAGAGTTACCGACACAATTAGAAGGTCTAACAACCAAAGACAGTGAATTTGATATCAACAATCCAAGTACGAGTAAACAATCTGATACTGAACGATAATTTTTTACAATGTAAATTTAGAAACGCATAAGGGTACAAAATTTGTATCGAAAAATGTTCAAGATGGTTAATGTTTAGATGTGATAGGGTCTTAAACACCAAAAAAGTTGTTTGCTGTCTTTTTATCAAACTTTGGAATTGTTGGGGGAATTTCCTTATGCAGTTTTCTGTTTTAATTGTAATGTGATAGAAGGAACTTTTCTCGTTCTATTCCTTTCATAACGAAACACGAAATGTGATTTTGTCGTCTAATTTCTTGTGATATACTTTAAGTTCTATTTGAAAATCTTGTTCTGCTATTTATTTATCGTATTTGTTACATCTCTATTTATTTATTGTTCATACAGTAATTTTTGGTTTATCCATTCTTTTTTTGTGTTATTTTTGGAGTGTTGCGGGTTTAGTATCATTGCACATTTTTTCGAAGCTGTTTTAATTGTGTGGGAGGAACTTAAATGTTTTTTTTTCAAATTGGGAAATACTCTCACAGTTTTTATGCGATTTTTGGAGAGAGAAATTAATTTTATATATTTTAATAAAATAAATTTTCTCTGCTAATGATCACAGTAGTCCATGTCATTAAAAAAATTGTTTTTTCTATATATCTATTTCAAAATTGAAATTATTTATATATATTTTTTTGATCATATATTGTTGAATTCATTTTAGAATTTGTTCTTCTCGAATATGGCATATATGAGGTGTATATTGATATATAAATCATTATTTTTTTTTAATAATTAATGCATATGCAAATAAAAATAGATTCTTGGTGCAAGTAAAAATATAAAAATGATTCACATATTTTTTCTTTGGTTCATTCACTTCTCTTAGTTGTTTTGAGAATTTAGTAACACTTTTTTCAAATTATGAGCATAACTCAAAAATCTGTCTTGGAACTAATGTTCTCTTCAAGAGTTCTTCAAATTTTTTTTATTTCAAATTATATACTCTTGTATTCTTACCCAAAGTTCCTCCAAGTCCAGTAAGTTAGTTTTAGTGTTAACTGAAAATATTTTCGGCCTAGAAAATATTTTCGGCCTAGAAAATGAAGACAATATGTTGATTCAATCTGGAGAAAAATCAATGAATACTTTTTTGTGTCACAAAGTTGAGTTCTTGCTGTGTTATCACACCTAGTTAATATCGCAAAAGAAAAACTGAAATTGTCAATGAATATATTATAATTTGTAAAGTACCACAATAAACACAAAAAATATTGCACATTTATTTTTTGTTCACCAGAATTTCATCTCCTGTTCAACTTTCTCAGGTTCAGTTGGGTGGTTTTCATGTTTGGATCGATTTTCAAGGCTCTCTGGTACATGTTCCTGGCCTTATCCAACTTCCCCCAACGGTGATACAGCACACCTGATGACAGTTTGCTCAGTTACTATGACTTATCTGTCAAATTTTAGATACAGAAAACAGTCCTGCCAACCCACATTTTCAATGCAAAATTACTCAACGATTGAAATCAGTTTCAATGAAAGTTCAACCCATAAACAAACAGAGAGCCTTTTGGAATACAGTTTCAATGAAGTTTTTCACTAATACACTCCCCGTCAATAAATTTCGGACAGGCAAAATTTTTGTCAAATTCAACACCCTGTATCTTTTTTCATGGTTCACCGATTTTGTTGAAATTTTCACCAGGTATAGTATTGGGTCTTGTTATATTAACCTGAAATTAACTTTGCGAAAATACCTGTAGTTCATCCGTTATACAGGGTGAAACAAAACCTTGTTTTATACCCTTCATTTCTAAACACTCTGTGGTGAATTTGAGGCGGAAAATTTTATATCATTCAGTGTTAATTTGAAGTGTGACCCTTTCTTAACAAAATGTTTTTTGATTTACGTCAGTATCTGCTTAAAAAAAAAAGATACACATTTTCAAAGAAAGTGTTGCATTTTTTCAATTTTTAAAACAATTTAAAACATTACAATACCTTATCCACTAGTAAACATAAACAAACATCTGAAAATGAATAGCGTGTATTTCCACCTCGTTTTCTCATCACTTCTACCATACGACGTGGCATACTTTCAATGCATTTACTAATTGTTTCTGGGGGAATATTTTCCCGTTCTTCAAGAAGGGCTGTTCGTAAATCGGGCAAGGTGTTGGGCTGCCGATTTCGAACATGTCTACCTAGAATATCCCATACATGTTCAATTGGATTTAAATCCGGCCTTCTGGCTGGCCACACGAATCGTTTAATATTCGCCTCTTCAAAGTATTCTGTTACAACTTGTGCAACGTGGGGCCTAGCATTGTTCTGCATTAACAGAAATTGTTGCTTCCCCCAGAAGCAATTCGTAAATGCATTGAAAGTATGCCAAGTCGTATGGTAGAAGTGATGAGAAAGCAAGGTGGAAATACACGCTATTCATTTTCAGATGTTTGTTTATGTTTAATAGTCGATAAGGTATTGTAATGTTTTAAATTGTTATTGTTTAAATGTGTATCTCTTTTTTAAAGCAGATACTGACGTAAATCAAAAAACATTTTGTTAAGAAAGGGTCACACTTCAACTTAAAACTGAATGATATAAAATTTTCCGCCTCAAATTCACCACAGGGTGTTTAGAAATGAAGGGTATAAAACAAAGTTTTGTTTCACCCTGTATAACGTATGAACTACAGGTATTTTCGCAGAGTAAATTTTAGGTTAATATAACAAGACCCAATACTATACCTGGTGAAAATTTCAACAAAATCGGAGAACCACGAAAAAAGATACAGGGTGTTGAATTTGACAAAAATTTTGCGTGTCTGGAATTTATTGACAGGGAGTATAGTTGTATAGAGAACTCATTCTAACATTTGTTTGAATTTTTTTTTGACAGTGCCCAATAGTAGTCTTATGTCATCAGTGTCACTTTAACCTCTTAAATAGATGGTGCTAGATATGAAATTTTTGTTAGGAAGAATGGAATGACAGTAATTCATGCAGAAAAGTGGTTTACTCACCCAAGTTTGAGACGTAAAGTGCGTTCTTGGGGTTCAAATTGATCGCCTCCAAGAAATGAGCTTCAGCCCTGTCGAACTCTTGTACTTTCCCTAGCGTGTTGGCAATACTGAAATGTAGAGCCGGAGACAAGGGGTTGTGACTTAAGGCAGTTTTGGCCAGTTCCAAAGCCTCCTGATACCTTTTCATGCTATCCAAGAGCACCAGGGTGTTACTCCAGGCTGCAACATGGGTGGGACGATAATACACTGCCATTTCCCAAGCTTTTAAAGCTTCTTCGTTCCTCTTTTGGTCCAAATACTGCAATATTTGGGAAACCGTGAACATTTTCAATGTTGGTACTGTTGTTTTTTACTCACTAAATTTCCTAGGTTGTAATAGCAGTCGGGGTACCTGCTTCTGTGCTTTATGGCAGTTTTGTAGCAATGTTCGGCTTCCTGGCTGTTATTTAAATTTGTCAAAACTATACCCAAATTCATCCAAGCTGCTGCAAAATTTGGCCTGACAAAAATATGACAATAATGAATAAATAATCAGTTGAATCTGAATATCTGAATTTTTTTCTCAAAGGAATGAAACCTGTTATACATTTGTTTAATTAAAGTACGTAGATTACGAATCTGTAATAAGATTTTCTATAAAGTCGATATTTTGACAAATAAATAACTTTTTTCGTAAATTTTTCCAAAATTTAGTCAACTGTACCAATGCTGACTTTTTTAGATATAGGTTGATTCTTCGTGATTCAATAGGTACAATTTTTATTTCCCGATCGCGACTAGTTTAGATTTTATGAATTTTTCCGCTAAGGCCAAATTTTTTGGATTTTTCATCTACCACAACTTGAAAAATAAAAGTTTTATAAAAAATCTGTCTGGATATTATTACTCCACGTCCTCGCATTAGTAAGTAATTAAAGCAGAAATCAGATAACATTGAATTTTTGACAAAATTTGCAGAAAATATTTTCTATATTTATAGTTCAGACGAGTTAAGTTCTTGAATTATCATCAGTAATGCGAGAACAACAATTGGTTTAAAGTTCTCAATGTGAGTATATTAGTGAAGTTAACGTAAAACATTCTCAGGAATGCGGAAGAAAATAATTTTTAATGCTTTTGAAAGAATAATTAACAGAACATGTAACAATTTCATTACTGAAAATTCAAATTTCCCTACCATGACAAAAAATAAATTCTCCAGAATTGAGAATTTGCGGAAATTATCTTAAGCTTTAAGAAAAGAGGAAAAACCGAACTCGTCTGAACTATGAGAAAATATTTTCTCGATAACAGAGATTTCCAAAAGTTTCACTTGACCGCTGATTATTTTCCAGTAAAAAAACACATTCGGAATGAGTTTGAAAATAGAAGAAAAGTTTTTCCTGAATATCTCGAAATTCTATTATTTTTTGACGAAGATTTCGAAAATGCTTAAAAAGAATGGGGTTCCAATTTGAAAAAACGATTTTTTGATGTTTAGTCACTTTTGACTTTGACTTGAGAATTTGTGACCTACTGTATCATATTCTGAAAATCACGCTTTCGGAAAAGAAGCATCAGCCTTTCTTCTCGGATATTCTCAAAAATGAGAATTTTAAATGAAAAAACCTCGAAGATGTCTGTATTTCAACAGAGTTCAATTTTGAGATTTTTTTTCGTATTTCCTCATTTAAAGAGAATTTTCTAGGAAAAATTCAAACTTTTGGAATCAAAAAGGCTCAGAATTCAATGGGGAATCTATTCGAGCAATAAAGAATAGGTCTTCCCATTCGAAAAACCAAAGTTGATTTCACTTCCAGAAAAACCGGAATTCCTAAAACCTTCAAAAAATATACGAGAAGTCGTCTTGTTAGTTGAAGCTCACCTTTAGAACTTCAATCCTGAAATTTGTATCATTCCTAAAAATATTCTATAGAGCATATTCGTGAATAATCCCAAAATTTTTTGGAAATCCTGATTTTTTTGCATAGGTCATTTTTTTTTGGTTTTGTCATCGATCATAACTTAAAAATTAAAAATTTTAGAAAAAATCTATTTGGATATTATTAATCTACGCCCTCATATTAGTAAATGAGTGAATTTTGGGTCCTATCAGATGACATTGAAAAATCCATGTAAACATCACAGTAGCGATGACAATCTGTCAAATTTTGACATTAGAGGTTAAGTTGGTCAAACATATTGGATCTCAAAAATACCCCGTGATTTTTGTAATCACATCTTAGTCAGTATTTTGATACTTTAAATAACCACTTTGCCAGTTTTCTTTGTTAAACAAAGGTTATAAATGGCTACCTACCTGACATCTAGAGACTTCCTGAGCAAACTTTCAGCTTCTACGTATTTTTTCTCTTCTCTGAGCAGGTTGGCCAAATTATTCATCGCCTGTTCGTAGTTCGGATTCAACTCCAAAGCCTTCCTGTATTCGACAAACGCCAATTCCTTGAGGTTCTGATCTGCCGCCACCTTGGCTATGTTGTAATGAACCTTGGCGTTCAAGGGACAAACTTCCAAAGCGGAAGAAAACAAAGTTTCCTCCTTCAACCATTGGAAGTTTCTCATTACAGTTCGACTCGCGAATATAATGCACAAAACGTAAAAAAGTCTTTTGAAAATCTGAAATTTGAACTTTAACAATAATCACACTGGAATGTAAATCAAAAACTCACCTTTTCATTGTTCAACATTCTGCTTAATTTGTGAAAACCAATAACAACGAGAAAACAAAAACCAGCACTTGGAAGTAACAAAGTACGTTCCGCAATAACAAAACCAACAATGAAAAATAAATTAGACGCAGGCACAAACGGAAGTATCATCAAACAAATACCCATAACGGAACCATCTCTAAAAAAATTTAATTAATAATGCACACAAATTCAATCGAAATACTCACATAAAACCTGTTTGATGAATCTTCTTGAGATATTTATACATTGCTGCTATCGATAAAATCCAAAATGAAATAACGAAGACGATCCTAATATCACAAAAATGTTCGATTAGAGGTATGCAACCCATCGACCAATCGAAGCATAACCAATTCGGCCATACTAAGATGAGCAAATTCAGAATATAAATGTAACTGTGAGTGAAAATCTAGAAGAAACCAAACATTAAAAAAATTTCCGGAAATTTGAATATATTCACCTTTACGAAAAAAGAATCAGAAAAAGCGGCTGGATTATCTATGCTGGTGAATACTGGACCTTCAAAATTCATGATTTTCAACCTGTAGTACAGAATTACTGTGCCAGAGAGCAACAAAATCAGACTTCTTGTGACGAGATAAAAATTCAACGAATTTTCCCAAGTCTTTTTCTTCCTCTTTTGTTGGAAAATATCATACGCCATACACATACCCTTAAACGAAACAACATTAACTCACCATCTAACCTCAAAAAAATTAAACTTACCAAGGCCATAATTGCATTTTCCTTACAAAGTACAGCTGCCGCAGTGGTTAACAAAGTCATACACAATAACAACACCGATTTTTTTTGCAAACATCCATGATACAGTAAAATTGCAACCAAAAAAAGTATGGATCCTAAAATATCAGCCCTTCCGACAATGGCAGCGACCGATTCAGTATGAACAGGATGTACAGTGAATAGGAGACTAGACATGAACGCAATTTCGTTAATATATTCGCGTTTCCTTCTTTTTAAAAACAATTCGAAAACTGGTATAGTCAAGAGACACAAGAGTCCATATAAAATTACATTTGTTGCATGAAATTGGAAAGAATCCAGTACATTATTAGAATAGATCACATTCAACCTGAAAATTCCCAAGTGTTAAAACGAATTTATTCTAAGAAATCAATGCTTACCTATACGATAATATTGTTAGGGGACGATAAGACTTATGACTACTGTTGAGCGATATATTTGTACCCCAAAAGTCGTTTTTAAATATTTCACTAATCGAAGTGGAAGGTAACACATCTTTATTTTTCACTATTGCTTCGGTGTCATCGAAAAGGAATGAGCCCCATAAAGTATTGCAGTAGCATACGAAAGCTGATACTGAAATAGTTATATATTTCCAGGACTTCTCCTGAAATAGATGAGTGAAGAAAATGTTTTGTTTTGATTGTGTTCAATTTACCATCCTTCAATTCATTTAACCCATTATGGTTATTTCATTAAAGTGTTTGAATAATTGGAAAAGTTTCCGAATTGGAACATTTCATATTGTTCAGAAATTCACACATCTCGAACTTCTTGCTTTCTCCAAAACCAAATATTTTTGGTAATTTTTTCCAAGTACAATATCACCACAGGTGTTTCCTTCATAGTCCTCAACATGAATTATGAATCAATTGGATATTTGGTATGCCAAATAGGTTGTAATATTAATCATAATTTGCGAAAACTCTAAATTGACTAATTATTAAGTGATAATACGAGTTTTCTCTTTCATTTCATTTAAGTAGAAATGGAAAATGAAAATGGGCAGAGGTTTGGTTATTCCCAGAAAAAGGTATCTGTAAATATTTTAATATGTCCACGAGGTCCTCTAGCGTGCAGAAGTTGAAGTTAACCGAGTCGACAAGCAGAAAATTCAATTTAGATCTACTTTAAAGCTAAAATTCGGTCGAAATTCAATGAAAAATTCAGATTATACATCCTAGTGACTTTTGTATTGTACTTTGGCAGTTGGTGTGACTGTAATGAAAATTGACAGATTACGGAATTTGAATTATATTTGTGATAAGAAAAAGTATTCACATACGAAATTTCTCATATTCTCAAAACAGGTTGTTTGCTTTATGTTTAGAACAAATTTGATACTCGTAGAAATTTACTCAAATATATTTTTCAATTTGCATTCATTTCCATGAATTACAATGAGAAAAAAAATACCAATTATATTCAGTTACAAAATGATTTTTCTCAAAATAATCTACATCTTAAAATTATTTTACTTAACCAATAAAATAAATTGAAAACCTAGGTTCTAACATTGGTATTAGACAACTTCCGACATATCATGAATTGCTCCAAATATTGATGAATTGTGTCTATGGGAGTATATAGCTCTTGCATTCTATTCTGCAAGTACGCAGGAGGTGTTATCGACACACAAGGCCCCAAAAAGCCTTGCATGAACTCTTTCATCAATTCCCAACACAAAGCGGGAACAACGCAAGGTGTATATTCTACTTCAACAACCACTGCTTTGAAATTTGCACTCACTGTTATAGTTCCCAGTTTCACTAAGAAGTCTTCTAATTCAAACCTTGGACCCTTAGATTCTGCTTTAGTTTGCTTCTTAGATGTGTAAAAGCTCGACATTTTCATCATGAGAAGATCAAACAAACCGTCAGTAACTAAAGGTATGGTTTTGGTCCCAGTTTCAAGAATTGAAAACACAGTTGCTGGCTGTTCTGAGTTGTGAAGAACATGAACAGTTCTCTGATGTCCCAATTGTGGCACGGAAGTGTACGTTTCACAGTCAACCAAGAAATGACCCTGCTGTACTGCCCCTAGTGCTGTTATCCTCTTGGTCAATAATTCAATAACAGCCGGTGCTGTTTTATTTTCCACAGGGTATTGCTGAAGAATTGTCACCCCCATGATATATTTTTGAGGGATAGTCTAAATGAGGCTTCTAATTAACCAAGCAATCATCTGTTCTTTGTTGAATTCCCAGGCTTACATAAATACCGAAGAATCGTAGACTATTCAAGAACATTAATCTTAAGTTTAGCCGGTTTATTTTTTGTTGTTACACGTGAAAATTGAAAATGCAAGGTTTGTTATTGTTATTCGTCAAGAAATGAGCATAGAAAAAAGTTTGCTTCGAATCACAGAATTGCATGAGTCTCTGACAGAAAAGTTTTGTGTTCTGTGGCCTTGAAGTCACAGAAATGTAAAATTTCTACTTCATATTTCATCGAAAAATTTTTAACATAAACGGTTTTTGCATATTTAATGTGAAAATAGATGAAATATACTAGTATTGGAATGAATTCTCCGTCTGAATATCTATAATTAAGAAACGTTTTGTATCTCCATTACATATCCACACTAAAATCATTCCTTGATCAACAATTTATGAATTCGCGTCAAATTCGAGAGGTTAACCTAATTTTGCAAATTCGAATTGATTGTTGGATCGGAATTTTTCATTGTTAATTTAAAATGGCCCAAAAGATTGATTGGTCGAAGTATGCCCAGGAACAAGATTCTGCGTTGCATTCACAGGTGAATTGAAAAAACATAACTTTCAGGCTTAACCCTATTCAAATTGTAGATTGAAAAAATCGATCTCAAAGATAATGCGAAAAATGGCGAGGCGGAATCTGATGAGTCTCCAGATGAGGTGAATCCCGCCGAAGCCAGTCTGTTGAAAAAACTCGTTAGAAAGGGTCTAGTTACCAATAAGAATGATATCGAGATACAACGTCAGAACCCTAACTCACCGTTACATTCAGTTAAAACCTTCGAGGCTTTGAATTTGTAAGTGAAGGTGTGAGATTTGTATCTCCAGTTCATGGAATGTTTATTTGTAGAAATCCAAACTTGCTTAAAGGGATATACGAGATGGGTTTCAATGCCCCTTCTAAAATACAAGAAACTGCACTCCCTACTTTATTAGCGGTTCCGTCACAAAATTTAATCGCGCAGTCTCAGTCTGGGACAGGTAAAACTGCAGCATTTGTTTTAGCTATGCTCAGTAAAGTTGATGTATCCAAAAAGTACCCTCAGATACTTTGTCTTTCACCCACATATGAACTAGCTATCCAGACGGGAGAAGTAGCTGCGCATATGGCTAAATTTTGTCCCGAAATTGAAATGAAATATGCCGTGAGAGGAGAAGAAGGTAAGTTTATGATGATAAGTTGAACATATGTGGAATATCTGTTTCAATTTTAGTCTCTAGT
This sequence comes from Hippodamia convergens, assembly GCA_038502775.1. Classification (NCBI taxonomy): domain Eukaryota; kingdom Metazoa; phylum Arthropoda; class Insecta; order Coleoptera; family Coccinellidae; genus Hippodamia; species Hippodamia convergens. The sequence goes on along the minus strand of CM076610.1, from coordinate 5,691,591 downwards.
GGTACGAAATTGACGGAACACATTATTATTGGAACCCCGGGCAAAGTTATGGATTGGGCTTTGAAATATAGGCATTTTAACCTACAAGATATCACAGTTTTTGTGTTGGACGAAGCTGATGTTATGATTGCTCAGCAAGGTCATCAGGATCAGTGCATCAGAATACACAAGTGAGTGAATGTGAGTGTTTGAAATTCAATTTTCTCGATTTTATTTCTTGAAGGAAGCTTAGCGACAAATGCCAGATGATGTTCTTTTCGGCCACCTATAACCAGAAAGTTATGGAATTCGCCCAAACCATCGTGAAAAATCCCATAATCATCAGATTGAAGAGGGAAGAAGAAAGTTTAGACAACATCCAACAGTATTACGTGAACTGCGGGAGTAAAATGGCCAAATACAACGCCCTTACGAACATTTACGGAACTGTCGGAGTTGGCCAAGCCATCATTTTTTGCCAGGTAATATTTCAATAATGTTGAAATGTCAAAGTGAAGTACAATCAGACAAATAAGTAACCTGAGCTGTCAATTCTAAAGTGACATAAGCCTGTCTGAATCTGACATTGGGGTGAATGAAATTGAGGTTAGGAGGCGTAATTGTGTGGTAACTAGATGAGTTTTTCAATGAATTCCTGAAATTCATAAGCTTGATTGGAAATTGAACTTTTAGACGAAAAAAACCGTCAATCATTTTTTGCCAGCTAATATTTTGATAATGTTGAAATGTCAAAGTGAAACACAATCAGACAAATAAGTAGTGTGAGCTGTCAATTCTAAAGTGACATAAATCTGACATTAGGGTAAATGAGATTGAGGTTAGGAGGCGTAATTGTATGGTAACTAGATGAGTTTTTTAACGAATTCCTGGATTTCGTAAGCTTGATTGGAAATTGAACTTTTAGACGAAAAAAACCGCCAATCATTTTTTGCCAGGTAATATTTCAATAATGTTGAAATGTCAAAGTGAAATATAATCAGACAATTAAGTAACCTGAGCTGTCAATTCTAAAGTGACATAAGCCTGTCTAAATCTGACATTAGGGTAAATGAAATTGAGGTTAGGAGGAGTAATAATTGTATGGTAACTAGATGAGTTTTTCAATGAATTCCTGGATTCGTAAGCTTGATTTGAAATTGAAATTTTAGACGAAAAAAACCGCCAATCATTTTTTGCCAGGAAATATTTCAATAATGTTGAAATGTCAAAGTGAAATATAATCAGACAATTAAGTAACCTGAGCTGTCAAACCTAAAGTGACATAAGCCTGTCTAAATCTGACATTAGGGTAAATGAAATTGAGGTTAGTAGGAGTAATAATTGTATGGTAACTAGATGAGTTTTTCAATGAATTCCTGGATTCGTAAGCTTGATTTGAAATTGAAATTTTAGACGAAAAAAACCGCCAATCATTTTTTGCCAGGTAATATTTCAATAATGTTGAAATGTCAAAGTGAAATATAATCAGACAATTAAGTAACCTGAGCTGTCAATTCTAAAGTGATATAAGCCTGTCTAAATCTGACATTAGGGTAAATGAAATTGAGGTTAGTAGGAGTAATAATTGTATGGTAACTAGATGAGTTTTTCAATGAATTCCTGGATTCGTAAGCTTGATTTGAAATTGAAATTTTAGACGAAAAAAACCGCCAATCATTTTTTGCCAGGTAATATTTCAATAATGTTGAAATGTCAAAGTGAAATATAATCAGACAATTAAGTAACCTGAGCTGTCAATTCTAAAGTGACATAAGCCTGTCTAAATCTGACATTAGGGTAAATGAAATTGAGGTTAGTAGGAGTAATAATTGTATGGTAACTATAGTCCATCCAACGGGAAGCGATAGCGCCAGTAAACAGTTAAAGTTACGCTCATAGGGTTATAAATATTTTCATTGGCTGCCGTTTAGTGCTTTCTCCGTCTTCTCCAGATCTGTATTACGACAATCAAGTGACTCACCTGAATTTGGCCGCTCCTTGTTGTTTTTGCACGCTATCGCTTCTCGTTAGATGAAGTATAGATGAGTTTTTCAATGAATTCCTGGATTTCGTAAGCTTGATTGGAAATTGAACTTTTAGACGAAAAAAATCGCCAATCATTTTTTGCCAGGTAATATTTCAATAATGTTGAAATGTCAAAGTGAAATATAATCAGACAATTAAGTAACCTGAGCTGTCAATTCTAAAGTGACACAAGCCTGTCTAAATCTGACATTAGGGTAAATGAAATTGAGGTTAGGAGGAGTAATAATTGTATGGTAACTAGATGAGTTTTTCAATGAATTCCTGGATTTCGTAAGCTTGATTGGAAATCGAACTTTTAGATGAAAAAACCGCCAATCATTTTTTGCCAGGTAATATTTCAATAATGTTGAAATGTCAAAGTGAAATATAATCAGACAATTAAGTAACCTGAGCTGTCAATTCTAAAGTGACATAAGCCTGTCTAAATCTGACATTAGGGTAAATGAAATTGAGGTTAGGAGGCGTAATTGTATGGTCTCGGCTTGGCACCTTAACTATGATGCAGTGAGATCGTCTCTACGCCTGCCCTCTTTGGAGTCCAGGAGGTCTTATTTGGATCTATTGTTTGTATTCAAGTTGTTGAATGGACTGATTTATTGTCCTGAATTGTTGTATAGGTTAAATTTTTATGTACCATCGTTCAACACTAGGAGTATGTTCGTTTTTTACCAGGAGACTCCCCATACAAATTACCGAAAACACTTTTTTTTACATCGCGTCAGCTCTTTGTAATGTTATGTCTCGTGAAGTGAAGTTATTTGGGACCTCGCTCGAACGTTTTAGATCTGAGGTGTCACATGCTATAAGATAGTAGATGTATCGTTGCCATACTGTGAATTTTTTGTTGTCGTTTTTTATTTTGTTTTATGATTTAAAATTGTTGAACTTGATTATTGTGAATAGTATTCATTTTCATTTTCAAATGGGATGTACCGTTAAATGTACTGGGCAATGCTCATGTTCATTAAATAAACAATAAACAACTATAGTCCATCCAACGGGAAGCGATAGCGCCAGTAAACAATTAAAGTTACGCTCATAGGGTTATGAATATTTTCATTGGCTGCCGTTTAGTGCTTTCTCCGTCTTCTCCAGATCACTATTACTATAATCAAGTGATTTATCTGAAATTCTCAGTACATCTGGTCCTAATGAATTTGGCCACGCCTTGTTGTTTTGGCGCGCTATCTCTTCTAGTTTGATGAATTATAGATGAGTTTTTCAATGAATTCCTGGATTTCCTGAGCTTGATTGGAAATTAAACTTATAGACGAAAAAAACCGCCAATTGGTTGTCCGAGAAAATGTCGAGAGATGGCCATGCAGTGGCAGTTCTTACAGGTGATTTAAGCGTGGAGCAGAGAATCAATGTCTTGGATCGTTTCAGGAACGGACAAGAGAAGGTTTTAATCACCACCAATGTTTTGGCCAGAGGTAATTTTGTTCTTTATTTTGTAGTGTTTTAAATTTACTCATACTGACTAATTTCTTTAATTTTGCAGGTATTGATGTGGAACAAGTGACCATAGTGGTGAACTTCGACCTCCCTATAGACCTCAACGGTAGAGCAGACTGCGACACTTACCTTCACAGAATCGGAAGAACAGGTCGTTTCGGCAAGAGCGGAATCGCCATAAATCTGGTGGACAGTCCGGAGGCCATGCGCATCTGCAAGGACATCGAGGAACACTTCAACAGAAAAATCAATTTTCTGAACGCCGATGACTCTGACGAAATCGAGAAAATCGGAGCTTAGGTCGTTTTGTTTTTTTTCAAGGTAACAACTGTTTCACCGAGAAAATGTTTGTCAATTAAGGAGATGTATATGATGTTTATTTAATAAATTTATTTTTTTTAATTTGACAAACGTTTTGTGGTTTGAAATGAGGCCGTACTCGACCTTTTTCCAGCACGGGAGTTGGAATATTTTATTTTTTGATTTTAATTTTCCGATCTTGGAAGATCTTATTGAATACTTTATGAACTTGAAATTTCGCTTCAAAATTTCCATCAAAAACGAAATGACAGGTAAAATAGTGAAAGATTATTTACCTTTGTAATTATTTTATCAATTACTAGAAATGCTGCAATATACAGGGTTATTCATATATGTCTCTATAGAATATTTTTAGGAAAGACGTAAGATTCAGGATTGAAATTTTAAAGGTGAGCTTCAAGTAAGAAGACGATTTCTCATATATTTTCTGAAGGTTCTAGGATTTCTGATTTTTCTGGAAGTGACATCAACTCTCGTTTTTCAAATGAGAAGACCAATTTTATTCTTGCATAAATAGATTCTCCATTAAATTCTGAGTCTTTTTGATTCCAAAAGTTTGAATTTTCCCAAGGAAATTCTCTTTTAATGAGGAAATACGAAAAAAAATCTCATAATTCACTCTGTTTAAAAACAGACAACTTCGAGGTTTTTTCATTAGAAATTCTCATTTTTGAGAATCCCTAAGAAGAAAAGCTGATGCTTTTTTTCCGATAGCGTGATTTTCCGAATATGATACAGGAGGTCACAAATTCTTTATCAAAGTTAGAAGTGACAAAACATCAAAAAATCGTTTTCTTCAAATTGGAACTCCATTTTTTCGAAGCATTTTCGAAATCTTCGTCAAAAAATGATGGGAGCATACGTCCAAGACTTTTATCCCAAAATGAATATTTTTCGAGATAATTAGCGGTCAAGTGAAATTTTTGGAAATCAATTTGGAGTTCAATTTTTCTTTATTTTTAAAGCTTAGGAGAACTTCTGCAAATTCTTAATTCTGGAGAATTTTTTTTTATCATGGTAGGGAAATTCGAACTATGCATGTATTTGTTTGGAATAAATAATCGAAATCGGCTTCTTGAAAGGAACCAAAATGGTGCGGTTATTTTTAATAAGGCCTGGTATTCGATTTGTGTTAACCCATACTTGAGAGTAACTAGATGCCTCCAGTGCGAAGGAATCAAATTTATTCATCTTCCAAATGTTAATGAAAATATATCCATCGTTCAATTGTTGATGATGTAAGTTCATGAAGTTATAGCGGGTGTAAATTTTCTCAATGAAAGATTAAAAAAAATACCCAAAAAAATAATTTAAAAATATCTTTTATCAACAAAAACACGTATAAATCAAACAACTCACAGACAACGTTCAAAATCAAACATTACTCTCGTATTGAAATTATTTCATTTTAGAGCGATAAAATATTCATCACTAAACTTTCTCCATTTTCTTAGAATTGAACTTGCTTTTTCTCTAACTGGTCAGTCGACCATCGTCAGTTGGAGCGTCTCTTGCGGAACCGCGTTGTCCTCCTTACCAGCAGCTTCCTCTTCTACCAAAAACCTGTAAATCACCGGCGAGAAGAGATCCTTGGACAGAGTTTTACCCTTGTTGGACCCGGACAGATAACTGACGACCAATCCAACAGCTATGGCGGTTATGGTCCCCAAGGCTGTGTAGTACATGTAGGACAACCGGTAGAGGATGAACGGTGGCTCCATGTGGACGGAGGAGGTCGGATTGTCCAGAGTCAGGAGGTATTCCGACAACCAGTCGACCTTGCAACCTTGCACCGATACGGGTTTCTGAGGGAACCTTATCATGCCCTTTGCCATGTTTATTTGGGTCCCGATTGATATCCAACTGATCAGGGCGATGCTGGTCACTCCCCCGCTGAGCGCCCCCTGCAAAAGATCGAGTAAATCGGATGATTTCACCTTGACTTCAAGGTCAGCTTGATTTTTTCGATGGAAAGGTTATATTTTTTTGGGCAGTTTCTTATTCATGAAAAAAGTAGTGATCGTCATGTTTTTATCAATTTTATATCGTGTCAGTAAATGTTCAAATTGTTGAACAAACTGTATTTCTGATCATAGAATACACAAGTAGATTTGTCTTCGGTGATGCTCTGATGTGGTAATACTTCATAAATATTTTTTTGTAGTTGAAATCCGTTGAGAAAAAGTTTCAAAAAAAGTTAACTTGTCTACTATATATATGATCAGTTTGGTCAACATTAAGAACATTTACTGAAACGATATGAAATTAATAAAAACACGATCTATAACAAAATTATTTTTTTCCAACAAAATGTATAACTTTTTCATAAAAAACTGAAAAATATACCTTTCAATGAAAAATACAAGTTGACCTTGAAATAACCCTGTAGTCAAGGTTATTTCAAGGTCAACTCGATTTTTTGAATGGAAGGGTATATTTTTTAGTGCAGTTTGGAATAATTTTTTTAACCGATTTCAAAACATTGAACTAAATTTTGTTCGAAAAAAAAGTAAAAATAATTTTAATAATGATCTTGCTTTTATTAATTTCATATCGTATCAGTAAAATTCAAAATTGTTGACCAAAATGCGAAGTATTTCTGATCATAGAGTATTACTCCAGTTTGGTAAACATTTTGAACATTTACTGAAACGATATGAATTTAATAAAAACATGATTGATATCAAAATTATTTTTAGTTTTTTCCCAACAAAATGTACTACTTTTTCATGAAGAAATTCGAAAATCTGCATTGAAAAATATATCTCTCAATGAAAAATAGTTGAAAAAAGTTGACCTTGAAATAACCCTGAAGTCAAGGTTATTTCAAGGTCAACTCGATTTTTCAATGGTGGGGAATATTTTTTAGTGCAGTTTCATATTTTTCAAGAAAAAAGTAGCGACTTGTTTGGAACAATTTTTTTAGCCAATTTCAAAACATTGAACCAAATTTTGTTCAACCTGTCGGGAAAAAAGTAAAAATAATTTTAATAACTATCATGTTTTTATTAATTTCATATCGTATCAGTAAAATTCAAAATTGTTGACCAAAATGCGAAGCATTCCTGATCATAGAATACAAGAGTATCATCTTGAACATTTACTGAAATGATATGAAATTAATAAAAACATGATCTATATCAAAATTATTTTTACGTTTTTTCCAACAAAATGTACTACTTATGAAGAATTTCTAGAATCTGCACTGAAAAATATTCCTTTCAAAGAAAAATATCAAGTTGTCCTTGAAATAACCCTGAAGTCGAGATTGAGTTCATTTTCTTTCCTGCTTGATGTTTTTTGGAAATTCCTATCAGTTATTGTTTCACATTCTTACTTTGATTCAAAATCCTAAAACTTCTGCGGATGAATCACGAATTTGTTTTAAATTAACCTAGAACCTTAAAGTCATAGCTTGGATAGAAACAAAGTTATGGACCATGCACGCACCCCTGGGTCACCCCATAGGCACACTTCGAACTTGTTTTAGTAAAAAAACGGGAGATTAAATTCTGAATAGGACATTACCATAGAGTTGGCCGAAGGGAAGAACATCCCCAAGGTGAAGATGCCGAGCAGAGGTCCAGCCGTAATGGCCCCCAAGCTCCCCGAAGCCTGTATCAAGGCCCCCATTTTCTCCACGACGAACACCAGCGCCACGCAGATGCTCCCGATCACGACCACTATGATCTTCATCAGAAAGCTCGCTTGGCTCTCCGTCAGCGGCTTCTTCATCCTCGGCTTCACCAGGTCCTCGAATATGACCCCCGTCATGGAGTTGAGTCCGGTGGACATGGAACTGGAGAAAAAAAATTAACTTTGTTTTCTTCGCTCGTGCAGCTCCTTTACCTCAGAGCTGCGCTGAAGACGCCACTGACGAAAAGGCCTGGGAGTCCGGGCATGATGGCCGCGATGTGCATGACGAAGTAGGGCAACAGCTGGTCCGATTTGTAGATGGAGCCTCTGGTGACGGGGTCACATTTGTAGTAATAAGCGTAGATGAGTAAACCCATGTAGCAGCACATGGAGACCAGAGTCATTATTCCGATCACCAGTATCAACACTGTTCTGGAAATGAGGCGAATAAACGTTTTATTTTGGAGAGTTTTCGATTAAACTAGATTTGTACAGGGTGGTCCAAAGGAAACTCAACACCTCGGACTGGTCAGTCTTAATATATAAATCTAAGTTGGCCATTTTGTTGGTTACACCATTTATAACTCAAGATTGGATGAACTGTTTGTTATGAAGGATTTTTTTTTTATTCTTTTCCGACGGGATTAACATAAAATACATTAAAACTCTGAAAAATTTGAAGAAATGGAAAAAAATAGGAAATCATTTTTCTTCGCATAACACCAGTAGGTGTCGCTACGGTTAGTAGCGTTTTCGTGAAAGTATTATATTTGATATTAATTCGGTGAACTACATTTTCTAATAATATTAACGTATCTGAGTCCATGTGTTATTACAACTATCTTTCTTCCGAACACTACGGAAAATTTTATGACGAAATTTTTTTAACAAATCTCCATTCTACTATTATATTATCGCCATTAGATGGCAATGTAACAATTTCATTACTGAAAATTCAAATTTCCCTACCAAGACAAAAAAGAAATACTCCTGAATTGATAATTTGAAGAAATTATCCTAAGATTTGAAAATAAAGAAAAACTGAACTCCAAACTGATTGCTAAAAATTTCACTTGACTGCTAATTATCTCGAAAAATATTCATTCTGGGATAAAAGTCTTGGACGTATGCTCCTATTACTTTTTAACGAAGATTCCGAAAATGCTTCGAAAAAATGGGTATCCAATTTGAAAAAAAAAAAAGATTTTTTGATGGTTCGTCACTTCTAACTTTGACAAAGATTTTGTGACCTCCTGTATCATATTCTGAAAATCGCGATATCGAAAAAGAAGCATAAGCCTTTCTTCTCGGAGATTCTCAAAAATGAGAATTTTTAATGAAAAAACCTCGAAGTTGTCTGTAATTCAACAGAGTTCAATTTCGACATTTTTTTTTCGTATTTCCTCATTTAAAGAGAATTTCCTCGGGAAAATTCAAACTTTGGAATCAAAAAGACTCAGAATTCAATGGAGAATCTATTTATGCAATAAAAAATGGGTCTTCCCATTTGAAAAACGAAAGTTGATGTCACTTCCGGAAAAACCGGAATTCCTAGAACCTCAAAAAAATATACGAGAAGTCGTCTTCTTGAAGCTCACCTTTAGAATTTCAATCCTGAATGTTGAGTCTTTCCTAAAAATATTCTATAGAGCCATATTCGTGAAAAACCCTGTATATTGCAGCATTTCCAGCATTTAATAAACTAATCATAACAGTAAATATTCTTTCACTATTTTACCTGCCATTTCATTATCGATGGAAATTATGAAACGTAATTTCAGATTCAGAAAGTATTCAATAAGATCTTAAAAATGAGTTAAAGTTGTTCCCCCTCAAAAGCCAGAATATATAGAGGTGTTGAGTATTCGTTGGACCACCCTGTATGAGGATATTTCAACCTACACTCTCGCAGAACGAAGGGACGGCATGGCCAAGCACCTCTGCACCATCGCTTGATTAATGGAGCACGAAGCCATCCAAGAAAAAAAATTCCCTATCGTCACGGTCCAGAAAGAGTGCCTTATGGTCGGGTCCCAATCCAAACTGAAACGAGAAAGAGAATCGGTGATGCTATACTCAAGTCGTTGTATTTTTACTTGAAAAAATCTATTCTTCCCCCTTCTTCACTTCTTTTCCAAACTTCTTCGAAACCACCAACAGAGTAAGTTCCCATGAAGACCACCGCTATCAAGGCACCGAACATAACTACAGTTTGAATTGTGTCGGTCCATACTACGGCTTTCAAGCCACCCTGAAAAATTTAAATATTTCATAAATGAAAAATAACTTTGACACTTTGACAACTAAAATATTTCTATAGTCCATCATAGAAATTTTTGTTACTGAGAATTCTATGAAAAATTTATGACATGTCTCAATTTTAACCGCATCATTCAAAATTGTAGTATTATGGCCAGAATTCTCCAAGTATGAGTGCAAACCAACAGATAGTATATGAAGATGACCCAGATGAGCTGATTCTCATAGTTTTGATGGTTATCGTTGTAGCATTTCTATTTCCTTTTCTACTCTTGTTAGTACCCACAACAACTTGCGATGGACCTCTACTCATTGTTTTCTTTCTAGGATTTATTTTATTTCCTTTACAATTTCTAGATCACATACGATATGGTTTTTCTTGTATCCACACTATAAGTCTCTTAAGAATGTAAACTTACCAATGTTGTGTAAAATATGCACACAACGCAAACCAACGGTGTTATCAGATGTAAATTGATCCCAGTTACTGAAAATAAGAAAACATGAGGAACCTTGAGACCAACGTTGTTCTTTTTACCTTGACTGAAAGCTAAGGCAGGTACGTAGATCACTATTGGAATGTACAGCATCATTTTCATTAGGAATAGAATGGAGCCAAACAATCTCACTGTCTGGTTGAATCTCAAGTTCAAATACTGCAAAAATTATTCAGTGAATCATGAAATAAATATTTAAATTGTTTATAAATACCTCATAACTAGAAGTTATTTGCAACTTATAAAATACTGGTAAATATGCTACTGCCATAGTCAACGATACAAATCCTTCTGATGCTATTATCATCCAGAACTGGGTCCCATAAGTGTACATTTCAGCTGGAATTCCTAATATGCTTATTCCTGAAATGTAACTGAAACAGATGACCTATATATTCAACTCTTTCGGAGAGATTTATTGAATATGAATTTTTTATGGCTTATGACTATCATGTTGAGGACAGAGTTTATTGTAATATTATATCTTTTGAATTTCAACAAAAGCATGAGAAGTATTGTCAGCTCTTTGTCGGAAACCAATTTAAATTTGAAATTATATTTTGTGACATGACAACTGTGACAGACGGTTGAACTCTATGTTCCCATAGACAATGAATTTCTTTGAGAAGTGTCGAACCGTTTTTATCTGTTTAGATTGAATATTATAAATATCTGCGAGAAAAGAATATATTGCTGCCAAGAAATTTAGCAAATAAATGGATTTGTTTCGTTCCAAATTTAATTCACAGTATCACGGTTTAAAGAAATTGTGACAGTACTTTCTCTATGTCTTTGTGTGTTCCGTTCCCAAGAAATAACGGTATATTTCACAGTTTGAAAGATTCGAAATCTTAGAAAAAGTAGTATTTGTTGAAATAAAAATGTCGAAAAGAAGTTACGAAAAGAGAATGAGGGAGGATGAGGAGGCTGCCGCCCACGTTTTCCAAGACTTCCTCACTAGTTTTCAAGACGTCCCAAGCACTCCAGTCAAGATGTTCATAAAATCTGGAATAATAAACTCGAATCAATCAGGAACCACAACAGACTTAAGTAGAGGGCAGATTTACCTCCCCAAACCTCTGATCCCCAGCAAGAACAACTCAATGAAAACAGCGCTCGAGTGCGCTAAAATCCTGAAAGAAACAGACGTCTGCAAAAGCAAGAACAAAGAAAAACCGCGTTCGAACTTGGAGATATTGAAGGAGGAAATAAAACAGCGGCAATTACAAAAGGAAGAATCCAATTTGGCAAGTTCGAATCACCATCAATCGGAAAATTACGATCCCAGTTCCACAAATCTTTTCGTCGCGAACTTAAATTCGAAGATGTCGGAAGAACAACTCATGATTCTGTTTGGACAATACGGGGCTTTAGCGAGTGTGAAGATCATGTGGCCTAGAGGCGAGGAGAAGTTTCGAAATTTCCCCAACACCAATTGCGGTTTCGTCGCTTTTATGAGTCGCAAAGATGCGGAAAGAGCCTTGATCGGTTTGGGGTATAGAGACGATATGAGGTTGAGCTGGGGAAAATGCGTGGAGATTCCTTCCCACCCTATATACATCCCTCCGAAACTCACGAAACTATTCCTGCCACCCCCTTACTCCGGTCTACCTTTTAATGCTCAACCTTCGGACCTTCACTTTGAACACCCGAAAACTTGCGAAGAACTCGAAATTTTGCTGTCAAACTCAGTGGTAAAGGTCACAATTCCTCTAGATAAGAAGATGCTCTGCCTTATCCACAGAATGGTGGAGTTTGTTGTGAGGGAAGGGTCTCTTTTCGAGGCCTTAATCATGATGACTGAGGTTAACAACCCAGATTTCACTTTCTTGTTCGATTATCGCTCGCCTTTACACGTTTATTACCGTTGGAAACTGTACTCTATCTTGAATGGAGACGGACAGAAGTCTTGGTCCTTAAAGCCGTTTAGGATGGTCAAGGGGGCCCTGTTTGGGTACCTCCAATCCCCATAGACTACACTGCAGGGTTGCCAGACGATCTTGTAGCCTCCGAGGAGGGAAAGACCAAAAACGAACTTCTTTCAGAAGCTCAATGTTCCAGATTGAAGGATTTAATTAAAAACTTGAACACTTCCAGGAACAAAATACACACAGCCATGTCTTTTTGTATCAACCACGTGGACGCCATCGAAGACTCCTTGAATCTCATCTTCGATTCCTTGAAGAACTCCACAACCAATCCAATGAGGAAGATATCAAGATTGTACTTGCTTTCAGACATTTTCTGCAACTCCAAGAGAATCAAGGGGGTCAAATTGAGCAAGTACGAAGAAGGCAAGGATTTGGACGAAATATTCCAAAGCTTCCATTCTGCATGTTCTAGCTTAGAAAAATACGACAAAGACAATTTGAAAATCAGGGTTTTAGCGGTGTTGCGCGCCTGGCACACCCATCGCGTGTTTTCCTCGATTTTCGTGGAAAAACTGGAAGGGTCGTTCTTGGAAAACGACGATGAGGATTTCATAAGCGACGAGCCGTTAGATGGCGCTAGTTTGCTGAAGCGTACTTCGGTGAGCAAGGACGTCAAAATCGTGCAGCAGAACCCGGAAAAAAATTATTTCATAAGTTCTTGCTGGAACAGGGTGGATCCGAAGGATCTGGAGTCGCAGGCGATGTCCACTCAGAAGTTGTACGAGTTGGAGTTGAGTCGGATTGAAGACGAAGAGGAGGAGGGGAAAAGGAGAGGGAGAAAACGCAAGAAGAAAGATTATGCCGTGAAGGTTTCTTCGAAATGGGATTCGGATGACGAAATTTAGCAGTTTCAGCGTTGATTCGAGTATTCTGAAATTAATTAAGCCCATTTGTTTTATCGAATTTGATGATGCGAGTTACATTTATTTATTGTCATCAAGTCATATTTCAATTAAATAAGATTTTTTTTTCTATGATTGAAGGAGTTAAATGTACAGTACGAATAAAAAACATTATCTGCGTCCATACAGTTTATGTGAAAGGCCTGAAAGTCCAGAGAACTTTTGTTGCGGAATGATAAAAAAAAATATTAAAAATTTTCGGTAAATGAGGAAATACGAAAAAAAAAATCTCAGAATTGAACTCTGTTGAAATACAGACTTTGAGGTTTTTTCATTAAAAATTCTCATTTTTGAAAATCTCCGAGAAGAAAGGCTGATGCTTCTTTTCCGATATCGTGATTTTCAGAATATGATACAGGAGGTCACAAATTCTTTGTCAAAGTTAGAAGTGACGAAACATTAAAAAATCGTTTTTTTTTCAAATTGGAACCCCATTTTTTCGAAGCATTTTCGAAATCTTCGTCGAAAATAATAGGAATAACGTCCAAAATTTTTCGAGATATTCAGGAAAAACGATTTTGTCTTCAATTTTCAGCCTCATTCCGAATGTGTTTTTTTACTGGAAAATAATCAGCGGCCAAGTGAAATTTTTGGAAATCTCTGTTATCGGGAAAATATTTTCCAGAGTTCAGACGAGTTAACTTCTTGAATTATCATCTGTAATGCGAGAGCAACAATTGGTTTAAAGTTCTGAATGTCAGTATTAGTGGAGTCAACATAAAAAATTCTCAGGAATGCAGAAAAAAATAATTTGTAATGATTTTCAATGCTTTCGAAAGAATAATTAACAGAACATGTAACAATTTCATTATTGTAAATTCAAATTTCCATGACAAAAAAGAAATTCTCCAGAATGAAGAATTTGATGAAATTATCCCCAGTTTTGAAAAATGAAGAAAAACTGAACACGTCTGAACTATAAGAGAATATTTTCTCGATAACAGAAATTTTCAAGAATTTCATTCGACCGCTAATTATTTTCCAGTAAAAGACCATATTCGGAATGAGATTGAAGACAAACTCGTTTTTCCTGAATATCTCGGAAAATATTCATTTTGGGATAAAAGTTTTGGACGTATACTCCTATTATTTTTTAACGAATATTCAGTAAATGCTTCGAAAAAATGGGGTTTCAATTTAAAAAAAAAAACATTTTTCGATGTTTCGTCACTTCTAACATTGACAAAGAATTTTCGACCTCATGTATCATATTCTGAAAATCACGCTATCGGAAAAGAAGCATCAGCCTTTCTTCTAGGAGATTCCCAAAAATGAGAATTTTCAATGAAAAATCATCGATGTTGTCTGTATTTCAACAGAGTTGAATTTTGAGATTTTTTTTCTCATATCCTCATTCAAAGAGAATTTTCTCGAGAAAGTTCAAACTTTTGGAATCAATCAGACTCAATATTCAATGAAGAATCTATTTATGCAATAAAAAATGGGTCTTCCCATTTGAAAAACGAAAGGTGATGTCACTTCCAGAAAAACCGAAAGTCCTAGAACCTTGAAAAAAAAAACGAGAAGTCGTCTTCTTACTTGAAGCTCACCTTTAGAATTTCAATCCTGAATCTTGTGTCTTTCCTGAAAATATTCTATAGAGCCATTTTCGTGAAAAACCCTGCATAGGTATATTTATGATTTTGAACATGGATTGAGAATTAGTTTCCCTTGAAGTAGATCTTGGAGTGATATTTAATTGTCATTAGCAACGTACGAAAAGAAGTGAAAACAATCAAAACCATTTTCATGTAAAATATTGCCAAGACAAGGCCATATTTCTCACATTGTCAAAAGGTTATCAGATCTCATGTAGAGTCAAGCAGCTAACTCTATACTATAACTTTACAAAGCCCTTTCACAAACTCTACACCTTATTCAAAATGAGTGACTTGGCCGTTTCTCTACTGCTACGTGAGCGTAAGGTGATAAATGCATTCGCTGTTCATAACTTTTCTGTTATACAACATTTCTTATAGTAACGAAACGGTCAAGTCACATATTTTGACCAAGGCATAGAGTTTGTGAAGTGAGGACTTGTAAAGTTAAAGAGTGTAGAGTTAGCAGCTTAGATCTACACGAGATTTGATAACGTGAAAAATGCTGTCGCGTTTTGGCAACATTTTACATGAAAATGTTTTTGGTTGGAGCGTCTTTTGCTGAATTGGTAGCATCTTACCTTGCAATCATCGACATGGAAATGGGAAAGATACCCATGGTCTTCCCCCCCATGAGGTACTCCGACGTGGTGTTCTGTTTCACTTTCGCGAAAAAGGCAAAGTACACCCCGATGAGGGCCGACACCAGCAACATCACCGCGAAAACGAGGTAATCGAAGGCGTCGAAATACCGATCGGCGTCTTCTTGGTCGTAGTTCATTCTGCCGTCTGCGGACTTCCCTTTGATCTCGGCTCCTTAAGGACGCGACTCGACAGATAGCATTTTTTGCTTGTTGGAATTGTGGTCAAGTTTATAACTGTACGTTTAATAAAGTGGCCCATTAGCGTTGTAAATAGTGGCGACAATTTGAGCTCAATTGAAAAATTGAACACCACATAAGAATAATGCTGAGGATAATGCGAGCATATATTTAGCGTATGAACGAGGCCTTCAAGGACGCGCTTTTCCGTCTTTCGCGAGTTTTTCGACCAAGCGTGGGCATTGTGCAAACTCGAAATTGCGAGAAAAACACCTAGAGGGTTTTCCTTATTCCGCAATCATCGGAAAAATTCTAAGGATTCCCCCTGGAATACAATTTATTCTAGAGAAAAGTATGTCACCAATAAAACATTCATACAGACTGGCCCAGATAAAACAGTATTGGACAAGTCAATTTTTAATAAGACGAAAATTAGCAACCTATTCACGGGTCATGAAAAATATTAGAATTTAATAGGTAAAGAGGGTGTTGATTTCCGTCTTATTATTACCTTTTCTATTGCTGTGGGTCTTTTTCACACTCCAATGGCGCTTGTGCCAAATTAAGAATAAGTTGACATCGAGAAAGTCTTTCAGGCTTATTTACTGTGGTCTAATACACTGCGCAAAAAAATTAACGCACATTCTGAAAATCTCAATTTTAATGAAAGTTAACTCTACATTGACTTTATAACTTATTTTTTATGTTTTCTCTGGAAGGTTTTGAACGAAACAAGACACATAAAATGGAGGAAAAATTCAGGACTTCACCGAATCTTATGTGAAAGAAGAGAAATGAACAATTTTCAAAATACTCAAATGCTGATAAGTGATTTAATACTTGGTATTTCCACCCCTTGCGGTAATTACAGCTCGGCAACGACGGTTCATACTCAAAATGAGTGATCCTAAAATGTTCTGATCTAATCCTTCCCAGATTTCTCCGAGTTGGATTCCTAAGTCATTAAGAGTAGCAGAATCTAGACTCATCTGTGAAGAGAACTCTTTCCCAATCGGCCTCTTCCCAATGGATATGCTCTCTCGCAAAATCCAAACGCGACTTCGATGGGATGGGGTAAGAGCTGGGCCTCTTGCCGCGACACGAGGCCTTAAATCATATTCTCTGAGGCGATTTCTTATTGTCTGAGTGCTAATTTGCACCTCATGAGTTTGCTCAAGCTGATTTTGAAGGAGGCGAGAGGTTGCAAACCGTTGTCTCAACGAAGAAACTCTCAAGTAACGTTCTTGAATGGCAGTTGTTATCCGTGGTCTACCCTGTCCTGGTCTTCGAACATTCATATCCGTCTCCCTGAATCGCTGCAACATTCTGGACACACTTGTATGGAAAACTCGAAACTCTTCTGCAATTCTTGTGTATGTCCACCCTTCTTCTCGCAAAACTACCGCTTGGGCACATTGATCTTGGGTCAAATTGCGTGTTTTGCGTTGCATAGCGATCGAGTGTAGAAAATCAAACGAAAGAAAAACTATTGATCACTAGAATTGATCGAGAACAACTGATTTTAGAATGGAGCCAAAACAATCAAAATCTGATAATATCATCTTTTTTTATTCCTGCTGGGAAAAAACATCTGTATTGTAGAAAAACGTTGAAAGTGGATAACATATGCTTGCATAATTCTGATAAAAATAATTAACATTGAGAACACCTTCAGTTGTAGAATAAATTTGAGATTCCCATAATGTGCGTTAATTTTTTTGCGCAGTGTAGGAATTATTTCACCTAACATTTCTCCAACATCTACGGTAAGCATCTTCAGACGATTTTTGGTCTGAAATTGTAATCGGAGGGATAAGGACATGAGCTTACGTACACGATATACAGGGTGTTTCAAAAAAAGGTGACCAACTTTCTAGGATAGATAGAAGCCTAAAAAAATAATAGGGATTTATTCAGTAAAAAATTTTCGTAACGCCATTCGTATTCAAAATATAGGGCGTTGAAAAAGAAAAAAAATATACACCTTTTTTAAGATTTGGCTGAAACTACTTGCAAATTTTACACGAATATGTTTTGGAAGCTGATACATCTAATGAGTCTGTTGTTGTTGTTCGACTCTCATAGAGGGCGCTAGTTACAAGGTTCGTACCAAGTTGTATTGAACATAACTTTTTTGATATTAGATTTATTAAGCTAAATTTCGAGCTATCTTAGACATTATTCAATTCCACACCAAAAAGATACAATTTATTGTACAAGTTTTACGCAGGGGCCTTCTCTTCTGTTTTTTGAAAAATTTTATAATTGATTTTTTATGTTTCTTGTGATTCTTTGTCGCTGTTTTCTGTTTAGCGTTTTGGACTAGTAGGAGAGGAAAAAAAGAAAGAACTTAGGGAACACTATTTATTCAACTGAAATAAATGGACAATATTGAGAAAGTTCGATTTTGAGTATGCCAGTTGATAGTACAATAATGAATTTTAGTGTTGCGGAAAATACAGACAGATATAATACTGAATATTTACATATGCCATCGAACGTTACAGGTTCACATTAATTGTATTAATTAGACACCAAAATTGTTGTGACAGAAATGAAAACTTCGCCAAAGGCTCCATCCAATAATTCGAGAAAGCGGAGGAAGTTTTGTGTACTTTCTTCACCTATCATGTTCATCTTATATGCATATACTTATTCAGAAGCATCATCATCTACAGTTTTCGTAACAAATATTAAACTATTGTAACAGTCCTTTACTCAACAATCTCCCGACGTGCTCGCTTACTAACGACTTTAAGGCAAACCTGTGGCAACTTGGGCTTACTTTTAAAACGATGCCACTAAAAATGTCCTGAGCTAGAATTCCTGAGACGGTATTGTTGTGCAGTAAGTTGTTCAACTAGACGCGGTCACTTGTAGATGCTGATGTGATGCGAGGCGCGAGCGCCATCTGTCGGAAACGGGTGGGAAGCATCTCCGATGGTGGGGGGTGAGGTCTGGAATAAAATACCACAGAGCCGATTCGTGCACTCGCCTCCCGTTGAAGCAAACCCGACTCATTACAATAAAACATACACAAGAATGGCACACTGACACAAAAATTGATGATTATTTTTATTATATTGATAATTTATAGCACAAATAGTATTCACCAGATATTTATAAATCATTAAATATTAAATCGATTACCCAAATAAAACAAGAACAACAAATTAAATTTTATAGAAATCTATAATTACTGTTTGAGGTAGGTAACTTCTTAGAGTGGATAACTCGCTCTTGCGGCTGGTACCGAAAGCACACTGGAAACTAGTCTCGGCTATAACAACAGAACCAACCTACAACCAGGCGGATACGGACAATTACAACATTGTAAATGCGGATACGGCAAAAGCGCCATCTTTCAATACAATTACGTAACACGGATCAATAAAGTATCAGAGCAATAAATCAAGCACAACATATGAATCTACTTACAAAATCAACAAGTATATAATTTGCGAATATACAGGGTTTGTTCAAAATGCAGCACCAAGGTTTGAAAGCCGTACCTTTCGAGCTAGATTTGAATTGACCTTTTCCTACTTAAATTGAACAATAAAAAATATTGAAAGTGTATTGTAGAAAGGTTCAGAAAGATGCGCTCTCAAGCCTTGCTGCTGCGTATAAATATGTACACAGGCGTTGTAGGTTGTCAATTATCAGGCGTACAACAGAAGTACCAGTTATCCAGTTCTAAGGTACTAAATCTAAAGCAGCTGGCTTTCAATCAGTCTCTGTTCCAGCAGTGTTTCCGAACATGTCCTAATAACTATCAAGTAAATGTGGTTTTAGACAAATGAAAAATAAAAGAAAAATAAAAAACACGACAAACATAAGTTCACCGGTGAAAGAGTAATACACGAACTATAACTATATGTGGATTTGATTTCACGTAAACCCTAAGAGATGAGCGAGAAGTTGGTCCGGCGCAATCGGATTTTCGAAAAAAAAAAAAAACTTTGTTCTGCTGAATTGAAATTGGAATTCCATGACTTTTTTTTTACAATTTCGATTTTTCGAAAAGTGCTGGGTCATTTTTTCGGTTTTCGAAATACGTCGAGAACCACGTGGAATTATGAGAAAATTCAAATCTAGCACCATTCGACAAAACAAGAGTTTTCCGGAAATCCGAAAGTGCCGGGCGAAAATCACGCGCATCCCTATAACATCATCAAAAACTCTTCTTCTTCTTCTAAGATGTAGTAGTGGTTCTCTGCAGTTGATTGCGGTTTGCTTGAAATCATTTTTTCATTTTATCTTTTCTACCAACTTAAAATGACATAATATGAAATGCAAATACAAATTTAAACTATAACTATTATATAGATATTTCGCCGGCGCAGCAAGCGGCCCCGACCTTGGCGTGACCTTGGGACGACCTCGGCGTGACCTTGGCCTGAAAACGGGGCGTCGTGCAGGTCGGGACCGGCCGGAGCGCAGGGTTGGGTTAGGCACTATTATACCATAACATATAAAGGTGTGTATACACGTCCTGATTAGCGGAGCTAACAGTAGTTTGGCCGGGTCGAGCCGTCTCCTTGGACTCTTGTGCGCTGGAGAGGGCCTTAGACCCGGCCTCCGAGGGCAGAGCGGAGGCGAAAGGGGGGCCTTTCGCCGAACATATAAGTACTTGCTGAAGATGCTACTACGTAGGGGCGGCCACTACGTATCGGTAGAGTTTTTGCAAGCTGACTCAACTTTGGTTCCGTTCTGTTTTCTTTTTTTGTTACTCTGAAACGCAAGAGTTTTTCTTGTGTGTCAGCCGATTTTTTTCTATGATCGGTTAATCCTATTTGGTATGATTAATTTTTTATCCGTTGTTCGATTATCTATCGGATGTTTGGAGGGCCGACAACGTACGGGGTGTCCCGTTTTCGCGGGTTTCGGATTTCCGGCATATTCGAATAGAATCCAGTGGCGTACCGGCACAGCTCGAATGAATCATACTATAGATTTATTTTCTTCTTTTTTCAATTAAAGTCTTATGAATTCTGAAAACTTCCTTCAATGGATCAGATATCAGGACGTTTTTCTTGGTTTGAGTAATTTTTTATTTTTGATTTTTCTATGAATATTCGTCGGACACTCGGTATGAAGTATTTTTTTCCAGACAAAAACCCATATCGATATTTTAAAAACAACGCCTTCTGAGATTGATTCGGTACGCCACTGGACTTTACCCGAGAATATACAGGCTGTTTCGAAACATGTTTTTTCAAGGGCGTTATTTCATTTCGAAACGAGAGATGAACGCTTCTTCATCGGTTTAAAAAAAGTTTCATTCAGGATTTTTGTTTTCTGAATTTTGTCGGAATTTTTTTTTTTTTTTGGAGCCCCCGGCGGATTAAAAATTTTTCCGATACCCGTCTCGAAAGGGTTGTAATCACGAGAAAATCACGAAACGAAAAATTTTTTCGGTTCTTCTCGAAATCCGCCAGAGGCGTACCCCAGAAACGGAAAAAAGGGATCGACCCCTCTTTGTTCTTCAAATTTGATATTTCGAATACCGAGAAATTTGTGAAATAGAAACGGGACAGCCTGTACGGCAGAATGATCTAAAGAATGGATGGATTCTTGGGGGTCAGACTGGATGAGAACTGATGGTTCGAATTAGCGATTTTTTTTCTTATGCGTGAAATCTCCTGGAAAGCGTTAGATTTTTGCTTGTTCTTCCGTTGGTTGTTGTCAGATGTTAATATCAGATGCTTGTGTGAAATAAATGGATCGACCAAGTGATGGTTTTGCTTGTACTCGAACGAATTCCGTGTTTAGTTTGTACGATCGAACGATTGTTGTGTGTCTCCGAGGAAAAAACGAAATCTTGAGAGATTGAGAGAGAGTAGAGAGAGTGTGTTGATCGGTTCCCGATTGTGCTGGGTAAGTGCAAATCGATTTCTCAGCCTGCATTGGTAATTCTAACGTTTTTCTCTTCTTCTATAAATAAATGCAACTCTCTGGTAACATTCTCGCACTTTGGCACACTTTATAAATCTGTACAAATAATTTAAAATTCTTTTATACATTTCAATAAATATAATATTATATAATATATCCATTTTTTTCACAGTTAATAGCGACCCCGCTATAATTCGTTTTTAAAAATCTAACAAAAAAATATCCTCCCCAACAAACAATTTTATCAAAAATATTTTTTTACAAAGCCGGACACGGGTTCCGTACTCTATACCTCCCGAGTTTGTACTATCAGGGGCGCGGCCAGCCTTGACACAAGGCAGCAGCAAGCCGCTCAAGAAGGCCACCGAGGGCCTGGCGAGTCCTATCTGGCGGGCGCGCCGCCCCCCGCTCCTCAACAAATAATACTAGGGGGGCGGCGGGCGCCTCTCAACAAACGATTCTTGTGTCCGCACGCACACACTCACACACGCACACTCACTCGCATACACGCATACGCCCTCTGGCGGCAAGCTCGTCGTCAGTCTCCGCCGACAGAGGGAGCCACGACCGACCTTCCCCCCCTCCACCGGAGGAGGGGCGGGACGGTTCTTCTTCGAATCTTCACTACTTTAGTAACATCTTTGGTTGTCCGTTCATCGTCGTCATCAGGTAAAAACGCGTCCGCTGGCGTGTGCATGGAAAGAAACGACTGTTTGTTTGGTTGGTCACTGTGTGTAGATAAAACGGGAATTTGCTATGGCTAAGTCGTCTAACGCATTTTGATTCATTGAGGTAGATTGTTCGGTTTCGTCTCTCTGGGCACAGCTTATAGATACCGTACTTGTTCCGGTCATCCTCGCAACTTTCCACTCTCGGTCGAAGGGAAAAGAAAAGGGGTGAGTGGCTATGCGCGGTCGCGTAGTCGTCGTCGTCGTCGTCTAGTGGAAGGCCTCGAGATGTCACATACAATAGGGTATGCATAAACGTATGCACTCGGCAGTGGTGGTTTTAAGCTAGCGTTACTGTTGTTTCTCCGAGGGGGCGGCCTCGCCCTGCGACCCTCCCTCCTTCGGCGGTCGCGGCTGCCTCGACCTGCCCTGGGGCGGCGCCGCCGCCTGCAGCACCATGGCGCGGATTCGCCTCTGCGCCGACTGAAACAGAAAGAACGAGGTTAGAATCGAACGTCAAACTTCAGTTGTCACAAGTCAACGTCAGATGTCACACGTCAACTTCACTTAACCACAAAGATTAGAACCGCAGCCTTAGATATTCAACAGGCCATAATCTTGCTTTAGAATGCGACGTTGCCGGAACACCCACATGGGGTTGAACCAGGCTCAGAGTGTCAAGACTTTGCACTCGCAGTTCTGTTTTGAAGCGTAGCATGTGATATACTGTTAAAAGGTTTGTGTTGTTTTCGTGTTCGTTTGATCGGTTTTTCAATCAATAAATAAAGTGAAAATAAGTGTTGCAGTTGCAAGAGCAGTGTGTATCGGGTTTGTGATTGAATTTTTCAACTTTTAGTGTTCATATCTGGAAGGATTATCAACAAAAAGGTTTCAATATTTTGTAACGGTGTGATTTACTGAATTCAAATCTCGGTAGTTTCCGGATCGTCTCGGATCGGGAACGCGACGTCGAGTAGTACGTGATCGCGAGAAGCAACTACATATATAAATCTACTAATCAGGAAGTTTGATATTTAGATTTCTGAAAGATCCCGCGAGGAGAAGAAAATGGCTTAACGCAATTCATTGGGAAAGTAGTTTTAAAGTCAACGATGACAGTGTAGTTTGTATAACACATTTTGTACATTCCCATATTTTGAGAAAAAACTCTCATCCAACCGCCGAAGATTCAGTTATTAATATACCCGGAAAAACTACTAAATTCTTCTGTTACTCCGAAAAGAACTGATCCTGAGGAACGGAGACAAAAATTAGTTGTCCATTATGACAATGTTTACACCGATTGGGACAAACAAGATCAGATCGATAGTTTTTTCGACTTTTGTTGTCATTTCAAAGACAAGACAAATGACTTTGTTCAGTTCTACAATATGAATTTTGAGCTGGCATTTCCGGAAATATCATCGGGGTTTTAGATCTTGAGTAATTTAAGAATCGAAGTCGTATTTAGTGTCGAAGTGAACGTACCCATTTCTAATTTCAAGGGGTTATTAGATGACAGGTATAGTTGTGACTTTTTTTTCCTCTTTTTATTTTCATTCACCTACTTTATTCGCTTCAGAAAGTAAAATAATTTTCATTCTGATTTTAATCTTGTGGAACTCAATACAATAGCTACCTCCTCGTGGTGAGTTCTGGATTATTTGCGATAAAATAAGAAGAAATTATTCGCAGATAAGCAAAATGCTGTTTTGTTTTCCTCTCTGTAGTTCTTCATTTAATTGTGAATTGAAATAAATTCGAAATTATATCGAAAACAGTGCGAATTGCATGAGGAAGACGTACACCGTCTATATCTACGCTTGCTACCTGACACTCCGATCGTAACAACGGCAACGTCTAACCTTCCAGCCTCTTAGAACAAATCAAAGAGAGAACTTCTCGCTCACCTGAACACTGAAGAATGGACCGATGATATGCACCGTTGTCTCGTCCTCTTGGGGCGACGTCCCTTGCTCCGGCAGCTTGATGACGCTTCCGGTCACCCTCTGCAGCTCCCTCACGTTCTGGCCGCCCTTGCCGATGATGCGACCCACCTGGGAGCTGGGCACCATGATCTCTATCGTCAGCCTGACGTCGTCAGAGCCTGCGACGAAGCCCTCCTCCCTCATCTTCTCGAAGATCAGGTATTGCGCCTGCAGAAGAAATTTTTTTTAGTATAATCTGACGTTTACTGCGTCGACGTCCTCGTGGAATCTATCAGTGTTGGAAATTCAGCGTTCGAGGTACAATCTTACCAAGAATTCTATGAAGATGCCTACCGCAGTTGTAGGCAAAACGTTAGGTGAAATTATTCCTAATAAACTACGGCAAATCAACCCGGAAAACTCTTTAAATATCATTCAAATCATCAATCAATTACGTTATAGACTTTCTTGAATTTCACTCAACATTTGAGATGAAAATGAGTTACAATCTCAGACTCTAAATATCTCATGTTAATAAGCAAAATTGAGAACATATGCTTTTATCACTTTCAGTATTCAATGTAGATGAACTTTTCCACAAATTAATTCATACGAATAGTTTGAAAGTTATTGCGATGTGAATTTGAAATGAATTGAGGACAATTCAGAATCCTGTGGTCTATAGACTTAGAGGAGACATCGTTGACGAATGTGTTCATTTTGCGTTTTATCATTCATCTTGTTATTGATATCAAGTTATTCAAATATAGATTAGGCGTAGGTTTATACAGAGAGTACCAAGTTCGACGGCCTATCAGATGTTTCTGGAGAACTGGAC
Organism: Hippodamia convergens; assembly: GCA_038502775.1. NCBI lineage: Eukaryota > Metazoa > Arthropoda > Insecta > Coleoptera > Coccinellidae > Hippodamia > Hippodamia convergens. The sequence goes on along the minus strand of CM076610.1, from coordinate 5,666,814 downwards.
CTATTTGAGATCTGAAAATTGGAATTATGTTATTGTTTGACATTATTTAACGAGTTAAAATATTATTGGAGCCTGACCACTTTCAGTTATACAGGGAGTGAAAAAAAATTATTTTATTTGTTTTTTTGATTTCGATTTTGATAGAGTATGCAATTCTGAATACATTCATACTCGAATCGTTGCATTCGTCAAAATACTTCCCAAAATATCGAGAAAACTCAAGGAAAAGGGAGAAAAGAGTATTCGGTATTATTTTTGTTATTCCTAATCTAGATATCTTAAGCACAAACCGTTTTCACATTTCTGAAGTCGAAGATAGTGGAAATATTGTACATTTCTAGAATTTTGAAAATTCGTCACAGGGTGTTCCAAATGTTGGGTCAAAAATTGAGATCAAGATTGGCTCATAACTTTCGTTTTTCAAATTAGAACCCTATTTTTTATGATTGCGTTGGATTCTGCGAAGAAAAAAGATGATAATGTTCCAACATGTTGATACTCCTAAAATTATTAATTTTTGAGTTATTTAGGATTTTCTGATTTTATGAACGTACGTAGCGTTAAATTCATTAAATCTATTCCATATCAACAATGATAAATGAATTCAGAAAAGAAGTGTCACTAGTGAGTTATTGGAATACTTTATCTTCTATGACCAAGGTCATTGTCGATATAAAATAGATTCTATGAATATGATGCTACGTACGACATGAAATCAGGAAATCCTGAATAACTCAAGAATTATCAATTTTAGGAGCATCAACATTTTGAAACAATGCTTGCATTCACCGAACGTAACAGTTGTGGAACTGTTGCGGAATCGTCCGGTGGCACATACGCTACAAACTCAACACGTTCCGGAGAAGCGGGCATTTTGGGAGCGCTTTCTGTTTATGCTAGGTAGCGGTAGCGGAGCGGTGGCAACATTCTTCGTTCGGTGAATGCAGGCATTATCATCATTTTTCTTCACACAATCCAACGCAATCATAAAAAAATAGGGTTCTAATTTGAAAAACGAAAGTTATGGGCCAATTTCGAACATTTGGAACACCCTTCAAAATTCTAAAAATGTACAATTCCACAGTCTTCGACTTCAAAAATGTGAAAACGCTTTGTGCTTAACATATCTAGATTAGGAATAACAAACATAATACCGAATACTCTTGTCTCCTTTTATTCTTCAGTTTTTTCTCGATACTTTAGAAAGTATTATGACGAATGCAACGATTTTAATTCGAATGTATTCACAATTGAATACTCTATCGAATTCGAAAACAAAAATTAGAACAAAAAGTTTTTGAATTTTTTTTCACTCTCTGTATAACTGAAAGTGGTCAGGCTGCAAGAATATTTTATCTTGGTAGATAATGTCAAACAATAACATAATCCCAATTTTCAGATTTCGAATAAGTCCAGTTCTCCAGAAACGCCCAATAGGCAGTCGAACTTGGTACACCCTGTATACGGAAAGTTCGAAAATGATTGGATCTTGTGCGGAACATTATTATCCATGCTTTTTTCCTCCTTCTTCGCGACTCGAGATGATATCAGTTTCACTGCCTCAAGTTCCTTTATACAGTATAAAAAATGAGCCTTTTTGTTATATTTTTAACTATGTTGAAATCAGGACCTAGTTTTTTTCAAGATTTTTTGTGTTTTTGTGTAAGAAAATCTTTTTTTCCACCTAGAGACTCTACGACCCACCCTCTACATTAAAAAACAATAGTAAAACAAGCCGCTTTAAACGCCACAAAGCTTCAATAGCGTCTGGACCCCCGGACGTCGTTGCCAAACTTCTCGAACCGTCCCGGGATCGCCCGAAAATCTTCCTCACCTCCAACTGGGCCTCGGGCGCGATATTTTTGGAATTTATCTAACCTTTTTACAAATGAGAAACAAATAAAATATAAAACAATACACGCAAGGTAACGGGCTCAAAGAGGTAATTGAATCGCCTTCGGCTCGTTAGTTATATTCTGAATTCGCCAGTAAAAACCCTCTTACCTTGCTAGTAATGTTATATACTATAAAGGGCCATTAACTTTAAGAGACGCTTTAAGGGATATTAGTGCAGATGGACCTTATGAGCCTTTTTTGAAATTTTTTTTAACTGTGTTGCAATCAGGATCTAGTTTTTTCAAGATTTTCTTGTCTTTTTGTGGGAGAAAGTCTTTTTTTTCACCTAAAAACTCTACGACCCGCCCTCAACATCAAAAAACAAAAGTAAAACAAGCCGCTTTAAACGCCACAAAGCTTTAATAGCGTCTGGACCCCCGGACGTCGTTGCCAAACTTCCCGAACCGTCCCGGGATCTCCCGAAAATCTGTCTCACCTTCCACTGGGCCTCGGGCGAGCCCACGATGGTCACCCTCCTCTCGTTCTGCGCCTCCTGGGGCTTGGTCTCGTCGATGGGCGCTATCTTGACGGAGGCGCCCGAGAAGCGGATGATGTTGCGGATGTGCGAGCCCTTGGTGCCGATGATGGCGCCCACCGCGTTGTTCGGGATGTAGAGGTAGGTGGTCTCGCTGCCGTCGCCGCCGCCGCCCACCTGGCTGGGGCCGGCGGGGTACATGCCCGGGTAGGAGGCCTGTCCGGTGTACAGCCCTCTGGAGCCGTACCCGATACCTGCGAAAGTGCATTTTTACGGTCAAATTGATGAACTTGCAACTGATGTTATCGGAGAAAAATCGAAGACAAAACTGAAATTCCAGAAATGCAGGAAAATTTTAAAAATAATTAAAAATCTTCTGTTCAGAACTATTTTAGACCAACTTTTTTTTAATTTACAGGGTTATACATATGAAGATTCGGGATTGAAATTCTAAAGGTTAGCTTCAAGTGAGAAGAGAGAAATTGCTTAATTTGAATAGAAAAATAATAAATAATAATAATAAATCTTGAGCAAAAATCTGAATCTCTCATTAATAATACACGGAATAAATCAATCTTGCACTACTGCATCACACAAAACACAAGGTCATGAACTTTTGTTTCCAATATTTTTTAGTGAAAAAAATCATAATTTCTTAAAAAATGGGCGATTCTGAGGAAAAAACTCATTCATACTTTCAAAAAGTGTTGAAACATTAAAGAACATAAATTGGTGTATACAGGGTTATTCACGAATATGGCTCTATGGAATATTTCTAGGAAAGACACAAGATTCAGAATTGAAATTCTAAAGGTGACCTTCAAGTAAGAAGACGACTTCTCGGAAATTTTTTTAAGGTCTAGGACTTCCGGTTTTTCCAGAAGTGACATCAACACATTTTTCGAATGGGAAAATCCATTTCTTATTGCATAACTAGATTTTCCATTGAATTCTGAGTCTTTTTGATTCCAAAAGTTTAAATTTTCCCGTAAAAATTCTCTTTAAATAAGGAAATACGAAAAAAATCTAAAAATTTAACTCTGTTGAAATACAGACAACTTCGAGGTTTTTTCATTGAAAATTCACATTTTTGATAATCTCTGAGAAGAAAGGCTGATGCTTCTTTTCCGATAGCGTGATTTTCAGAATATGATGCAAGACGTCACAAATTCTTTGTCAAAGTTAGAAGTGACGAAACACCGAAAAAATCGTTTTTTCCAAATTGGAACCCCATTTTTCTCGAAGCATTTTCGAAATCTTCGTCAATAATTAATAGGAAAATACATCCAAGACTTTTATCCAAAAATGAATATTTTTCGAGATTTTCAGGAAAAACGATTTTGTCTTCAATTTTCAATCTTATTCCGAATGTGTTTTTTTACTAGAAAATAATTAGCGGTCGAGTGAAATTTTTGGAAATCTCTGTTATTGAGAAAATATTTTCTTATAATTCAGACGAGTTCAGTTTTTCTATATTTTTAAAGCTTAGGATAATTTCTACAAATTCTTAATTCTGGAGTATTTTTTTCGGCATGGGGGGAAAATTGAATTTTCAGTAATAAAATTGATACATGTTCTGTTAATTATTCTTTCAAAAGTATTGAGAATCATCACAAATTATTTTTTTCTGCATTCCTGAGGATTTTTTAAGTTGACTTCAATAATACTCACATTGAGAATTTCAAACGAATTGTTCCTCTCGCATTACAGATGATAATTCAAGAACGTAACTCGTCTGATCTATATAAAATATTTTCTCGACAACAGAGATTTCCAAAAATTCCACTTGAACGCTAATTATTTTTCATTAAAAAAATATTCAAAATGAGATTGAAAATTGAAGACAAAATCGTTTTTTCCGAATATCTCGAAAAATATTCATTTTGGGATAAAAAAGTCTTGGACATATGCTCCTATTATTTTTTGACGAAGATTTGGAAAATGTTTCGATAAAATGGGGTTCCAATTTGAAAAAAACGATTTTTTGATGTTTCGTCACTTCTAACTTTAACAAAGAATTTGTGACCTCCTGTATCATATTCTGAAAATAAAGTTATCGGAAAAGCAGCATCAGCCTTTCTTGTCGGAGATTCTCAAAAATGAGAATTTTTAATGAAAAAACATCAAAGTTGTCTTTATTTCAACAGAGTTCAATTTTAAGATTTTTTTTCGTATTTCCTCATTTAAAGAGAATTTTTTCGGGCAAATTCGAACTTTAGGAATCAAAAGATTCAGAATTTAATGGAGAATCTATTTACGCAATGAAAAATGGGTTTTCCCTCGCGTTTTTAAATGGGAGGACAGTAGTCCCAGAACCTTAAAAAAATATACGATAAGTCGTCTTCTTACTTGAAGCTCACCTTTAAAATTTCAATCCTGAATCTTGTGTCTTTCTTAAAAATATTCTATAGAGCCATATTCGTGAAAAACGTAAATTATTAATCTGACATTAGATTTTTCCTACAGTCGGTATTTTAGCAAATGAATAACTTTTTCTGAAAATTTTCTTAAAATTTGGGAGGCTGTAGAAGCCAAGAAGTTGGAGTATGGAGTTTTTTTTTACATATAGATTGGCCCTTAATAAATGAAATGGTACAATTTTCATGGTTCTATCGCAACTAGTTTAGATTTTATGAATTATTCCACGAAGGTCCAATTTTTTGGATTTTCGTCGACCATAACTTGAAAACTAAAAGTTTTAGAAAAAATCTGTTTGGATATTATTAATCTACGCCCTCGTATTAGTGAGTAAGTGAATTTTGGTAGCGACCAGACAAAATTGAATTTTTGACAAAATCTGCATACATATGCATGGAAAAGTTACGATTTTTTGACAAATTTTTTTTTTCCTCGGAATGAAACCAAAATCATCCCACTCATTAATTCGAAGGCGTAGATTACGAATATGCAGACAAATATTTTTCAAAAATTTATTTCTCAAGTTATAGTCGATAGAAAATCCGAAATTTTGGACCTTCGCGGAAAATTACATTAAATCTAAACTAGTGACGATAGGAAAATAAAAATTGTACCTATTCATTCACAAAGGATCAATCTGTATGTAAAAAAATCAGCATTGTTACAGAGTACATTTTCTAGGTTCTACAGCACTTCAAATTTGGGAAAAATTTTTTGGGAAAAAGTTATTTATTTTCGAAATTATCGACTTCATAGAAAAGCTAATTACAGATTCGTAATCTACGACTTTCGTCAACTAAATTACTTTCTTATTTAACCCTGTATTTTCTAATATATATTCTACTAACAGCTAGGTAAAGGTTGATCTAGGTTCGGATCTTAGACTATTAAGAACGATAAATTTCAGTTAAAAAAATAAATTCAAACAAAACTAAAACAGATCGGGACCACGGATAGAACCTTGTGGTACACCTCGATATATTTCCGTTTACATTCGAAACAAACATATCGTAGGCCTTACCTGCCGTGGCCATCATCGCCATGGGGTGGAGGCCGGGGAACATCATCGTCTGGGGCGCCATGGCCTGCAGGTCGTTCTCGTAGCTCTGCCTCAGCTTGGCCGAGATCTGCGCCTCCGCCTTGCTCATGTTCTCGATGACGCCCTTGACGGTGATGATGCGCTCCAGGTTGAACGAGTTGATGTCGTTGATGCTGGACACCGTGATCTTGGTCTCGGTCTCCTGCATTATCCTCTTGATGGTGTTGCCCCCCTTGCCGATAATGCGCCCGATCAGGTTGTTGTGGGCGAGGATTTTCAGCGCGATCTCCCTGAGACGAAAAGAAGATAGCATGAGGAAGACTCCGAAAAAGTTTTTGAAACATAGATGAATTCAAAATAGAATCCCGCCCTTGAATATTTAATTGGTCTTTATAGATCACTTAAATTTAAGTTGTGTTTCAGCCATTCAAATGTCACTCAACAGCTGGTGACACTTAATTCAAGTTAACGGTTCATTTCAATAAAAGAATACTTGACACTAAGGCCGGTTTGTAACCAATACAAAACGAAAAACGTTTGAACAGAAAATAGGGAATTATATGGTTAGTCTTCGATTACACAGGCTCACCATAAAAGTGAAACTATCCATATCAAAGCATATACTAATTTTGGCTTTTGAGAGAAAGAATAAATTGAAAAACAAAAATTGTAGCAAGTGGTAATAAATTTAAACGATCCTTAATTTTGACAGACGATCAGTTAAGCAATCCTTTCAAGGGATATTAGTGAAAACAGACCTCAACGATGCTGCAAATAAGTTAAAATAAGTAGGAAAACTTGGACAGATGGCGACAAAATCAAGCAATTCTCGCCTCTTCAAAAGGTACTTTTTACAATTAGAATTCGAAGCGTCAATCGTTACTCACCCTTTGTTCGTGTTGTTCGCCTCCTGCTGCATGACCTCCAGGATCTTCCTGCAGGCGTTCGTGCAGTTCTCCGGGTTGCCGTAGATCGTGATGGCCTTCTCCAAGGAGCCCACGTTGTCCTTCCTGTGGACGTCCACGCGAGCCCTCGTCTGTTGCGTTATCTGCCTAATCGTCGAACCTTGCCTTCCGATTATTGCACCCACCTGCGATCACAAAAAAATTCGTCACGAAAAATCTTCTCAAAACGTGAGATTAAATTTAAATTTTAGTGAAGAACACTAAAGGGACCCAAATAATAGCTATATAAGCTCTTTTTATAAATATCCAGTTATTCAATTAAGTGTAATTGGGGGAGTTGGCTGATAGATGGCGCTTTATTCAACTCCTCTATTCTTATATTTGTCGCAATAAAATCTCAAATTTGTCTATTCTAATCTACAACATAATATGTAACATTGAATTTTGAAGAGTCGCATTCAGTGTCCAATTTGAATTGATCTCATTATATACGAATCTCAAACTATAGCGCCCTCTATCATCTAACTCCCCCAACTACTGTCGATTGAATAACTAGAGTTATATAAACAATGATATAACGGAGTTATTATGCCATTTATAATAGACGAGAATAGTAAATTTGAAATGAACACTTGGGAGGTTCTGCCATTATGGAAAAAATTTGAGATATACGTCCTAAAAAATTACGACTTCTCGGAAACACTGAGAGATAATATGTAGGAAAAATTTCACAGTTTCTGGGGAAATCATGTGGTATTAATAAATCGCTCCACATGAGTCAAGGATATTGACTTAAATTGCAAAAAAATATAGTTTAAATGAGATTTCGCGATCAAAATTAATATTAATATGATTTCAAGTTGCAGGAAATAAAATAAATTTTAGCCTGTAGGTATACAGGGTGGTTAACAAAATCGAGTAAAATAACAAAATATCAATACAATGTATGGCCTCCACGGGAATCAATAACAGCTTGACATCTTCAGACATCATCTAGATTCACCTTTCTCAAACGTGGTCTGATGGTTTCGATGGAAACTTAACTCCATCTGCATTTTGAACAGTATTCCGTAGCATTCTACACGTAGATGTAGGCTTTCTTCTCGCCGAAACAGTGATGAAACGAACCTGAGTAGGTGCTGTTTTTCGTCGCCCACCGAACCTTGGTCTTTCTAACACGGAACCTGTCTCCCTGAACCTATTCCAAAGTCGAGATATCTCATTTTGGCTGACTTGGAGCCTTTCCGCTACAACAACTTGAGTGAGACTCCCCTGTAGCATTCCGATAGTCCTATTAGCCACAGCGTTTGTTAATCTACGTGTTGGCATTTTCAGAAAACTCGTTTCAAATCCAAACCGTCGATAGACTGACTTCATTTCGAAAAAAGAACATTCATGAAGCATATGCAAAGAAGCAAACTTGAAAAAAAAGGCGACCAGATTGACGAAATGTCTCAAACTGATTTTTATTGGATCGATTTAAGTTGTTATTGAGTTTGAAATGATTTTACAGCGATTTACTCGAAGATTACATACTTTTCAAAACGATTGAATACGACATCCCCAACTTTTGGTGGGCAGTATATTAATCCCTCTTAAGCTTATGCGCTGGTAGGAGAGATCTTTGTACAATTCAGTAAAACTATGATACAATCAAACTGTCGCAGCTCTGAAGTACTTGTAGGGCGATTCGTATAACATGAGTAAAGTAATTTTTTTTTTCAACTCACCATGTCGCTCTGCACGAGGATCCGAAGCGGGAAGTCTGTCTGTCTGCTGGTGCCCGGCAGGTTGCCTGCACCGAAAGGAGCGCCGGCGCCTCTTGGCGTCCTCTTCTGACGCTTGTCCCCCGTCTCCACCTTGAGGGGCTTACCCTCGACCTCGATGCCATTGAGGTTGTTCTGGGCCCTGGAAAAATCGAAAAAGTTCATGATTTACACTTTGATGATTGTATGCGAAAAGCAATCAGTCATAGCAGTATAAAATTTAAAAAAAAGAATAAAATGAATGGTTATTGATGATTAAATTACCACTCACTATACGACTAGGCTTTGCAATTTTTCTTCATCAACAAACATAAATTAATGACCCATTCAATTCTTTCTTTCTTTCTGATTGTTTCCGAGTGTCACTTGCAAATTATTCTGAAACCTGAATAAACCCTAAAAATGTTCACGAATAGAGTTTCGATCCAATGTTAGAATAACTTTAGAAGTATTCGTAAAAATTAATTTGTGTAAAAAACAAAGTTCATCTACAGGATAGGCAAATTTGGTGGTACATGAACTACAACTTCTTGACCGTGAGAGATGGAGAAAAATGAATGACACGTTACGGTGGTCTTCTTCAGAGAAACTGATAATGACATCAACTGCATTCCTCCATCCTATTTTGTTTTCGAGTTGTTGACCAAAATAAAATTTGGGCGATTTCAACTTTGAAAATTACCTCCATTTCTGTTTGTGCTAGGACGTTGAAATGAAAACATTATACAGGCACTTTTTTCATAGCAATCCAGTAGCGTACTATGTTTTTTCCCAAGAGGTTTTTTTGCTGAGCTATAACATAAAGTTGTATTTTTTTATGGAAGCATTAGTTGATTATAACTCAGAAAGAATCATCATTTTTTTCCTTTTCAAAAATATATAGCACATTATATAGGGTGGCTCACGCAAAAAAGTACTTACTGACCAATATTGAGTAAGTTCTAGAAAATGCTTAGAAAAATAAATCTTTAGACGCCTTTGGACGCTATTAAGTGTCGAAAGATTAACCTGTCGAAGCATTTTCTAGAGTATAATCGCCAAAATATAGGAATTAACTGTTTTACGTGGCCAACCCTGTATGATGTGTTACATATTTTCGAAACGGAAAAAAATTATGATTCTTTTCGAGTCATAATCAGCTATTGTTTTCATAAGACAAAACACAACTCAATGTTATAGTTCAGCAGAGAATCCTCTTGGGAAAAGCATACTACCCTACTGGATTGTCATGAAAAAAGTGCCTGTATAATGCTTTCTTTTCAACGTCCTAGCACAAACAGAAACGGAGATATTGGCCAAAGTGGAAATCGCAGAAATTTCAATTTTGACTTATAATTCGAAAATAAAAAAAGATAAAGTAATGGAGTTGATGGCATTTTTAGTTTTTCTAATAAAGACGACCGTAATTGACCCACCCTGTACTTTAAATACTAAAAGTGACAAAAGTATCCATAACAATTTTTTTTTTTAGGAGAATTTATCAAGCAAATATTCGACAACCGTCTTCTTCAATCTCGCGAATTCGGGATGAAAAAAAAACTCCATCACGTGCTAGTCCGGAGGGGGCAGCTGTCCGTCACGCAGGGGTCCGAACGGCCGTAAATATTAATTATGCATCGTCCGGCACGAGATAGAATCACAATTTCGCAAGGATTTTAATCAGCTCAAATTGCGGACGGGTGATAGGTGGCCGCGTTCCTTCCACCTGCCGCGATCGTCAAATGTTAACGCGGCCGAGACGATTTTTTTTCCGTCTCCTCGAGTCGGCGAAGATCGCGGCGCTCGCCGATAGATGGCGCTAGGATGCGGACGGGAAACATCGCCACTTCGTATTTCGCATTTCCAAGTTCTGCATGAAAAAATTGTGGGCTTTATGGTTATTTCGCATTTTTTCGAAATGAAATTAGGAATTTTTAACGAAATTCAAAACGAAGAATCATTCTTTAATTTGTTCAATTTTTGAATTCTCATGCCTTTTCATCGTAAGCAACGTCAAATTGTCAAAAAGGAATCAGATCTCATGTAGAGCTAAGCTGTTATAACTTTCTTCTTTTCTTAGTCAAAATATGTGACATACGAAGTCGTTTTGCTGAGAAAATACACAAGAGCCAAAATATAAATTTTTTTTTGCCATGTTGGGATAGTTCGCGATAAAAAAAAATTGAAATATCTCGGCTCCTGTGCATTTTATCGACAAAACAACTTCGTTTCGAAAAACTACGACCCCGAATTGACCTTATAAGATACATATTGAAATATTGTCTGGGAGGTCTTTGCATTTTCCTGAAAACTTACTTTGGGTTTTCTCTCCCAGTTTCTGGAACGAGAAACAATTAGAAGAAATTTTTTAATAATAGAAGAAAGACCCCTGCGTAAAAATTCGAGAACTACTTTGTCAGGGGCCGAAACTTCACAAGAAGAAATTGTTGCCTTACAATGATGAAAAAAAACACTTTGAACTCTGAAGCGTAACGTTTCGGAATCTAAATCAGAATCCTTCGTCAGACAATTTCTATTTTTCATACAACTTCGTAGAATCGTGACAATATTCTGATTTTTAATTGACATTTGTCAATATATGATGAACGTAAATTAATATTGATTACTAAATGTTGATATCGTTAATTTATTTCAAAATTCCCTGAAACCAGTTCTTTTTTCAATAAATCCATCCAAATTCGATCTTTTCCTACTGAACAATTGGCGAGATTGTAGGGCTCATTTAACAAAATACAAGCTGACTCGTTGATTTTTCTTTTATAATTATCAGTTTCCTCATCAGAATTTTATACCATTCTAATCCATCATGTGGTTGCCAGTATTAGAACACACATGATCTGATATCTGCGATCTACCAATATCTCTATTTTTTATGTTGTTCTTATGTTCACGCTTTCTAATTTCTGAGGGTCTTGATGATTCTCCTGTATAAGATCTTCCACGAATACAGGGAATATTGTAAATACAATTTCTTGATTTTTGGCTCTCATTCAAAGGTTTAGTTTTTGTTAATAAAGATCGTAAATCATTTTTCGTTTTGAAAACAGTTTCTATGTTGAATTTAGAACCACTTCTTTTAAATTTTTTCTGGAAGTCCATGAACTTAAGGAATCAAATTTATTAAAATTGGTTGTTCTTGACGGTTTAATTTTGGTTCCTGATTGTTTTTATCGTTTTGACGCAAAATTGTTCTCTCTGAATTCAAAATAGTTTTTTCTATGAAATTCGTTGGATATGGATTATCCTGAGAGTATCTTTAATGAAATTCATTTCGTCATTTCGTGTTTCAGTTGTCGATGAAATTAATTGAGCTCTATCATAAAGTCTTTTTATAATACCTCTTTCAACACTTATTTGATGATTATAATAAAAATTCAGATATATTGAGTTGGAATAAGTAGAGATTCAAAACTGTAGTAGGTATTAGGGCTCTTGATCACAAGAAAAATGCTAACATCTCGTGGTAACTAACAGAGGTAACAATTTCAGTGATCTGTTGCCGAAGCTTTATCATAATCCCTCTATAACAAAAATTCTGTGGCTTCCACGTGCCAAAGCACGGAGTATTCCGGGTTGCGTAAAAAACCAAAGCACTGCTGAATGAAAATAATAGCCATTCTTTCGAATAATACTTTCAACAGCCAATTTTCTCCATTTCACTCTTCATCCGAACAAACTACAATAACGAGCACGTGCGTTATCCAATTAAAAACGTTACTAAGAAAGGAACTTCGAAGCCCATCATGAAAAACAAGAACTTACGCCTGTGCCTGCTCGATGGTCTCGTAGACGACCTGAACGGTCTGTGTGGTGGGGTCCTTAGACGTGAGCTTGTCGCAGCTGACCACGCGACCATGGTTGGACAGGAGGTGCTCGATGTCCTCGAATCTCACGTGTAATGCCAGATTGGATATGATGATTTTTGGGGTAGCACTGCAAAGAAAAATTCATTGTTATCATGCAGAACAGTTATTCGAAAAATAATTGCAGAAAGAAATATAATATTGACCGGACTTTCGCCCTAGAGGATCCTGAAAATTCGAAAGTTTATTTCAAGAAATTCCAATTTCGAGTTTATTCTTAGAATTTTCAAAATTTCCCCTAGACTCAGCTTGGTTTATCTTTATTCAGATGCATTAGATACAAGAGAAATGAAATTCGGGCACTCCATTTGAAAGACGAAAGTGTGACAAACATGAGAACAAATTCAGAAAGACAACTGATTATATCGAAATTTATATATGAAATTTTATTCAAAAATTTCAACCTGTCAAATTCGTGGTACACCGTACACCCTGTATATTCGGTTCCCGTCGTGGTTCCAGAGAAATTTTTAGTCACTTCTTGGAATCACAAATTAAGCTGATACTGTACTTTGAAGGGCTGCAGTCGCGATGCGACAATTATTCTGAAACTTTCTTGAACGTGGTATGCTCACGCCGTCATCTCGGCACGCCGCCGAAGGTGGCCACACCCGCGAGCGCCTGACCGTACGGCAAGCCCGGGAAACACGCGAAACGAAAAATCCTAGATGGCCGGGAAATCGGGGCAACCGATTGTCAGTCATCGATAAGACGGCCTACTTGATAACGAACAATAATCCGCTATCGGGCTGCTTTTATGGTTTCGTCGATCGATCCGCTGCCGCGCCCGACGAAAACCGAGCCAAGGTTATACAGGGTGTCTCGAAAAAAAAGTATGGGAAAGCCGGAATGGAACGAGTCCTGATCTGCCCGTTAGTACAGACGTCACTGACGTCGTTCTTGGCGCCGAAAAACGTCTATGACGACGTCGATCTCGAAACGGAGCTTTGGCCCGACGTAATTTTAACCTACATACTCCTTGTGCTCATTTCCTCGTCTAAATTCGACCGGCAAATTTCCAAATGAACGTGCGATGTCGTCCAGATATTTGGCGACAGTGTTAAGAATGGATAGATCAAGAAATTATTGCTTGAGAATTTACATCCATTGTCGGATTTTCATGAATTATGATGGGGCCTTTTTAACGGTTAATAAAAATCATCGAAATAGATCAGTTTACCAAGATTGGGCTGGATTGTTTCACGTGGGCAACCTGGTATTATGGGTTATATTAAAAAAAAAATTCTTGATCATAATCAACTATTGTTTCTTTGAGACAAAACATAGCTCTGTCCTCATTGAGAAAACCTTTTGGACGAAGTCATAGTACACCCTCTAACATAATATTAAGAGAGTCTCCCTGAGAATTAACGGGTTTAACCTTGCTCCCTTATTTAAAAAACCATTAATGGAGAAGGAAGGACGTGAGTGTGCGATGTCGATTGGTTCTTCGCTACCACTTTTTATCTGCGCGATTCGTGTCCTGTCTAAGCATGGCAACCATGCTCAATGTACCAAGCTAATGAATATTTCCGCAATAATACTAAATTAAAATTTCGAATGTTCATTATCAGCATTATTGGTAGCGGCAACATAGCAGCTCATACATGCCCCCACAGCATGCGGCGTTGCCTTTCTTCTTGAGTGCTTCGGGGCATTTTCTCCTCGTAACACCGTTGAGAATCGGCGCGTCAACCAGGAATTCCGGTCGCTAATTAACGAGATCGACTGTAAAGCAACAAGAGAGTTTTGAGCGTCTCTCGAAGAGGCCATTCGGCGTATACGATCAAGACGGCGCCTCCGAGACCATTACGGCGTCGGTTTCATTGCGACGGCCCCGTCTAGGTTATACAGGGCGTACCACGAATTCGACCTGTTGAAATCTTACTATATAAAATTAAGTCGGCCATTTTGTTGGTTACACCATTTATAACTCAAGATTGGATGAACTGTTTGTTATGAAAGATTTTTTGCCGATTCTTTTCAGACGGGGTTAACATAAAATACCATAAAATCCTAAAAAAGTGAAGTGGAAAAAAAATTAGAAATAATTATCTTTCTTGCGAATAACGCCAGTAGGTGTCGCCACGGTTAATAGTGTTTTCGTGAAAGTATTACATTTAATATTAATTCGGTGAACTACATTTTCCAATAATATTTACGCATCTGAGTCCATGTGTTATTACATCTATCTTTCACCCGAACACTACGGAAAATTTTATAACGAAATGTTTTGAACAAATCCCCATTCTATTATAATCGCAATAAGATGGCAATGTAAACAATTATTGTGTATTTTGAGTTTCCTAAACGTCTTTAGCTATGGAATTCTAAGGTTTTTGCGCAGAAGTACCTAAGTGCCCATTCACAATGGACAATCTTAAATAAAGAGAATCCTTTTGATGTATGAATAACAATGTACATACCCATTTCGATGCAATTAAATTTTGTACTTTTGTATTTTTTTTTATTTCACCTGATATATTTCCTTCTTAAAAAAAACCTATGGTTAGTAAAACTTTATTCATTTCCGAGGCGAAAAAAGTTGGTCGGGTCAGCTAATAGCTTATCTAATTGCAAATTGCCACAATTGGTTCCACCACCAGATCCTTTACGCCCTTTAGTTTCTGAGATAGCAAATGATTCTAAACACTTCTTGGCCAACATTCAAAAATATCCAGACGACATCGTTTGGCGCAACACATATTGTACAGGGTATCCAAAATTGCTTGATTTTGTCTGTTTCTAGTACTTCTACACTAGATAGGTAAAAACGTTGAAAGGAGTCCTGGGCTCGATTTCCGTGAAAACACCGATAGTGAAAACCGTTTCAAGATATCTTCATTTGTTTTGAGGATATAACAACAATTTGAAATTTTTTCGATTCAGAAGATGTGCCATAATTTTTTTATTTTCGAAAATATCTGAAAAAGATGAAAACTTTCAACAAGCACTTTTTCACTGGGAATAAAATATTATTTTTAATTTTTTTTTCTAAATTTTTTTTCATGAAATAAAATGAAAAAAAAAATTCAATATAAAAAAGTTTTTTTTCCACTAAGAAAAAAAATTTAATATGGTTTTTTATTTCCGAGAAAAGAGCGCTTCTAGAATGTTTTAATCGTTTTCAGATATTTTCATAAATGAAAAAGTTATGGCATATTTTCGAAACCGAAATAAAAAAAAAATTAAGATATCACGAAACGGTTTTCACTAATGGTGTTTTCACAAAAATCGAGCCCAGGACACCTCACGAAGTTTTAACCTATCTAGTCCAGAAGTACCTAAAACAGTCAAAATCAAGCACTTTGGGATAGCCTGTACAGGACAATTTTATGTTCACTTCCAAGATATTATACCATAAAAGAGAATAGTTGCTTTTTTATTTATCGATTGAGGCAGTACGAAGTTCAGAGGAAATTGGGGAAAATTCGGACATTCTAAAAGTAAACACGAAATTCGCTACTAATTCACGAAAAATGGGCAAATTTATTCATTGATCTGAAAACAGGAGTCCTTTTTTTATCGGCAGGAATACGAGATATTTATTATTCCTTTAGAATTTCAGATAGTTCGATAAATCAAGTTGCTTTTTTTTCCTTTTTTGTCTCATTCTGCAAGAGGAAAATATTAATCTAATTTCTGGAACGTTCATTTCTTGATAAACCAGGGGGGCCAAAGTTTTTGACGACGTTTGTAATGGCTCAAAAACTCGCAGTTATCCTCTATTTATACCTGTTCCCGTCCCGGAACAAAGGGGAGCGTTCCCGCCCCCTCGGGACGACCCCCCCTCGTCCCGTTTCTATTTCGGAAGATGAGTCGACGTCGTCCGAAAATAGATCGCCCGGTCTATTAGCGTCGTCGCCGTCGGGTCCCCCTCGACGCTGCACCTTTCGGACGCCGCCAAAACAACTCTTTGAGCGTCCTTTGACCCAGGCGGTGCGGGCGGGGGGGCCGTATCGGGAACGCGGGAAGCCGGATGCAGGAAGTCCCGGCCTACCGCGACGAAATGAGCGTTCATGGGAAACGACGAATTTTTAGAGAATTAGTTAGTATACCATGGCCTTTCGATTTATACTGCTCCACCAGAGTTAGAGATGTCGTATTCAACGCTTTGACAAGTGATCGGAAAATGGTTTCACAGGAACAGGATAAATTGGTAGATGAAAGAAACTAGCCCTTTTATGGACTAATGCCGACGTTTCGTTGGAATTTTCCAACTTTTTCAAGGCTGTAAAATTTATTCTGCGTTAGATAGATAATTGGTATGAAGTTAACAAACAATCACATAACCTACACGAGCATAATATAAATATAAATAACAAAGAATTTATAATAGAAAACACCGCACAACACACATTTGCATAAACTGATGGTGCTGAGGATTCTAATAATGTGTTGCGAAGCTCCCTAACGTCACAGGGCATTAATGTTAGTAATTGTTCTAGTTTTACGATTCATATTAATGTTCATAAGTACTGATTGTTAAATATTGATAATAAAAAGTTGCTATTGCTGAATTTTTCTCATCTGATTTCATCATAAGAAAATGGAGTACCAAAAAGATTTTAACACGCTTCCTCGTAAACAATCGATTTTAATATTGTTCGCTGTCATTAAGAGTGTCACTTTTAGTTGTACAAACATAACTATTTTTTCTTTTCACAGGTGAATGAAAAAGTTTGTGCTTCATACGTGTGCTGTCTTGTAACGTGAATATTCTCACGGAAATTCTTCAGATTTTTTGGCAAATTGCAGAATTGAAAAAAAGTGAGGCCTGCACTTTACTTTTTTCCCGGAGAACGTTGTTTCATTTGGAGAAAATGAGAAAAAATAGTAAGTTAGCGTACAAAATTGTGTGTGAGATTAGCTCGGAACTTCTGGATTTTCGCTGAAATTTTTGTTGTGCTGGGCCAGATATTCCTTTCCTGCTCTACGACCCGTCAACAGCCGCCAGAGGACAGAATGCAACACTTCTGCAGCGCCCCCCGCCCGACCTGTCAGAATCCGTCGTCGGCAGCATATGTTTCTCTTCTTGTGTCGGCAGCGCAGCAGCTCCTCGAGTAGGCACTCATCGACGTGCATTTCTCCGGGCCCCCTTAATTACTTCATTAGTCCTCGAGATGGAGCGAGAGAAAGCGGTGGTTTACCGATACAATGACCCTCTCTCGATTTGTTTACGTTCGAGTGGACGCCGACAAAAACCACCGCTTCGGCCCGTCTTTGAGACGTGGGATGCCTCATCTGGCGATTCATTCCGGCCCCTTTCGATAGCACATGCCGAAGAAACACTCGATTCCGAAATACATTGTCGGTTAATTAAAGAACATTATACAGACAGGACTCATTCCCAACAGTTCAAGATTTATTAAAAATGTCATAAATCATTGTTTTTTCTCAACACCAACCTTAACCTCGCAACTCAAATTTTACCTAATTTCTTCCTTTTTAGTGCACCTTTGTTTGTTTAGGAATTCAAAGTTTTGAAGCTCCACTCTCGGAAATTCAGCGGTAGAGTTACAATCTCAGACCAAGATGCCTACCGCAGTTGTAGGCAAAACGTTAGGTGGCCAATAAACCCGAAAGACTCTTTCAATCCGGTCGTGAAAGCCTCAAACAATTCAGATATAGAAAAAAAAATTATATCTCCACTCACAATGTTCATTCATGATTGAGTCACTTTTTTTTTGAAGTTTTAATTTAATATGCCCCAAAAAAAAATCTTATGTCGACAAATCAGGTGAACGAATATGGCTCCATAAAATATTTTTAGGATTTTATTGCATAAATAGATTCTCCATTTAATTCCGAGTGTTTTTTATTCCAAAAGTTAGAATTTTCCCGAGAAAATTCTCTTTAAATGAAGCATTTTCGAAATCTTCGTCAAAAATATTAGAAGCATACGTCCAAGACTTTTATCCCAAAATGAATATTTTTCGAGATATTCAGGAAAAACGATTTTTTCTTTAATTTTCCATCTCATCCCGACTGTGTTTTTTTACTGGAAAATAAATAGCGGTCAAGTGAAATTTTTGGAAATCTCTGTTATCGAGAAAATATTTTCTAAAGTTCGGTCGAGTTAAGTTCTTGAATTATCATCTGGAATGTGAGAGCAACAATTGGTGTGAAATTCTCAATGTGAGTATTAGTGGAATCAAAGTAAAAAATTCTCAGGAATGCAGAAAAAAATAATTTGTAATAATTTGGTTTTGAAAGAATAATTAACAAAACATGTAACAATTTCATTACTGAAAATTCGATTCTCCTTACCATGACAAAAAAGAAATTCTCCAGAATTAAGAATTTGCGGAAATTATCTTAAGCTTCACAAGATGGGGAAAAAGTGAACTCGTCTGAACTATAAGAAAATATTTTCTCGATAACAGAGATTTCCAAAAGTTTCACTTGACCGCTGATTATTTTCCAATAAAAAAAACACATTCAGAATGAGATTGAAAATTGAATACAAAATCGTTTTTCCTGAATATCTCGATAAATATTCGTTTTCGGATAAAAGTCTTGGACGTATGCTCCTATTATTTTTTGACGAAGACTGCTTCGAAAAATGGGGTTCCAATTTGAAAAAAAACGATTTTTTGATGTTTTGTCACTTCTAACTTTATCAAAGAGTCTGTGACCTTCTGTATCATATTCTGAAAATCACGCTATCGGAAGAGAAGCATCAGCCTTTCTTCTCGGAGATTCTCAAAAATGAGAATTTTTCATGAAGAGAACTCAAAGTTGTCTGTATTTCAACAATTCAATTTTGAGATTTTTTTTCGTATTTCCTCATTCAAAGAGAATTCCTAGAACCTTCAGAAAATATACGAGAAGTCGTCTTCTTACTTGAAGCTCACCTTTGAAGAATTTCAATCCTGAATCTTGTGTCTTTCCCAAAAATATTCTATAAAGCCATATTCGTGAATATCTCTGTAGGTATATTATTACATATTGCCGAAGTTGTTTGATAATATTTAACTGACATTTCTGCTGTGAGAGATGGAACACCATCTTTCTTGTTGGAAAAAAATATTTCCCCTCTCGATAAGGGATAAACGATCTAAATATCCTTCAACAATGTTGTGATTTACATCGTCAATGCAATAGGCCAACACAAGATTTTTCATAATAACATACTCATCATTAATTGTATGAAAAAATGTATGATTATTGATCTATTTGCATTAAAAGTAGATGATACTTGCTTTCATTCATTGAAAAAGAACTGACATAAATAAATGTCAATATTACAATGACTGTGTTGATAAATGTCAAATTCACGATTTTGCCTGATGGGGAATAGTGATTAATAATTCGAAACGTTACTTGTAGGTTCATTGTAAGGCGAAAATTTCTCCAAAGGATTGCTACAAAAATTTTCGTAGGAGCTTTCCTGTTATTTGAAAATGTTTAATTTATTCTGTGAGATTGTAGGCAAAAATCCAAAAAAGTTGAGGAAAATTATTGACACTTGTTCTTTTTTCCTGAACTCTATTGCTAGTCACCAGAAGTATACGTTCGTACCAGAAAAAAGTTATTGAGGTCAATAACATACCGTGGCATTTCGCATGCTCCTTCGAAAACGTTTCTTCCCAACATAAACAAGCCTTTTCTCGTCCACACTGCACTCCGTTACACAATTCACTCCGTGACCACAAACTGTCCTTTCTTCGCTGCCCAAAATCACTCTCCTGTCGAGAAAAAACCAGTTAAAACAGAAAAAATAAATCGCCAAATGTGCCCGTACGTCAGACAAACGCCATCGATGCATCACCGAAAACGATCCGAAGAATATAGAACTTTAACGAGCGAATCTCTCTCGGATCATCGCAAATTGTGGAATTTATCGAGACGAGTGATTCACGCAACTGTTATTTATCGTTGATGGGGCGATTGTGAGGCAATTGAGCCTAATAGATGTTATTATTTTATGTTTTATGCATAAGATGGATGCTTTTCATGACTTACGATGTGAATATCGAAATTTATTCGGGATAGAGGATGACGGCTGCAATGGCATTTCTGTGGGAGAAACGTCACTTTCGGATCCCTTCCTAATCTATGAATGCGACGAACCGAAGACGACAAAGTTCTGTGTGCACGCATTAAATCGACATTCCTGTCGTAATGATGCTCGGCCGTATCAAGTGAAGTCGTTCTATACTTAATAGGATGAAAATGGCCAGGTGAACGACCTCCTAGTAATTATAGTATGTTACAAGAGTAGGTTCAGTTATCGTGTTCGGAATATTTTCGTGCTTTAAATTCTACGCGGCGCCAGTAACGTTCCGAAATTTCTCGTCCGAATCGACGACGAAAATTCGAGTCTTATTAATTCATCGTAGAAATGAAGGGTCTTTCATGCGGAACATGCCTCAATCGGTTGATTTTGGGGAAAAATGACATTTTGTTGGGAACAGTTGATATATTTCATATAATTCTGTGGTTTTTCTTTCATGGTTGATGAAACGAGGAATGACATCTTTGTTCTTCATTTAGAATTCAGTGCCTGTCAATCATAAACTTCATATTTATTACATATTCGAAATTATGCTGGTAATACTTCAGTAACATTTGAGTTTCAGATCTAATAGGTTATGGTATTGTTTTCAGGAGTTGGTGCACCTAATGAAAAGTCAGTGCGCACACAGAAAATATCGTTAACGACAAAATGACGTTGCCAGTTTGTTTCTTTGTTTTAATATTGATCGAAATCGAAATATTGCAAATAACTAGAAAAGGAATCCTTTCTATCAATTCATATAAACGATAATTATTTTCATCCATCACATCTTTTCCAATTCATTCATTCTCCGAATGAATTCACATTCTGAAAAATAAATCATTGCTAAGAATGTAGAAAGGGCAACATAGTGTTGACTTGGAACATAAAAATATTTTGACAAGGGTCATAACCTCGATTTTCGTTCGATACAGAGTGGAATGTGTCAAATTTCCAAGGCCATAGGTGTGATTTAATTACGGCACTACTTTTAATACTGTAATGATCTCATTACGATACTGAAATACAGAAAGAAATTTAGACTCGACGAACATAAAAAACTTTCAGAGATGAAAGAACGTGAACATAAAAAAATAGATAGGATAATAAAAAAATAGAGGTACTGGTAGATCGCAAATTGTAGATTATGGTGTGTTCCAATGAACTGGCACCTGCCAAATTACTGTACAAGTTTCACGCAGCTGCCTTTCTTTGATTTTTCAAGACATTTTTCTAATTGATTTTTGTTCCAGATGCTGGAAAACCCCAAAAAATTTTAGACTTCCTATACGCTTTTTCAATCGATATCAGAAATTCTGATTTTGAGGTCTATCAATCGTGATTCCTAAAGAAGAACAGAAGATTCTTCTTCTTCTTCTTTTTTCTTTTATGTGTGCCTGGCAAACACCATCTACACATGAAACATCTCTAATTGTGATTGATCCAGGATCCAGAACTTTGTTTAAGTTTCCGAATTTTGTTGTAGGTGATCGATCACTCGTTATTCTGCAGCTACTCGGAAGCAGAGCGAATTGTTTTTTGTTTTAAGGATATAACAACACATTGAAATTAATATATAACAAATACAAAAATCTTCAATGACATTACAAACATCTACGAAACATAAGATAGGCCAAGTTATAATTTAATACCAGAGCTGACCAAGAAGTTGTATAACAATCTATAAATGGTAGGGACATTACTGAAAATCATGTCATGTAAGGAGATTGGAGAGGTTTCCATTCACAGAAACATGAAGGAAGAACGAAGAAAAACACGTAGTAATCTTCTATGTACACAGTATTATCTGCGTGTTGGCGACACTGAAGAGCCAATCTCCGCCCGTTCCAGGGTCTTATCTCTGGAGCAGAGACGACTGGCACAATCGAGGAGATATCGATAACACTGTAAACAACGGTCCTGTGAGAACCGAGTCATTCTTCCTTTCTATTATTAGCCCGTCTTATCGGGAGTTCTGGGACGCTCTCTCGTGATTTTTCTCGTCCGACACTGATTCAGGAACCTCGGCTTTTTACGAAACACTTGACAACTGACACGACGGGTTTTTGTCTATTCATTTCCGATGATATTGGACGATCCCGTCACTCAGAGTTATCTAGAGCGTCATAAATCGTTCCGAGGACAAACAAAATTCAGTTTGTGCATAATATACAGTAGGTCCCAGAAAATAAGAAAAAAATTCATGGAATCATTTGATAGATATTTGTTTTTTCTAGGTATCTATTCAAATATTTCATGGGAAGTCCCTACATTTTTCAAATTTTTTTTTTATTTTCTCCCACACTGCACTACATTAATTTGTTAGGAGCCAATTATACTGTTGAGTAATTTTAGGAAGTAGTTTCAAACAGATTTTAGCTGGAAAGATTATTTCTCAGGTTATGGTCGATTGAAAATTCGAAATTGTTGACCATTGTGGAAAAAATCAGAAAATCTAATCTGTTCGCGATACGTAAATAAAAATTGGACATTTTCATTCTTACAGGATCAAGCCATGAGCAAAAAAATCAGCATACGTCCAATTCGATTTTTCTGGCTGCTAGAGCACTTCGAACTTGACTAAATTTTATGAGATTTTCCACAAAACGTGATTTATTTTCCGAATTACTGAATTTAGAGAAAAACTAATTGCTTAATCGAAAACTTCTACCTCGAATTACTCGAAAAAATTACCCAGGTCGATATAGCTCGAAAAATATGTTTTTTTCGAACTCAAGGCGGTTGATAAAATATTTTAGGTCCGAAAATTTTTTTTTCGAGCTATATCGACATGGGTACTTTTTTCGCGTAATTCAGGGTCGAAGATTACGATTATGCAATCAGTTTTTCTTCAAGATCCGTATTTCAGAAAATAAATCACGTTTTGTGAAAAATCTTAGAAAATTTAGTCAAATTTGAAGTGCTGTAGCAGCTAGAAAAATCGAACTGGACGAATGCTGATTTTTTTACTCATAGATTGATCCTTTAAGAATGGAAAAGTCCCATTTTTATTTACCTATCGCGAACAGTTCAGATTTTTAAATTTTTTCCACGAAGGTCCAAAATTTCGAATTTTCCATAGCGCATAACTCAAAAAATAATTGTTTCAGAAAAAATTTGTGTGCATAACAGTAATCTATGCCTTCGATTTAGTGGGTGGTTAAATTTTGGTGTCGATCGGAGAAAATAGATTTTTTGGCAAAATTTCCATGCATATGCATGGAAAAATTCGTAAAAAATTTTTTTTGCTCATATCGAAACCAAATTTATACTGTTGACTAAATCGAAGAGGTAGATTACGAATATGCAAACAGATTTTGGCTGGAAAGATTATTTTTCAGGTTATGATCGATTCAAAATTCTGAATTTTTTACTTTCCCGGAAAGAATCAGAAAATCTACACTGTTCGTAGTAGGTGAATAGAATTAGACATTTTTATTTTTAAAGGATCAAGCTATGGACAAAAAAATCAGCATTCGTCCAGTCCGAATTTTCTGGCTGCTTCAGTACTTCTAATTTGACTAAATTTTCTGAGATTTTCCACAAAATGGGATTTATTTTCCAAAATACTGATTTTGGAGAAAAACTAATTGCATAATCGTAATCTTCGTCCAAGAATTACTCGAAAAAATTACCCAGGTCAATATAGCTCGAAAAATATTTTTTTTCGGACTCGAGGTGAAAATATTTTAGGTCCGAAATTTTTTTTTTCGAGCTATATCGACATGGGTAATTTTTTCGAGTAATTCGAGGTCGAACATTACGATTATGCAATTAGTTTTTCTCCAAGATCATTATTTTGGAAAATAAATCAAGTTTTGTGGAAAATCTTAGAAAATTTAGTGAACTTAGAAGTGCTGTAGCAGCGAGAAAAATCGAACTGGACGAATGCTGATTTTTTTCCTCATGAATTGATGCTTTAAGAATAGAAAAGTCCAATTGTTATTTACCTATCGCGAACAGTTCAGATTTTCCAATTTTTTCCGAGAAGGTCCAAAATTTCGAATTTTCCATAGCGCATAACTCAAAAAATAATTGTTTCAGAAAAATTTTATTTGCATAGCAGTAATCTACGCCCTCGATTCAGTCAGTGGTCAAATTTTAGTGTCGATCGGAGAAAGTAGAATTTTTGGCAAAATTTCCATACATATGTATGGAAAAATTTCGATTTTTCGAAAAAAAATTTTTGGCTCCGATCAGAACCAAATTCATACTTTTGGCGAATTCGAGGACGTAGATTACGAATATGCTGACAGATTATCTAGAAAAATTATTTTTCAAGTTATGGTCGATAAAAATTCGAAATTTCGGACCAAGAAAAAAATTAAAAAATCTGAATTGTTAGCGATAGACAACCTCTTTCATTCCATTTCGGCAGTACTATGAGTTGAAAATGATATTTATCACGATAATTACTCCGGAATAGGCAAAGAAAGTTCTGTTCCACCATTTATTCTTTTTCAAAAAAAAAAAAAATGAGTGCAATTTCGGAGGTGATTCGAAAAGTGACATTGCCATCGCCAGCTGGCGCTTCGTCTCGTGCTGCAGAGTCCGAGAAGAGAGGAAAACAATGTCTATCGAGTGTCGATGACCCCTCGGTCCGGCCGGAACCTAATCATTTTCATCGACGATTCAAAAGTTGCAACACACGCATGAATGAACGCTGAATTTCAAGGTGAAGCGACGGCCCGACGTAAAAATCGCTGAATCCGAAAGAATTTATGCGAATTAGCCGGGAAATTTGCGACGTTGCCAGACATTGTCCAGACATTTTTCTTGTAGCTCGTTGGAAATAGGTAGATTTTTATTTGACAAGTGCAATCGTTGACAGAATCGTATCCCATTCTTCTGATGCAGCTGGGCTTGCAGTCCTATCCAACTCAAAATGACGAATCTTATTTGAGGTATGACATTATACCAAAAAAAATTAAAATAAAGGGGAATGTGCTACACTGAAAAAATAATGATTTTTTTACAATTAGAGAAACGTATATAAGAATGGAAGTCAATTCTTATTTCTAACTTCGAGAAATAGAAGATTTGATGTCTTCAATCTGAAAGATTTCTTTTCTTTAACAAACAAACTCTGATATCTCAAAATAATAATTTACGAACCTGAAAGAAATCAAAAACAATGCTATTTCTTCGAGTTCTCAATTAACAATATTTGAAATACGTAATGATATTCATTAATTAACAACTGACAAATCAAGGCATTCTCTAAGTTCAAATCAAATAAAAATAGAACGGAAAATGGGAAGTAGTTTTTTGAAAGAAATGACACTTTTCATTTTTACACGTTTATTCCCAACTGTATGAGTTATATCGGTTGTGCCGATTGATAAATGTTGGCGTTTCTCATTCATGATTATATCCTGTTGATTCGATAAGGCTATCATCGAGCGGTGTAAACAAATTTGAGTAAATAGGCCTCTAGGACATATTCGACCCCAACTAGAAAATTTTCACTGTTATCAGTCAAAGGCGGCTCGTGAGCTCTGAAAAAGTAAGATGTGCGAAACACTCATTTAGGATTTTCCACTTAGACGCCCGCATATTGAGATACTAGAAATCCTAGAGATACCCCTCAGTTTCTAAAGAACTGGAAGCACCTTTGAATTTGCGATGAAAAAATAGCCCATAAATTTCTCACTTGAAATTATCTATACAACAGTTGCAGCAATACCATTAGAGAATAGCAAATTTGCATGTGATGCCCTGCACGTAAGCTCTCTTAGATATCAAAATATAAATGTCGAATTTGAATTTTCTAAAAAATTTAATCCATGTTGCTCATAGCTGGAAAACTTTCCGGGCGTCCCCTATAACTTTCTGGAATATTATTTATAATGGCTGCCGCCTCAGATAAGGATTTCAATTTGAATAGGCCTGATAAAAATAACGATTCGGTGATTATCAGCCACTGGAAACAAATTACGATTCAAAACATCAATACAAATTCTTGTCTTATCTGTCTGGGGGACAATTATAGACTCCGTATCTTCGATTTTTGTTATTCCTGTAAGAGAACAACACTTTCGAGAATTAATGAATCGAAGTCATCTTCGAGACTAAAAATACCTACTACTGTAATATCTTTTTTCAATACAAAAATTATTGGATTATATTCATGAAGATATTTCATTAAATTCAATGAAAACCCAATCAATAAGAGAAATTGACGTACCATACTCGTTCAAAAGGCTCATTCTAACACTCGTTTATTCAAAAATGAGCCACGAAGTGGCTCGCCTTTAAATAAGTAAGGTTTCATAAATGTTAATTTTACTCTTAAGTCAGAGCGCCAACCAAGGTAGCATAGCACTGACATACAACACATAACATGGGACTCTACTTTGGGGAGGTAGCTCGCCTTGAGGATGCAGATGAGGCGAAACATGTCGAGTTGATTTAAAAATGAGATAATTCGTTAGTACAACTAGTTCATTACATCAAACTATTTTATTTGCAACGAAATAAGCCTGAACATCTTCCCGAAGATGATGTGGATTATTATTCAATAGTACGACTAAACGAATCATTCAGGAAATATTAACGAAATCGAAAACAACTCATTAATAATTCAGAATCGTTAATGTCAACAGTTGTAAAGCGCCGGATATTGACATAACTTGCACCTTTGTTTACGGTTTTAATTCCATATTTGGAATGAAGTGTCCATAGACTAAAGACTTATTCTCACATGCATCTTCCCAACTGTTTCGTCATATCGATATTCAAACACGAATCCCAATGGTTCTATTATGAATGAAATTTACACTTGAAGGGAACATGTTGAAGGAGATATACAGGGTGAGTCAGGCTTGTACAAGAATTTTATATTGAATATTTCATATGAGCAACATCGGAATATATATTTCGATGAGTTCTACCACCTGTCTCTTGATGAAATCGACACAGAATTATATGATATATGTCAAGTTCCTCAACGAAATCAGGAGTCTATTGCACCAATCTACTTTACAATTTTTCATTTTGCACCATTTGTGTCTAAAGTTGGTCTAACAGCTTTGGATTTTCGGAAAAAAGTTTTGCTGTATTGTGTTACTTTGTGTCATTAAATTTAAATCTTTATTCTCGCTAAATTCCATGTGCTTCTCGAGATACTTCAAAAACCCAGACTAGCAGTTTCCGAAAAATTAGTTTACAATGACTGGAAAAGTTGTGCTACATGTATACTTAATTTTTCCGAAAGTCCATTTAGTTTCCTGAAAAATCGAAATTAAAAAAAAAGATAATCCAGCACTTAAGTTTTTCTTCTCATAAATGAATGGAAAATTTTGTGCTACATTTGTGTTGTCTTGTAACGTGAATATTGTCACGAAAATTCTACCGATTTTCTCACAAATTAGAAAAAATGAAAAAACAGTCAACCCAGCATTTTTTTTTCGATGAAATCTGTTTTGTATTATTGTGCAGCAATTGTGCCAAGTTTTGTCGACCAGATCTTGAGAAGCAATCAACAGTTTTTTCTCAGATGAAGAAAACACGAAAAATCAGTAGATTGTAGACAATCAGCATACCTGGCAGCAGTGTGAATTTGGCCCAGCATTTTGGAATTTTTCTTTCCTTACCTACGTTTTTCAAAATATTTCACAAAATGTGTTGAAGCATGTGTTCGTCAAATACATGTTGTAGAATATCTTGAGAATCGTATGGAATGAAAATAGTATTTCAACGGCACAGAGCACAATTCAGCACAAATTTTTCAGAAAAGTGCTGAACCAACTTCACAGACCTTATTGCCAGGTTTGCTGATTTTCCAATATAATCTACTGAGTTTTCTTATTTTCTCCATATGATGGAAAGCCTGTTGATTTTTTCTGAAAACTTGACCGGTATGAGTTGGCACAATTGAGGCATAATCATGAAAAACAAATTTTGTGCTGGTCTAACTTTTTTCATTTTAGTAAATTGCCAGATAATCTGATGTCAAGATATTTACGACACAAAACAGCAAAAACTTCTCATTCACCTGAATGTTAAAAAACGAAAGTGCTTTCTTTTTTTTTCAATTTCGAATTTTCAGAAAAGAACTTAATAAATTTTTTTCAGTCATTGAAATCTAATTTTCCGAGAGGGCTGTACCAATCATTCGGTTTTTGAAATATCTCAAGATCCACATGAAAATAAGAAAAAAATTCAACGGTACAAAGCAGCACAAACCTAGATCAACAAAAACTTTTTCGAAAACACAAAAGTGCTCGCCCAACTTCACACACATCGGCACCATGCAACTCTGAATGATTTTCGTGCAGAAAAGTGAAAGGTTGCGAAGTACTACGGTACAATAGCCTCCAGATCGGTAAAACTTACTTTTCTTCCCACGTGGAATAGCGAAAAGACATAAAGTGAGGTCTAAATAGGCTCGCAAATAGCTGCAACTCGAAAAGAGAATCAGATCAACGAACAAACAGAAGAAATATCGGAAATTCCCGAAACGAATCACCTAAACCCCGATAAAATTCCGTAAACGACGCTGAAAACCCAGAGCGATACGTCACGTGGTTTCGAGGAATCAAACGTACCGAAACAGAGAGATTCTAGATTCTAGAACGTACAACAACCGGGCCCAAGGCCATCGATCACCGGCCGCAAGAACCGCGGCGCGTACCTCTCCGTTCTTCTGGTCCATTCGAGGCGGATCCGCGAAAAACGCACGGGACGTACAGGGCGAGAACTTACGCACTTGGCTTAGCAGTGGACAGTTCGCAAATCCGGCTCGCGCAGCGGTACCTTCCGCCGTCGATCATCCAACACTGTTTCCACAAATAAAACGTACGACGACGTGTGTCGAATGCGCCGACAGTTCGACGTCACGGCCGCAAGTTTATTGCACTTTGTTGTTATGCACTTGTTAACGTCGTTCTTGCCGAGGCGTGTGCGACGCGTCGCGTCGCGGTGTCGCATAGAGGTGCGACGGCGGTGCACTGTTTACCATGGGAACTAGGGAAGCTCAGCTTCCTATAAGATGAAAAAGAAAAAACTCATTCAGAATTGAATAAGGAAAATACAAAAAAAAAAATTAATATACATCGTATCACACAATTAGACCGACAAACTTCTAGTGAATGTTCTAGACATTATACAATAAATTGCCTGATACCATCAAAAAATTAAATGAACTAAATTTCAACAAGAAAGTAAAAGAGCTGTTGCTGCAGAACACAATCTATAATTTGGATGAATTTTAAAATGTTTTGTCTTTGTCTAAGATTTTGGAGTTTTTTAAACGACAAAACGTGTAATTTATTCGACAGTGACTATTTATTATGAACAATACTGATTATACTGTAGGTACATTCATGAAAATAATTAAAAAAAAAAGGCATTATTTGGGACACTTTCGATGAAAATCATACAGTACAAGAATGCTTCTTTAAACTGCTAAGGTCCTCTGAAGATGGCAACACTTTTTGTCACATATCTCCAAAACTGCGTCACCTAAAGAGTTGAAATTTCACATAATGTATTGGCTACTATCAAGAATACGCATCGAATGGTTCGAGTGAATTTTTTCATCTCAATCATGAGCGTATCATTCTGGGCGGAGGGGGGTATTTTTAGTGACAACTTTTCTACCTTTCATTATTTTCCAAGTTTTGCATCAAATTCATCAACTTTAATATTGTTTCGTGAGAAAAGGTGCTTTTGTGTGACATCGCCTAGTTGCACCAGTTTTGAGAAAAATCGATTTGGAATTTTCATTTCGTTCACTACTCAATTTTCGTTATGTGAAGAATCATAATGAAGTGAGTGAAATATCAATTTATTGTACTTGATTTCGATAATTTTATAAGACTTTCGCCTCATAAAATAATCATAATACGAAATCATTTAATTCCCTTGAAGTTTATTTTTCAAAGAGCTACTGAGAGTTTTTTGTACTCAGCTTAATGATAAAGAAAGAAAATTTCAAATCCATTTTTCTCCAAACTGGTGCAACTGGGCGATGTCACACAGGTGCACCTTTTCTCACGAAAAAATATTAAAGTTTATAAATTTGATGTAAATCTTGTAAAATAATGAAAGGTGAAAAGTTGTCATTAAAAATACACCTCGCCCTCCCCAGAATGATACGCTCATGATTGAGATGAAAAGAATTCACTCAACCATCCGATGCGTATTCTTGATAGTAGCCAATGTGTGAAATTTCAACATTTTAAGTGACGCCGCTTTGGAGATATGTGACAAAAAGTGTTGCCATCTTCAGAGGACCCTAGCCACCTTAACGAAGCATTCTTGTACTATATGATTTTGGTAGAAAGTGTCTCAAATAATATCTAGAAGATCCACTAGAAATTTGTAGGTCTTATTATGAGTAACCCTGTATATTTTCTCCTCGATTTAAAGTTGTACATTCATTTTTCTTCTTGGTTGATCTATCTGATGAATTATTATACAGGTAGTTTTTAAGGTAGATCTCATCAAAATAGATCATGATATATTGTATACTTGCAATTTTCGCAAAGCTAGTAATACCAGTATTAAAACGTTGAGGAAAATTCTCCTGATATGAATAATTACCGTTCTATCAGTTTATTGAGTGTTGTTTTCGAAATTTTAGAGAAACTTGTTCGTTACTAATCTTCTTTACAATCTTGAATGGAGGAATAGTGAGAATCACCCGTGTTTCGATGTGGTATTGAGAAACTGCTGAAACCTGTATCCACCTGTTTCTTGTTGAGAAATAAATGTTTAATTGAACTAAAGTAGTTTCATTCTTAAGATATCAGACAGTCGAACTCGTGATGCTATATCGATCACTCCTGCAACAGTCGACCATCCCCAAACCACGACCCCCGTGTCCATGACAGGACCAGTTGGGCACCTTTCTCCCACCTCCTTTCCTCCCGTCTTATTATCAACCGGCACACCGCCGGGCCGCTGAAAGGACGCTCGCCGCATTGTCTCGACGACTGCACGTGCGCATCTTGACCCGTCGCTAATGGAAGCCTCTCAAAGGATTTTTTACAAGGGATGAGCTCGAGCCAGGACAAAGAGACGTGTTTTTTGGACCCACACCCCTCCGGAGGGACCCAACGTATTCTTCGCCGAGAGACACGCTCGGTACGCGTCTCGCCGAGCCGCTCGACGAGAACATAAGTATAATCCATTTTTTCAAACTTCTTGTGGATGTTCTAAACATTATTTGAGACACTTTCGACGAAAAAAATGTAGTACAAAAATGCTTCGTTAGGGTGCTAGGGTCCTCTGAAGATGGCAACACTTTTTGTCACATATCTCCAAAACTGCGTGTTGAAATTTCACACATTGGCTACTATCAAGAATACGCATCGAATGGTTCGAGTGAATTTTTTTCATCTCAATCATAAGCGTATCATTCTGGGGGGGAGGAGTATTTTTAGTGACAACTTTTTCACCTTTCATTATTTTACAAGTTTTACATCAAATTCATGAAGTTTGATAATTTTCGTGAAAAAAGGTGCTCTTATGTGACATAGCACCAATTTGGAGAAAAATGAATTTAAAATTGTCTTTCTTCATCATTTAGTTACAAAAAACTCTCAGTAGCTCTTTGAAAAACAAACTTCAAGGGAATTAAATGATTTCGTATTATGATTGTTTTATGAGGCAAAATACTCTTGTGAAATTATTGAAACCAAGTACAATAAATTGATATTTCACTCACTTCATTATGATTCCTTCACATAACGAACATTGAGTAGTGAAGGAAATGAAAATTCGAAATCAATTTTTCTTAAAACTGGTGCAACTAAGCTATGTCAAACAAGAGCAACTTTTTTCAAGAAAACATATCAAAGTTCAAGAATTTGATGTGACACTTGTAAAATAATCAAAGGTGACAAAGTTGTCACTAAAAATACTCCTCGTCCCTTCAGAATGATACACTTATGATTGAGATTAAAAAAATTCACTCGAACCATTCGATGCATATTCCTGATAGTAGCCAATGTGTGGAATTTCAACACTTTAGGTGAAGCAGTTTTGGAGATACAGTAGAATCCGCTTATAATGACATCGAGGGGAAATGAAAAATACGTCATAATAACCGGAAGTCACATAAAGCGGAATTTCAGCAAAATTGATGGTATTTTTCTTGGATTCAGTTTAAGAAAAGAACGAGAAATTCAGATTTTGCTTTATTGAAAAAACAAAAAATAGCTTCTCTCACAAAAAAAAAACTAAATACATTTCATTATTTACATTTACTTTTTCATTTTTTAGAAAAATAATCTGAAATTTCAGTTTGCGTTTGTTTTTTTCGTTTTGAAATAATAGCTTCTTACACCATTATACAACTTAGAAATGGCTTCAATGGATGTCATTTTGTCCACAGAATACCAGTAATTTCTTCAAGGATCTGGATTATACTAAAAAGCATGTCGGCATGCTTATCAAATCTCATCGCATTAAAAAGGGGAAAACGATCGAGCGATCACTATAACCGGAAAAATTTTCGAAAAATCATGTTGTTGTATCTGAAATCATGTCATTGTAAGCGACATGTCATTATAAGCGAAGTCATTGAATCCGGACCCTATTGTAAGGATTTTTGAATGAAACTAAACTTAACATTGCATTTGGTCAGTATAGACGGCGTCATAATAAACGGATTCTACTGTATGTGACAAAAAGTGTTGGGTGGAAGTCATTTTCAGAGGGCCTTAGCACCTTAACGAATCATTTTTGTTCTATATGATTGTGGTCAAAAACGTCTCAAATAATGTCTAGAAGATCCACTAGAAGTTGTATTGTATATCAGCACCCCAGAGGTAAAGTGTGTTAAGTCACAATATCAAAATTAGACAAAACAGCGATTTCTCAGTTCCATTTTTGTTTCAAAGAATGTTTACCGCCATTATTTGGTGACTTGATATACCCAGGGAGTCAAAAATGTGTTCCACTAGCTAGAATTTACTAATGTGGATCCAATATTGTAGATAGTTCGTGTCTGAAAAAATATGACTTAACACACTTTATCTCTGAGGTGCTGATATTTGTTTTAGTTAGGTCACAGATTTAAAAAAATTCAGCAGTAAATGGATGTAAAATAGAAAAAAAAATTTTGAATCGAGCCCGGACTAGGAGAACAAAACCACAGTGCCCAGACTGCAACCGGCAGGGTCGAAGACCACCACCACGGATCCGCAAACAGATTAAGCAACAATTTAGTTTTTCAGCTGGCGTGACGCGAGCGACCGAATGAGCGGCGAAAAGAGAAAAAAAAGGAAGGAATCTGCGATGATCCGGTCCGAGTCGGCACACGCTTCCTCCGAGACACACGCCGCCAGTCACCTGCCGCTCGCACGGGCCCCGTCTCGCAACCAGAACAACCCCATTAAATCGAGAAAAAAAAAAGTAATCGCCGGGCTGCTCGTGCCCCGATGCCGGTCCTCTTCTTCTTCTTCTTCTCCTCCCGACGTGGTGTGGGGGACAGCGCTCCACCGGTTCCGATCGACAAAAGACGCGGATCGCGTTTTCGCAGATTGGTCCTTCGAGGGGGATGCTGGTTAAGAGCGCGTTTTCTGGGAGCCTCGCGGTCGCAGGGAGATGTTTTTGAGGGTCCACAGGTCTGATTTAGAACTCTCATCGGTTTTATACACTGCGTACTGCAACATACAGGGTGATTCCCAAATTTTCTAGAAAAAGTCCCAAAATTTTTTCATTCTGTGAATGACGCATTGAACAAGTCAATGCTGTCTTGAGATGCGCGTGAAAATCTGCGTAAAAAAATAAAGATTCCCGGAGTCGCGGCGTTATCAAGATATTGTTCCAGGAATATTGTTGCCCTGTTTGGTTGAACAGTGTTCCTGTAAAAAAAATTGATGGCCAACTAAATTTTTCTATGACGATTATTACTGGTACTTCTCCTTGGTTATCAGTCCTCTCAAATATTGTCCCTCCCCATATTCGCAGAGAGACAACAACTTCGAAATTTTCGAACAAATTCAATTCCTTACCAAATTCATTTCCCATACTCGCCTATATTCCAAATAATAAGGTCCCCAGATTGAAGTCGCGTAAACCTTTTTGGTCGAATTTCCTAATTGATGTGAATAGAAGCGACAAAGAAATTTGGGAATCTGAATGGAATGTATGCAATTTTTTCAATAAAGATCTTATTTCTGATCCTTCCATCAGAGTTCCTAGTTTTGACCTTCCCAGGAGAATATGGTCTGTTCTAAATCGCATTAGAACAGGCCATGGACGATGCAACAGCATGCTCTTCCGATGGTATTCGGTTGAGAGCTCTAGTTGTGAATGTGGGGAAAATGAGGAGACAATAGAACATCTTATAAATTGTTGTCCCATCTATAAATTTCATAATGGTTTCGAGGCTATACACAAAGTAACAAATGTATTTCTGAAATGGGTGGTTACTTTCAAAATTGTTTATTTCATTTTAAATAGTTTTCTGCTTTTGTCTTTTTTCATTTCAGATTAAGAATTGCGAGTCGTTTTTGTGAAAAATCTGTTTATCTGAGCCCATCGACGGATAACATGAAGCTGTTCTCTCAGATCAAAAAGATATCTTTCAAGATTTTCCTGATATTTAATATCTTAAGTCATTTTTTTCTACGGGCGGGGTAAGGGTTTTTTTTTAGCTGAGGTTTTTTCTCTTTCCATTAAATCATCTTTATAAACTCTCTCCAGTTCCGATGAGAAAACTACATTGACATTTCTGAACTGTCCTCTTGATGTCATCGAGTTCACAGCTAATTTCACTGATTGTAATTTGACCAATTCCTCATGATTTCTTAGTCCTTGAAATTCGCTAGGAAAACTGGACCAAAAGTCTCATCTTCAGCTGCTTTTATTCTCTTCAGGTTCACAACCGTGGTTTTTTCGTTTGTGCTGCTGGCTTCGGCCACCAAGAAAAGTCGTTATTTTGACATAATAAAATGTCAAAAAAATTTTTGAGCAGATATTTTCGATTTGTAAGATTCCAAATCATGAAATTAATCTCAATCACTATGGTTACTGCATAGACAATAAAATAGGGGAACATAGATAACCAAGTTTACGGAACAGCATCTGAAGTATGCTGCCGTGTTAATTGAAAAGGGCGTATCTGCAAAAAAGCACTTTTGGGATATTTGACTTAAAAGTCAATTTTAATTCAATTGAAATTATTGATGACATAAATGAAAGTCTTTAAAGTCAAATATCTCAAAAGTGTTTTTTTACAGATACGCCCTTTCCAATTAACACGGCAGTATGGCAATGACGTACTTTACATATATAATCGAAAGATAGTTTCATTCTAATTTTTTTTGTGGAGCAGTATATATCATTTCCCTATTTCATTATCAGTCATTCTGATCGAAATATAAGGGTCTACTTGGGCACACGCGTTTCTTATCTTTATTTTCAAATGGTCCAAGTCAATAGAATCAGTTTGGTATACCCATCAGAAAGTAATCAATCCATGGGCGTTAGGACTGGCGATATCTGATGAGTCTATTGATTCCTATCCATTCATTTTCCAATTCTCGATATAAATATGTCTTCGCAATGGCAGCGTTGTGGCATGGAGCCCAATCTTACTATAGCCACATATTTCGTCTTATTTGAATTGTGGCACGTTTTCTAAAAAACTAGTCTTATTGAATTCAAAACACAAAATCATATCTATATCTCCAAATGTAGGCATACTGTCACAATACAGAAAAAATAAATGGAATATAATTTACATAAAATACGCTACAGATTGCTGACGGTTAGAAATGGATAAAAATTGTATGAGGAAAAAAAATTTAGAATGAAATTATCCTTCGAATGAAATGATAAAAAGGTATGTTCCTGAAAAAAAAAATCATGGAGTCTTTATTTTTCACGCAGATCCCTTTCAAGAATTTAAGAAGACTGATTCGAAATATAATTGAATCAACTGCAGAAGAATCTTAACTCAATCGCCAAAGGGTTCCACAGTCCGAAAATCCCCTAAACCCTCCAAACAAACCCTATCGAAAATCTAAAGGCGCCACCGCCGTTCCGTCCTCCACCGTCGCGCAAATCGCGTCGCGTGCGTCCCCTTCACCGTCGTCGGTTCTTGACTCCCGGAACGTCGGGGGCCCCGAAATTTCGGTAGCCCGCACGCACCGCCAACTTGTTACGTTGCGATATTGATTTTCAGACGACGACGGCGGTTCTTGGGCGCGGGGGAGGGGCGGACGCATCGGCCGGAAAGGTGAACGTCGACCCCCCGATTTCCAGATGCTCGAACTTCGGAATTCCGGGAAAAACGCCTCGTTGCTGGTCCCTCCGATCCGGATCCCGTCGAAACGAACGAACGAATGTGCTTTACAACGTCGAGTATTTGGGTGGTTTATCGGTTTATTCAACGAAAGGCATGTGAATTATTTGTATCTATACAGGATGACACAGACTCATGGTACACCCCCATATTCTCCCTTGTTTCTGTAGCTATATTTCTGGAATTTGGAACATTGAATATACTCACTATAGGGCACTTTTTGACATATTCAGAAAAAAAAATCCAACTTCTGGTTTTTCCGGAAATGACGTCAACTTTCGATTTTCAAATAGGACACCCGGTAAATTATTACATTTTTAAAATCTCTATAATTTTCTCAATCTAATGATACCTCATAGTTGATATTCCATTCGTCAGAACGCCCATTTTATTTTTCGATCTAGAGAGCCTTGAACTCCCTAAAATTATTCCAAATAATCAAAATAATGTAACACTATAGTAATTTCGATTTAAAAAGTATCGTGGTTCGAAATACGTGCCAAAAGAGCAAACCAAAACCTTTTTTCACTCAAAACTTCGTTTTGTCAAATGGTAGCATAATGGTACTCTGACGTCATTCGAAAGTACCATCGGTGGGGTATCCATCCATATCAACTATTTTTCTGTATACCCAATACGAACACGATAATGGAGTTTAGACAAGTTTCTAAATATGTCAAAAAGTGCCCTATAGTGAGTATATTCAATTTTCCAAATTCCAGAAATATAGCTACAGAAACAAGGGAGAATATGGGGGTGTACCATGATTCTGTGTCACCTTGTATAGTTTTGTTGCTTCTTTTTTGGCATGAAACTCATCGAAGCGAATTGAAGTCGACGCAAAATGTTTATTTGAATTTTCAAGAAGCGTGCATGCTGTTGTTACACATAAATCGTTGTCCCATTATCGAACAACTGATGGAGTGGGAGGGCAATAACAAGTCCATTTTCTGGATCACCCTGTACTATTCTGCGGATAATAAAACTGCCCATGACAGTAAGAATTGGTATAATTGAAGTGCAGAGGGGAGAATACAAAAAATTAAATGAAATAATAAGTTTTAGGATACCTTGACAATAACATCCGTTTTTTGTTTTACGCCTTTCAATTTTTTAAATGAATTTTCAAGTACAAAATTCCTGAATATTCTGATTGGTAGAAAAGTTTTTTATGAGAATTTCAAAAACAGTACAAGCAATCCCAAACTCAACAATTTGCTTCTAACGAAATCAAGATTCGGAGAATCGAAAGCTCTCGAGAGGTCGAAGAACAAAGAAGATTTATCTTTGTAGTTTTTCCATTCTTGCATCCGACCCTCTGCGTACGAATTGACCTGCATTCCAGATGCCTGAAGTTGCCCAATTTTCGTAGGGGTCGAAACATATTATGCAGCGATCACCTACTTGAATTATAAACGTGAAGGTTTGTGTGCATCTGAGTGTGGATTCTTGTTACAGTTTCGCGTGATAACTTCCGAACTGATACAGATGAAACTTCACATTGATATGGATTATCTAACGGAATAACACACAGACTGGAACTTGTCAATAATTTGTGCAATTTGAATATAATGTAAAATATATAGGTATATATTCTTTTGATTCAGAGAGCTAAAATAATACAATACGTATTAAAACAAAAAGGTACCTTACTGAGGTTGATGCAACACAGGAAAACCATACAGGTATTATTAAATGAGGAAAGGAAAGAAACCTCAGCTGAAAAAAAAACCCTTACCCGTCCGTGAAAAAAAAATTACTTAAAATATTAAATATCAGGAAAATCTTGAAATACATCAGTGTGACTTGAGTGAACATCTTCATGTTACCCGTCGATGGGCTCAGATAAACAGATTCTTCACAGAAGGACGCGCAATTCTTAATCTGAAAAATGAAAAAAGACAAAAGCATAAAAGAAACCGACTATTTAGAATAAATTAAATAATTTCGAAATTAATCACCCACTTCAGAAATGCATTTGTTACTTTGTGTATAGCCTCGAAACCATCTTGAAATTCATAAATGGGACAACTATTTATAAGATGTTCTATAGTCTCCTCATTTTCCCCACACCCACAACTAGGGCTCTCAACCGAATTCCATCGGAAGAGCATGCTGTTGCATCGTCCATGGCCTGTTCTAAAACGATTTAGAACAGACCATATTCTCCTGGGAAGGTCAAAACCAGGAACTCTGATGGAAGAATCAGAAATAAGATCTTTATTGAAAAAATTTGATATATTCCATTCAAATTTCTTTGTCGCTTCTATTCATATCAATCAGAAAATTTGACCAAAAAGTTATACACGACTTCAATCTAGGGACCTTATTATCTGGAAGTGAGTATGGTGAGTATGGGAAATGAATTCGGAAAGGAATTGAATTTGTTCCAAAAATTCAAAGCTGTTGTCTTTCTGCGAATATGGGGAGGGAAAATATTCGAGAGGACTGGTAACCAAGGACTTAATAGTACCAGTAATAATCCTCATAGAAACATTTAGTTGGACATAAATTCTTTTCACATGAACACTGTTCAACCAAACAGGGCAACTATATTCAGCAGCAGAAAAAACCAAAGCAAGCGCTGCCGTACGAAGTATTGTTGCATCAGCGCCCCATGAGGAACCAGCTAGTTTCTGAAGAATATTGTTTCCAGTTTTGAGCTTCAAACGCATATCATCTAAATGGGCGTTGAAATTTAGAGAGGAATCAAGTTAGATTCCAAGGTATCTAGGATTGAAATTATCAAGGGAGTCCTACTTTCTGAAAAACTCTCTTGGGTTCAAATTTTCGTTTTTTGAGCTGAAGTTCCTATGCAAAAAATAAGGAACGTTCACAGGTACCTATGTGAAAACAACTTCTGTGTATTGTTAGTTGTTATTTCACATTTTGGACAACACAGGATTTTCTCCTCCTTCTCATTAGCTGTACATTAGACTATCATTGAAGAAGCAATATAGCTTGCCTCCGTTCTTACCATCTATATTCGTTTTTTCTTTTTTTTCTCATTGTATGTTAAAATTTATTTCAATTCCCATAGACAGCGCTGAGCTTTATGGGTATACTTGTGTATATTTTTTTGGTTTATTCTGTTTTCTTAAGTGTTCCTACTCGATACTGTTTGAAAAAAACGTTGCTTTTTTAAGATGAGATTCTATTTTGTATATTGGGAGACAAATAAACTCATTATTATTATTCTCGTTCTTGAATCAGACGTTTCGGACGGTCATCTGTTGTAAGCCCTAGGATCGCGAGCTACGTACTGAATTAACGTTGTGGTGTGACGTCATCTAATACGCAATTTGACGTATCCACATGGTTTTTTCTCACAGTATTTTTCAGGGAGAGTAGGAATTTCTGAAATTTGAAAAGTGTGAACATTCTAGGTCTATTTCTTCGAAAGCAACGTCTATGGACGTTGGGCCATCGAGGCAGCTGGTCCTCGGCGAAGCAATTAACGAGCGCGCGTTC
This sequence comes from Hippodamia convergens, assembly GCA_038502775.1. Classification (NCBI taxonomy): domain Eukaryota; kingdom Metazoa; phylum Arthropoda; class Insecta; order Coleoptera; family Coccinellidae; genus Hippodamia; species Hippodamia convergens. The sequence continues at coordinate 5,626,715 of CM076610.1, read as the reverse complement.
GTCTTCTGTCTCGTTCCACGCGCGCGGAGCAGAGAGGGACGGAATTAGGGGGTGGCGCGGCCTTGAACCGAGAGCCGAGGGGAGGGGGCGCCGCCTTGACAACTCGAAATTCGGCAGTTATATGGTTCCAGGAATTTCACCCCTTATGTCGTCTTAGCCCCGCGCAACAGAGGAAGAATCCCGGCGGGCGCGTTTACGCACAACCCTTAGGGACTTTTCTCGTTTTCGATGGATCTCGGAGCGAATTTTATGAAAATGAAACGAATGGAAACAAGGGATAACAAGAGACAACATCGAGAACATTTTTGAAACATAGATAGATTCAAAATATGTACACACAACTTCAATAGTCTTTTTCCCCTAAGTTTCTCAAGAAATAAACAAGCTATGTTCTGGAAATAATATGAATCTTTATTTATTTATTATTAATCTTCATTGGATCACACCAATTGGCCAACGACCGGAGTCTTCCAGGCTGTTTCAACCAATACTAACAATGATAATTAAATATAACTACAATGAAAACAAACAAAAATTTTAGATGGTACAAAAGATCGTGATTTAAAATTATCGTAATCGACATTCATTCAGCAAGTAGTAAAGCGTTTTCGCAGGGATTTTTCTTTTGGTTGCATGGTTTTCTCTGAGGTCGAGAAGTAGTGGCTGGATAATTTCTTTATTGTGGCTTTCTTCCATGAATTTCTTGTTGAGTCGTTCGATTCTTGCTTCTATTGGTTCAACCTTCGTTCTTTGGAGTTATGAATATTTTCCCATATTTCAATTCTTTACTTCATGAAGGCTGATACACAATAGAAATGGTAAGAAAAAATCTTAATTTATAGATTTTTTTTTCGATTAATTATACAGGGTATTGTCAAGAAATTTTTTTCTGTTTTTTTTATTTCCAATTTCGATAGAGTATTCAATTCTGAACACATTCGTTTTCAAGTCGTTGCGTTCGTCGAAATACTCAAAATATCGAGAAAACACTGAAGAAAAAAGGGAGATGAGAGTATTCGGTATTATGTTTGTTATTCCTAACCTAGATATCTTAAGCACAAACCGTTTTCACATTTTCGAAGTCGAAAACTGTGGAAGTACTGTACATTTCTAGAATTTTGAAAAATTCATCACAGGGTGTTCCAAATGTTGGGTCGAAAATTGGGATCAAGATTGACTCATAACTTTCGTTTTTCGAATTAGAACCCTATTTTTTATGATTGCGCTGGATTCTGCGAAGAAAAATGATGATAATGTTCTATGTTGATGCTCCTAAAATTAATAATTCTTGAGTTATTTAGGATTTTCTGATTTTTTTGTCGTACGTAGCGTCAAATTCATGAAATCTGTTCCATATACACAATTTTAAATGAATTCAGAATAAAGGTGTGTCACTAGTGAGTTATTAGAATAATTTATCTCCTATGACCAAGGTCATTGTTGATATGAAACAGATTCTATAAGTTTGACGCTACGTACGACATTTAATCAGGAAATCCTGAATAACTCAAGAATTATTAATTTCAAGAGCATTATCATATGGAAACATTATCATCATTCTTTTTCACACAATCCAAAGCAATCATAACGAAAGTTATGGGCCAGTCTTGATCCCAATTTTTAACCCATCATTTGGAACACCCTGTGAAGAATCTTTCGAAATTTTAAATATGTACAAAATAGTTTCCAGTCTTCTACTTCAAAGATGTGAAAACGGTTTGAGATTAAGATATCTAGATTAGGAATGACAAACATAATACCGAATACTCTTTTCTCCCTCTTTTCCTCAGTTTTTTCTCGATCTTTTGAAAAGAATTATGACAAATGCAAAGATTTGAATACGAATGTATTCACAATTGAATACTCTATAAAAATCAAAAACAAGAAAATAGAAAAAAATAATTTCATTCCCTGTATAACTGAAAGTTGTCAAGCTGCAAGAATATTTTAGCTCGGTAGAAAATGTCGAACATTATCATAATCCCAATTTTCAGATTACAAATAGGTCCAGTTCTCCAGAAACGCCTAATAGGCCGTCGAATTTGGTGCACCCTGTATATCTTGAAGACAATCAGCAAGTATTAATGAACAATTTTTATTAATTGTTGTAAAGATTGTGGAAATATCGTATATTTTCAGAATTTCGAAAAACTCTTCATAGGATGTTCCAAATGTTGGGTCAAAAATTAGGATCAAAATTGTCCCATAACTTTCGTTTTTCAAATAAGAACCCTATTTTTTTATGTTTGGATTCTACGAAGAAAAATGATGATTAGTTGAAAATGAAAATGTTGAAATCTGCAACCAGCTTGAATCTGTAACCTCGTGGATTGCTAATGTTGATTCGAACCTTTTTAAAAAGGAAAATTCGAAAGCGGTGCGCATAAACAGAGTGCGCTAAGGGCACGATCTGTTGGTTTTCGTATCTGGTCGTTCGGCTTCGTCGTTTTGGTCGGTTGGAGATCGGGTCCCGGGCCTGCACCCAGGTACCTCGATTTCGACCAAACGAAAACTTCTCTTCTATGAATTCAACGAACAAATAGATAACAAAGGACGACAGATGTGGGTCCCGACTAGTTGAATGTGAATCGAATGTGTGAACGCGATGTTCTAGTAGGAACTAGAGGAAGTATTTTCTACCCTATGCGTCTGGCTTTCGCTTTTTAATTCCAAGAAGAAAAAGAATCGAGAAAATAAAAAAACTTGTCAAAAAAAATTAAATTCCAAAACGAAGATGCACTAAAAATGAAAAAAATAATCTCGTTTTTACCACACAAAAAGCTTGTAAGTAGGTACCTACGAACTTCAAAACTGAATCAACACGTACCTGTGAATAATAAATAATCAGCAAAATATTTTTCTAGAGTTCTTCTAAGAAAAATTCATAAGTATGTGTTGATTTGTATTTGACGTTGATAGGTATACTTGACTAGCTTTTTGTGTGGTAAAAACGCAATAATTTCTTAAGTTTTTAGTGCATCTTCGTTTATCTTCTCGTATTTTGAAATCGTTTTCTTATTTTTTTTTTTCATTTTTTTATTTTCAGTGAATCACGAACTCAGAGGTCGGGAATTTTTTTATATTTTCGTTGATTTATGGCCAAATAACACGTGTTATTCTGAAACGTAAACTATATTTCTCCAATTCTGTGGCAAACTGTGCATTCTACCACATCTCGTAGAACAAAACAATGTTAGAATATTTCATTTTAGCACTGTTTTCAGTAAACTTTATTGATGACATGACATTCATTTAACATCTGTCAAATTTACGAAAGAGAAAACATTTCTGCCAATCAATATTTGTAATACACAAATCAGTAAACGATATTCATGAAAATATTTCATTAACTTCGATAAAAATTGAACGAATTATAGAATAGTTATTCATGAGGATATTCAGAAGGCATTGATATTCTTACAAAAGTTCAATATTCAAAAACTTCAAGTGAAGAGTTTCTGAATGAACGAATGTCAGAATGAGCCTTCTATATACGAGTATCATCCATTATTTTCTCTAATTCGCTGAATTTCTACCGAAATTAACGAAATATTGCCGTAAATATCGTTTAGTGATTCTTGCATTGAAAAATATTGATTCTCATAAATTTGCCAGTGGAAGATTCTCTGTGAACGCGTCACATTTCTCTGTTGGGTCACAGAGCACCGAAGGGGTAGAGCATCGATGATCGGCCGCTACGTTCCGTAATAGGAGAAGAGAGAAATGTCCCCTTGGCAAACCACCTACGACGATAGGTAATTAGTCGTCGGCAGCCTCAGGTTGATTGAACTCCAAGAGATCGGCCCACAACGGACCACTGATCTTTAATTGAAGGCTTTATCCGATGAACACTTCGTCTAAGTGTACGGGGGTCGTTAGAAAAAAAAAGGGTGACCTGTAATCTATATGGGATAATTTCATACAATAATAATAATAAAGTCTTGAAATCATAATATATTCATTCTTATTTCGGTTATGTCAACGATTCAAGTATTATGGCAAAACAAGAGTGAAACAACTGTTGCCATCACTGACCCTTTGTGATCTGAAAAAAATATGCGTAAATTTTTTTCTCGCGATATCATTCTTGATTGAGAATTTGCGTGGTTTTTCAACATTAATTATAAGTTTCAATTCGATAATCCAGGCATTTATCGAAAAATGAAAGATTCTAGCCCGATATTTTACAAGATTGACAGAATGAACGGATTTAACAAAGAATTGGAGAAATAACTATTTCGTATGAATGTTAGCACGATTTAAGTGTTAAGCTGAAATCATCTCAAACGCTCAGTTGAACATGAAAGATTCTGAAAGAAACAATCTAGTTTCCAAATGTTTCAGCCTTATGAAAGTAAAAATTTTTGTTCATAGCTAGTCAAATACTAAGTTTGAATAAATATGACAGACAAGTACAGAATCTCGTCAAACTTTTAATGATAACTGCATCATCAACCTTAGCAAGGAATCGTAATATTTTATGAAATAAATCAAATTGTCCTATCGAATTGAAAAATTTTTGTAATTTTTCAAGAAACGAAGAAAGATAATAATTGATGCGTTCTTTGAGTTTAAGTCTTTTTCGATGAAATGAGGAATTTTTAGACAGTTGATGCAGACTAAATTATATCACCAGCAAAATCAAGGAGAATACAGCATCAGAGTTCTAGCAGTGGTAAACGAGAGACCATATTATACAAACCATACAATTAAGCCGTTGACATAACCATAAATAAAACTCAGAAAAAATCGATAACTAAACAAAAAAATTAAGATACTCATTAACATATTTTCAGTCTCTTAATGCACTTCACGAAATTATTAATCCGAATTTATTCAAATATGGCAGGTTAGTCAGGTTTGATGAATCACCTCAGAATGGTGACCATCAAAGAGAAAAATGTTTTCCAAGAAATTTTCGATTTCGCGAACTTACCAAGCTTTTCGTGAACGTGGCAACGTCGCGATTAGTCGTTGAAAATTAACTTCATCCTATATTTACGGATTCTGAATCTCTGAAAACGATTCAGAGAAATATCTATTTTAAAGTCGATTCTTTGTTTTACCCATTCATATAATTTGATGTGATGGACACAATATTTTTGGGCGGAGTATACTCATTTTTCACACATGGATAAATTCAGAATAGAAATCGAAAAGATAACCATCACAGATCTTTCATCATGAGGCTGGAACAATTAAATCATTTTGTCACAGAGAGAAGCAAAATAACGATTTCAGCCTCATTCGGCATCATGAGTATCCCATATCCCTCAGTGACAGAACCTTCATGAGAAACTTCTACTCTTGAAGCAACTAGTTTGAGTCGTCTGAGTATAAATATACAATTGGCGAGATTTAGTAGAGTTAAAAGAGGATTTCTACATTTCCAGTCACATGTTAAAGAGAAATGCGGACATTCTGCTTCAGTCCAATTTATCCATGTTTCAAAAATGTTCTCGGTATGGCCTCGGTACAGGCAAAGAATTTTTCTTTATTTCACTGTCGTAATGAATTCATTACAGTTCTAAAAGTAGTGCTTTAATGAAACTCATTACAGCATTGTCTTCAGTTATATTTTTTGTTTTGAGGTTGTCAGTACTGACCTCAGATCCTCTCAATTTTCAAATCAAATCAATTCAAATGCCTTGATTTGTCAAATTTGGTAAGTAACACCAACTGCCAAGATACAATACAAAAGTCACTAATCTGAATTTTTAGTTGAATTTCGAGAGTATTTCACGAAACTTGACTGAAATAGAGAAAATACCGTCTAATACTCGTTGCAGAAGGCAATTCCAACACTCATGCTATCGAAAACTCGCTCCTTCGTCGCTCGTTTTCGAACTTTGCATTCGTGTTGGAATAGGAGCTCATTCTGCAACTTGTTCTATCTATAATATACTATTGTTTTTCCTTTTGTTTATTTTCATTTTCTCTCGAGCAAGATCAGGCCGATAAGACGCATCGAGTTTGTGGCCCGTCGGCCGGCACGCCACTGTCCCCCGCGGCAAAAAATCACCGTGAGAAAAGTATCGGTCAGCGGTGGCGGGGCGAGCGGGGCAGCATCGGAATCCGGCGGTGGCAACAAGGCCGTCACCGGCGTTTCCGAGAATCGCGACGGCGGCCGGATCGATGACTCTTAAATGAAACCGAAAATGCAGATAAAAACACATCTCGGCCCATTGTCGAAATAAATTCGTGCCGGCCCGGCAATAAATATCGCAGCGGCGTCCCCTTCTCGCCCGATATTACTTAGACGGTGGTCTTTCTGGGAAAAGCGGGGTTGCCGCCCCGACACCCTTTTCCCGAAATCTAGGAATGTTCACGATTTCATCAGATGATTCTATATTCTAAAACAAGTTGCAGAATGGCACCTATTCCAACACGAATAGTAATGAGTGTTGGAATTGCTTTCTGCAACGAGTATAAGACGATATTCTCTCGATTTCAGTCTAGTTTTGTGAAATACGAAATACTCTCGAAATTCGAATGAAAATTCATCCTAGTGACTTTTCTATTTCTCTCTTGGCAGTTGGTGTGACTTACCAAATTTGACAGATTACGTAATTTGAATTGATTTGATTTGAAAATTGATAGAAATGGAGGTCAGTACTGACAACCACAAAGCGAAAAATATAACTGAAAACAATGCTGTAATGAGTTCATTAGAGCACTACTTTTAGTACTGTAATGAAATCATTACGATATTAAAATAGACAAATAACTATTATTCTCTTATCCACCCAATATTCTTCGAAATGAATTTCGTTCGCAAAATTTCACAGAAATCGAAATTGATCAATTTAATACAATTCTGTGACAGGAGAGTTCCGAGTGATATCCCTCGTGGCTTTGGATTATTGTTAATTCATTTTAGGGAACTTTTTTCGGTTTACATTCATGTTCATGTTCTTGTTTTATAAAATGTCTTTATACTCCATCTTCATTCACAAAAATAAAATCACACCTCTGGAATTGGAAAATTGACACATTCCACTTTGTATCGAACGAAAATGGAAGTTATGACGCTTGTCAAAATATTTTTATGTTCCATATCAACACTATATTGCCCTTTCTACATTCTTAGCAATTACGTATTTCTCAGAATGTGAATTTATTCGGAAAATGAATGAATTGAAAAAGATGTGATGGACGAAAATAATTAACGTTTATATAAATTGATAGAAAGGATTCCTTTCCTAGTTATTTGCAATATTTCGATTTCGAACAATATGTAAACAAAGAAACAAACTGGCAACGTCATTTTGTCATCAACTATATTTTCTGTGTGCACACTGACTTTTTATCAAGTGCACCAACTTCTGATTCCTATGTGATTTTATAAAAGTAAATGGAGTATACTTAGTATCTCTCTTCGTATGACATAAAAAAGGCTATGATTAAAGTTGGCCATTTTGATTCCGACCAAAGAGTAGTATGATTCATCTCTAGGTGTTGATGTCAAAAATTACGCATTTTCTCGATGCTCAGGACGAACCTCCAAAGCGATCCGAACGCACCTGAAGCGCGCACAGAAAGCCGAACGATCCCGACGCGTTTCTCTGGTTCACGCCAAAATCGCATTCCATCGCGTTGGCCGTTCCGAGCGACCATTACGAATGGAAGAAGAATCTCCGAGCCGAGGCCTACTACGGTATTTCCTCCGGTGCTGTACGTCTGCATTCCTGGCATTCCCCCGACCTGGCTTCTTCTACCTGGCGACACTCGCGGGGCCTTATCTTTGCGCCACAGAGAACGGTTCTTGTTGTTGTTGGCGTTGCGTTCGTTTTCGATGAATGGAAGAGGTTCTGTGGTATGGAACGGGCGCAGAAACACTTATTCGACGGATTTGTTATCTTGTGAGATCACTATCAGGTGCAAGTTACTACGTCTGTACAGGGTGATCTAGACCATGTGTACACTTTTAATTCAAACTTTTCAAACAGAAGTTTTTGGAGAAGGATACTCAAATTTATTAATTTCTGGTGTTCAAAGACGTTTCGAATAAGTTTTTCGATTTTTTCAATGGAAAAATGCACTTTTATAAAAACACATAGGACGTCATGGTATCATTTTCAGGAGTTGGTGCACCTGATGAAAAGTCAGTGCGCACACAGAAAATATAGTTGATCACGAAATGACATTGGCAGTTTGTTTCTTTGTTTACATATTATTCGAAATCGAAATATTGCAATAACTAGTAAAAGTATCCTTTCTATCAATTCATATAAACGTTAATTATTTTAGTCCATCACATCTTTTCCGATTCATTCATTTTCCGAATAAATTCACAATCTGAGAAATACGTAATTGCCAAGAATGTAGAAAGGTCAACATGGTGTTGACTTGGAGCATAGAAATATTTTGACAAGCATCATAACCTCCATTTTCGTTCGATACAGAGTGGAAAGTGTCAAATTTCCAAGGCCAGAGGTGTGATTTTATATTTGTGAATGGAGAGTAGCTAATTCATTGATAATCATATGAATATGAATTGATTTCTGTGAAATTTCGCGAAGCGAAATTTATTTCGAAGAATATTGGGTAGATAAGAGAATGTCTTCTTCAGTATCGTAATGATTTCATTACAGTACTAAAAGTAGTGCTGTAATGAACTCATTACAGCATTGTTTTCAGTTATTCTTTTCGTTTTGTGGTTGTCAGTATTGACCTCCGATCCTATCAATTTTCAAATAAAATTAATTCAAATTCCGTAATCTGTCAAGAGACAAATGGAAAAGTCACTAGGATGAATTTTTATTTGAATTTCGAGAGTATTTCACCAAACTTGACTGAAATAGAGAAAATATCGTCTTATACTCGTTGCAGAAGGAAATTCAAACACTCATTAGCATTTGTGTTGGAATAGGAGCTATTGCTCCTTGCAGAAACTTGTTTTAGAATATACTATTGCAGTGCAGAAGAAAATTTTCGAACGAGCTACGAAGTGGTAGTTTTTTGAATTAATTAGTGTTCGAGTTAGTTTTTTTACGAATATTACACGCTATTCTTCAAATTCTGTGGCTAATCCGTTCATTCTGTCATATGTTGTAAATAAAAATCATGCGAAAATATCTCAGTCCCGCACAGCTTTCATGGTTACATTAATTTCGTGTTGGTCTACTGTCATAGATTTATATATTATCTGTCAAACAGCAGTTTTGACAACCAATATTTTTCAATACCAAAATCACTAAACAATACGAGTTTCGCATTCGTGTTGGAATAGGAGCCCATTCTGCAACTTGTTTTAGAATATAATATACTATTATGACACAAGAGCAGAAAGCATTTATATTCTTCCACGAGTCAAAATGTTTCCATGATTATTGTTGAGTGATATTTGTATTGAAAACTATTGGTTGTCTGAACAGTTTTTTGTATCATAAACTTAACAGATAATAAGTAAATCCATGATAGTTTGCCAACAAGAAATAATGTAACCATGAAAGATGTGCGAAACTGAGGTATTTTAGCACGATTTTGTTCTACAACAGGTGGCAGAATGAACGGATTAGCTACTGAATTAGAAAAATAATGTATAATATTCATAAGGAACTAACTCTTAAGCTAATTCTTTCAAAAAGTCGGTACCTTCTGCACTTGTATATATTCTAAAACAAGTTGCAGAATGGCTCCTATTCTAACACAATACGAATGAGTGTTGGAACTGCCTATTTCAATAAAATTTTGTGAAATACTTTCGAAATTCAAATGTAAATTCATCCTAGTGACTTTTCTATTTGTTTCTTGGCAGTTGGTGTGACTTACGAAATTTGACAGATTATGTAATTTGAATTGAGTGGATTTGAAAATTGAGAGTATCGGAGGTCAGTATTGACAACTCCAAAATGAAAAATATAACTGAAAACAATGCTGTAATGAATTCACTACAGTACTGCTTTTAGTAATGAAATGAACTCATCACGATATTGAAATACCTATAGAAATAACTATTTCGTACTCGACTGCTTGACCGAACAACTGCAGTCGAAAAAGTATAACTTCCACACTTGTGAGGAAAACAAATGTAACCTATAAATTCTTGATTTACTACCTACGTAAGCGTAGGTGTGATAGGATGTCGCAACACTGTTGCCAAAATGCTTCGAGGACTTTGTGTGGTTTCAGACATCCTTGGTTTCATAGGAAGTAGCATGGTATCTCTACTCATAACCTAGAAATGGAAATGAGACACTTGCTCATAGATCCCATACCATCATAGAGATGATATAACCTCTAAAAGTTGAATGGCATTTGGTACACTGATGAATTGTCTTACTATTACAGTATAGGTATAGAAGATGAGTGAATGAAGGAAATAAAATGATTTTTAGTACTCACAACTCTCCCTGGATCCTAAATCCCCTCACATCGAAGTACTTCACAGGGTTCATGTTAACACCGAAAGCACGATAGTCGCAGACGAACATAGTATTAACAAGTAATTATCATACTTCGGCAGAATGAGAGAAGTCGACTGGTTTCAGATTCGTTCGCGTTTGCAACACGAAATCGAACAAGTTGTAGCTGTGAATCGACGAGCGACGACTTATCATTATGTAATAGTGCTTATCGTCGAGATTACGCTGTACGAGGTACGTCCAAAGTTGACGATGCCGCCTTTGAGGGTATTCTACCAAAAATACGTGGTGTTGCAGTGTTTTTGCGAAGGTACACTTGTGGACGTTACGTTAACATACTATGGTGGAGTATTGTCAGGAAAATTCAGATTGTTTTGTGCGTTTCTGTCTGGAAACGGTGAATTTATTGGCGCACAGGTGGAAAATCGGAATTCCAGACTGAATCACCCGGTATAGGCATTTTGAATTCTTCTCAATATCTATTGTCGTAGTATCTTTACTTGTTCTTCCGAAATTTGACGAACAATCGTCGAAAAACCTTCATGAACTCAAATTTCGTGGACTCTCAAGTTAACCCCAATTTTTCCATGTAAAAATTTAATTTTATCAGAAAAGATAATAATTTTTTTTGAATCGTGAACTTGCAGTACATGCTCTCTAGCAAAAATATCAAAAAATCCCTTTCAGATATTCAGAGTCCGTAAAAATAGGAGGAAGTTAACTTTCACAAAAAAATCACGACGTTGCCACGTTTACGAAAAGTGTGGGAAGTTCGCGAAATCGAAAATTTCTTAGGAAACATTTTTCTCTTTGATGTCACCATTCTAAGGGGATTAACAAACCTGACTCAGCTGTCATATTTGAATAAATTCGGATTGATACTTTAGCGAAGTGCATTAAGAAACTGGAAATGAGTATCTTAATTTTTTTGTTTAGTTATCGACTTTTTCTGAGATTTATTTATAATAGTCTTAATTATATAGTTTGTATACAGGGTTATTCACGAATGTGGCTCTATAGAATATTTTTAGGAAAGACACAAGATTCAGGATTGAAATTCTAAAGGTGAGCTTCAAGTATATTTTTTTAAGGTTCTAGGATTTTTTATTGCATAAATAGATTCTCCATTTAATTCTGAGTATTTTTGATTCCAAAAGTTTGAATTTTCCCGAGAAAATTCCCTTCAAATGAGGAAATACGAAAAAAAAATCTCAAAATTGAACTCTGTTGAAATACACTCAACTTCGAGGTTTCTTTCATTACGAATTCTCATTCTTGAGAATCTCCGAGAAAAAAGGTTGTTGCTCCTTTTTCGACACCGTGATTTTCAGAATACGATACAGGAGGTCACAAATTCTTTGTCAAAGTTAGAAGTGACGAAACATCAAAAAATCGTTTTTTCAAATTGGAACCCCATTTTTTCGAAGCATTCTCGAAATATTCGTCAGAAAATAATAGGAGCATACGTCCAAGACTTTTATTCCAGCAAAATGAATATTTTTCGAGATATTCAGAAAAAACAATTTTGTCTTCAATTTTCAATCTCATTCCGAATGTGTTTTTTTACTGGAAAATAATTAGCGGTCAAGTGAAATTTTTGGGAAATCTCTTTTATCGAGAAAATATTTTCTTTTAATTCAAACGAGTTAAGTTCTTGAATTATCTTCTGTAATGAAAGAGCAACAAATGGTTTAAAGTTCTCAATGTGAGTATTAGTGAACTGAACGTAAAAAATTCTCAGGAATGCAGAAAAAAATAATTTGTAATAATTTTTAATGCTTTTGAAAGAATAAAAAACAGAACATGTAACAATATCATTACTGCAAATTCAAATTTCCGTACCGTGACAAAAAAGGAATTCTCCAGAATCAAGAATTTGCGGAAATTATTCTAAGCTTTAAAAAATAAAGAAAAACTGAACTCGTTTGAACTATCAGAAAATATTTCCCCGATAACAGAGATTTCCAAAAATTTCACTTGACCGTTAATTATTTTCCTGTATGAAAACATTCGGAATCGGATAGAAAATTAAAGAAAAAATCGTGTTTCCTGAATATGTCGAAAAATATTCATTTTGGGATTGAAAGTCTTGGACGTATGCTCCTATTATTTCTTGACGAAGATTTCGAAAATTTATCTTCAACTCAGATAAAGAGGCAATTTCATCATCCACAATTTTTTCGCACCTGAGTGAGTAAAAGTACCTACATAATACTTCCTCTGATGGAATAGATTAAGTAGAATTACATCAATTACTGAACTCGTTTGAACTATCAGAAAATATTTCCCCGATAACAGAGATTTCCAAAAATTTCACTTGACCGTTAATTATTTTCCTGTATGAAAACATTCGGAATCGGATAGAAAATTAAAGAAAAAATCGTGTTTCCTGAATATGTCGAAAAATATTCATTTTGGGATTGAAAGTCTTGGACGTATGCTCCTATTATTTCTTGACGAAGATTTCGAAAATTTATCTTCAACTCAGATAAAGAGGCAATTTCATCATCTACAATTTTTTTGCACCTGAGTGAGTAAAAGTACCTACATAATACTTCCTCTGATGGAATAGATTAAGTAGAATTACATCTCTTTTGGACACAATTTTTTTTTGTGGAAACATCCACATTTGTCGCCCATTATAAGAAAGGTTAGATCCTCGATGACTCAAGAGGGTCTCAGTTTGAGCATATATATCTCGAATGCTCCGAAGCCAAACCGGATGCTCCCACATGTTGCCTTTGAATGTTGTGGGACTAATATTACGTTTCCGGTGGTACCGAAATACATAACATGAGAGGAAGAGGATCGATGTACCGAACGTATCTACTGCACCATCGTACGTTGACTGCATTCGAATAGGTGACATTTTGAGCTGTTGCTATTATTGATTTAATCGTGATGTATCGAAAATTACAGATAATTATTATTAGATCATCGAGAATCTGATATGTTTTGTATCTCGACGATTTCCACATGATCTTCATAAATGACATTTGGATAATTTCTGTATTACCAATATTATTGGGTATTTTTGCATTAAAAAATATTGATTGGCAGAACTGTTTTCTCTCTCATAAATTTGACAGATGATAAATGAATCCGAGGCAAAAGGCAAACATGTCATCAATGAATATTGCCATGAAAACTGTGCTAGAACGAAATATTCTAAGCACGATATTGTTCTACGAGATGTGACAGAATGAACGGATTTGAAACAGAATCAGAGAAATAACTATTTCGGATAAATGTTTGCACTTTTCGAGTTTTGATACATATCTCTCGATGTTTCAGTCAGAAGATTCATATTTCCTCGTACAATTTCCTCTGTATCTGTATTTTATTCTGCTTTACTTCCCATTCTTTAATAATTGGAGTTTCGAATTCATTTTATGAATTTTTCAGGAAGTACAGGGTGAGTCTTTGACTCGTACATATATTTTAACGGGACATTCTTGAGGTCAAAAGAAACACTTTTTGTCTCTACCATTTCTTCCGATTTGGCTCGGTTAGAAAGATACAGGCTGTTGAAAATCCATAAAAAAATGTAATTTTCGTATATATCTCTTGAACGATTTCATCGAATGAAATGATTTTCAGAATATAGGTTCTCATTAATGTGGCAAATCTTTTACGAATACAAAATTTAACTAACATGTTTTATTTTTTTCGTTATGACCAATATATACCATTCCATTCCATAATTATAGCAGAAATTCTATGATCCCGACCCTTGGAAGTGAGTTGAATGCCATTTAATGAATATTTGGCCGTTTTGGAAAACAAAAGTATTTTTTGTGAAATCTCCTCGAGTAATCAATGATTTAAAAAAAAATCTATATCAACGAAATTAAAAAAACTGGTTACTCTGGCTGTTCAGAAGATTCGCAGAATTGAATTTCTGCTACATTTTCTAGAAGGTTCAGGTGGTAGATCTAATGTTCGGAAAAATTTAAGTGTCATATTTCCAGGGGTGGCATAGCTGATTATGAAAGTTTAAGATGGCTATATCTTTTTATCAAGGTTGAATCAGAAAAAATACTATACGAAAAAAGTATTTCTTTTGACCTCAACAATTTATGGTTTGAATATATGTACAAGTCAAACACTCACCCTGTATATAGAGAAGAAATGCACTTTTTAACGAATGCTCTAAATCGAGACAATATTTTGTGTTCTAAGAGCACAAACACTAGATTTATTTCTGTGATCATTGAATGAACAAAGATCTTCTATGATACAGTTTTTGTTAACTGAAAAAAAAATACCATGGAAGTTACATTCATTTTACGAAATTCGAATCCGAAAAAATAAAAATACTTCAATTCTACTTTTATTTCAACATATCATACAAAGCAGGGAGATTTCACAGGAAAAGAACCAAAAGGGCCTCGACTACTTTGGGAGCAGTCCTCTCTAGCACACACGGTTTTTTCTATCCAAAAAATCCCTGAATGATTGAAAGGTTCATTCGATAGATATGACCATAGAAAAACTAGGGGATAGTTTGTTCATTGGGTATTCAATTAGAAATATTAATAATTTTCGGACAGCTCGAGATCACTTAGGAACCTTTACATCTTCTAGAACATTAACTAAAATTGCTTCAAGATCGCAAAAAAGAGAATAAAATAACGTCAATAGCTGAAACGCAATTGCGCATCCACCATTTCTCTTCTCGATTCGGAAGAAGCACTATCTTATATTCAACGTACAATGATTTTAAAGAGATGACAGTCTTCAAGAATGTACGTATGGATTTCGTTATGAGATAAATGAGGATTTCTTTCATTTTAACAATTGGAAATAAGCGTCAATAACAGCTTCTTTCTGTTCGATTGAATTCGAAAGTTCTATGATAAATTCTCATAACATCGAGATATTTTGACATGACAAGATTCTGAAGGATGAGTTCCATATTTTCTGAGTAGTTTAAGCCGTAGTTCGAAACTAAGTATCCCCGAATTAGAAATCCAAAGATCAAGGTCGCGTTCATACTATCGGGACCAATAAGATCCATTTTTGTACCTTGACTCAGGCTCCTCCGCCTCGAAAACCTGATCGTGGTCATCCTCGGGCTGTTCCTGAAACTTTTCCATCGTCCTCCTTCGTCGGAACGTAACTTAACCAACACGTCACTCTGAATCCGAACCGCAGGCCCAAGGGAACAAAAAAAACCGAAACGGCTGAACGTAAGCACTAGTAAGGTCCGAAATGAAACTGGAACGCAGCAAAAAACTACACTATACCACAACAACAAAGGGGGTGACCACGAACCAACTAATGATAACGTCCGAAAGGGTCACTTATAGCGAAAATAAAAATGATTTTTCGTAAAATGACGTAACTGAATACATCACTTGTATTGCGACCTAAAACGTACTAAGTCCACAGAAGCGCGGCCGAGTTTGCTCAGTGACGCGGCGCAGCCTGCCACGCCCATTTCCCCGGACCCGCGGCCCCCCACCGCTGGAGGGGAGTACTGCCCCCACCCCACCTCGCCGCTCCGTTTATGTTGCACGCTGCCTACTACCTTTATTGAATTCGTATTAATTCATCATAGACGTTGCTGTCGGAGCCCGTTCGTTAATTTTTAATTCAATGACACATTCTATGACGAAACTATCATGGAGGAATCAAAATGGCGAGCTAGCTGGATATCGATCGGGTCCATAAAGGGTTCAGATTTGGTCGTTGAGCGGAGTTTTTACGACCGTGGGGTCAAAGACTGACTATATCTGAACTGAATAGCAATTCTATATCAAATATTTGAAGCGTACATTTCTTGCTGACCCAGAAGAAATATAACAAAATTTGGTAATAGTTTATTATAGGTACTTATTAAGAATGATAGAAAAATAAAAATATGAATCCCTTCTTTAAAGGAGACTTGAGTTAGGTCACACATTCTCACTGAATTTTCATTGATATCATCGAATATTTTCGTTAATTTCATTTATTGATTCTTACATTGAAAAATGTTGGTTGTACTGTTGGCAGAACTGTTTTTTTTATTAAAATTTGACAGATGTCAGATAAATCTCTGACAGGAGAGTTCCGAGTACCAACATAAAAGGTACGGGGTCTCTATAAATGATTAGGTATGATATAATATCCCAGATGGCTTTAGATTATTGTTAATTCCTTTTAGGGGTCTTTTTTCGCTTTTCATTTATTCATATTCTTGTTTTATAAAATTTCTCCATACCTACTCCATCTCAATTCATAAATATATTGTCATTGCCACTTTGTATTTTATGAGATATGTCGCACTGTACGTATCTTTATTTCTATTTTTTGAGCCCCATAGATTTCGATCTTGGCTCTTGATCTCAATAAATAATAATAATAATAATAAAATCACACCTCTGGCCTTGGAAATTTTACACATTCCACTCTGTATCGAACGAAAATGGGATTATGACGCTTGGTAAAATATTTTCATGTTCCAAGTCAATACCATGTTGGCCTTTCTACATTCTTAGCAATTACGTTTTTCTCAAAATGTGAATTTATTCGAAGAATGAATGAATTGGAAAAGATGTGATGGACGAAAATAATTACCGTTTATATGAATTGATAGAAAGGATTCCTTTTCTAGTTATTTGCAATATTTCGATTTCGAACAATATGTAAACAAAGAAACAAACCGTGAACGTCGTTTTGTCATTAAGGATATTTTCTGTGTGCGCACTGACTTTTCATCAGGTGCACCAACTCCTGAAAACGATACCATGACCTCCTATGTGATTTTGTAGAAGTGAATGAAGTATACGTATTAGAATGATAGGTGACGTTTGCCAGCTTTTTAAATTGTTTATTTCTCAGTAGAATCCGAAAAAATAGTCTGAATGGAACTGAATGGATTCACAAAGTTGACAGAATGAAATCTATGAGATAGGAACGAAATTAATTCATTTTTATATAATAGAATATAAAATGCAACACTTCGTAATATACAGTATCCATAAGCTTATGCTACAATACAAGTTACCGTTTTTTTAAAGATACGACATATTAGGAATATTATTCATGATTCATCAAAATTCTCGATTATGCCAAAAAAGTAGTTCAGAAAAGGAAAGATTCATTTTTTATGGCTAATGGCAACAATATTAATAAATCCGTGGTGCCGGGGAAAAAGGGGATAAGTCCATTATTGAGAATGTTCAGAAAAATTATTTGAAGTTTGATTACAAATTACAAATCGTCCAGAATCAAGACGTATTTCGTTCAGCTCAAAAATGGACTCATCTCCTTTTTTCCCGACACCACGGAAATATTGATTGAAATTTATTTGAAGAGGATTCTTCATTTTCTAATACCTTTTCTGGGTATCAGAGTTCTTCATCAGATAAGAACGTTGGAAATATTCCCGTTATTATTAAAGACCCGACTCTGCCAGAACGAAATATGAAATAAATATATCGAACACCTCCCCTAAACCACGAATTACCTGTGATGGGCCATCCTGCACTCACCAGAACCATCTAGAAACGACGTATGGTAGTACTACGACTACCTCAACGACCTTTCTTAGAATCGCAGTAGGCATACCTATTATATAGTCCAACAACAAGCAACTGGGCACATAAGAAATACATTTATTGAACACTATTACATTTCACTGTTGCAGCATAGGTTAAGGACGCGCAGGTAGGACAAACAGAAAGGGTGCTCCAACAACTTCTTCGCGGAGTACCAACGAGTCAGCGACCAGCAGAATTAGAGCGCCTGTAAAGGAACGAAAGTGTTAGATGGGTTGGGAAAAGGATTGGTTCGTCTCTGGGGAGATCTAAACAAGAATTCATTCAAGTTGTAATAATACATTTTGAAATCCGAATATCACTGCAGATATTAATCTGGGAATCTTCTAGAATTAATTCAAATACAAAAAGTGTGATAATATATTATATTTGCTCAATGAGCTCTAACTTTGCTCTATGTTCTGATATTTGATGAAACATATAAATAGTGGCAACACTGATTTCAAGAAGACTCTTATGTGCAGGTTTAAGCCTGTTCGAATATATTTTATTATTTCCAATTGGAAAATTTTCTTCAAACTAGATTCTCCATGGAAAATAGCTTTGCTACATCCCGCAAAAATTCATATTAATTTTCTGAAATTATTTACAGTTCATGACACTTTGAAAACGAAATAATGAGAGAGATTTCTAATAGAAAGATATTCAACGTTACTTTCTTGTGGACTCATTCTCTTATTCACAATTTCTCTGTAAGCATTCGATGTTCAGATTGTATAATTATTTAATATCCTGTTCGATTCAGAATTTTATCGCCATTTTCAAAAATTCTCACAATACTGAAAGAGTTTCATGAATTTAAGAATTTGTCTGACGAAAAAGTATAATACAAACTCCGAAACGTTTTATTTCTTTTTCATTGTTGGTAAAAAATTTTTTGAGAGGAATTGGTCCCTGTCAAATAGAGCACATAAGTTTTACACAGGGGCCTATCTTCTTTATTTAAAAAAAAATTCTAATTGAGTTTTGTTTCAGAGACTGGATGAGAAAACCCTAAAAAAAATAAAAAGAAATGCCATAATATATTTCAATAGATATCCATTAGGTACCTCTGTTTATTTATCGCACACGTATGTGATTTTTTTTTTATGTATTCTACTTTTTTTTCAATGAATAATTCTCCCATCCGTACAAAATACTCTCACCCCCAGTGTCTGAAACAAAATTGATTAAAAAATTTTCGAATAATGGAAATATTCCTAATAAATAAAATGTTGCATTAATTTGTCAGGAACAACACAGTTGGAAAAATTATTCCCAAAAGATTTCATGATCTTCGGAACTTCATTTTTTTAATTGGTCGAGGTTTGATTGTTAAGCAATTTTTTCGATTTTAATAAAAAATTATTGACTGAATTCAGGAAGCAGCATTTTTTTTTTAATTGGGTGAGTTCGTTTAAGAGACAGAGGGAAAATTCAATTGCCGACTTTCCCCCCTTCAGAATTTCATAAACAATATTCGAAATACGATTATGAAGGCAATTTCGACAGATTCCCAAGTTCAATACGATTTTTTATATGAAAAAAAAATGAAATTAAAATAACAGGTTTTCAAATGGAAAATATTCGTGGTGAGCTTGGAAAAGCGAAACGAAGTTTCAGAATGGAATGATCATATAGTTGGCTAGGAAGAAGTTGACATGAAAATAGTGCTCAAATTCAAAATGGCCGCCTGTTGACACTTGCCGCCATAATCCAATAGAGTTTTGGTTTATTTAATTTTGGACGATTTTTAAAAGTATAATGCAACGAAAAATGTAGGTCTATTAACCATAATTTATTGCTCACAATCATTGTTACATGTCAATTTCGATAGAAAACCTAAGGAGTGATATTTTTGGAAATCCGAACGATTTAATCTTGCAAATGAAAATGCAAGAGAATCTAAGCATCTTTACGTGAAGCACTATCCTTATGATTCTTTGTTCTCTCATAGGTATTCAAAGGCGTCTTTCCTTGATTCATTTTCTACGAAAAATATCAAAGCAGGTAGACCACGCATTGCGAGAACTTTGCGACTCGAAGAGGCAGTAATGAACGAAATAGAAGAATTTTCTTCTGAATGCAAGTCATCGAGTTGTGTTGCAGATATTGCGCTATTCTTTGCTTTGCAGGAATGATAGAGCTAATCACTATCATGCTTTACAAAGGAATTGGCATTTTTCGTTGAAAAAAAGACCACTATGTTAACGCCGACCAGAAGTTGAAGAATCGATGTCCTATTCTTCCTTCACTATTATGCTTGTCGAGGGGATGAATCCATGTGCGTCATAACACGTATAACGCCAGAACAAACAAAATCCCCGTACGATCTATGCGACGTTGCCATATTCGCTATTGCTCAACACGTTCCTCACAATGATGGTGCGTGAGCTTTATTCAGATCATGGCTGAAGCTTTTGAAAGTGATGAAAAGTTGAAAAAGTAATAGTGGGATCAAATCCTTCGGAAAAGGAAGAGAAAATTAAAGGGAAAATAAATTAAGATCGATTTGAGATCAGGAATGGAAAGGGTGTAAGTTTTTAAAGATAAAAAACCGTTTAAATGGAAAAAAAAGTTATAAGGTGAAGTTGTGGGTAATGAAAAAATCTACAACTTTTCTCTTACATGTTTTTCAATAACCCTAAAATTTCGGTGATGAATTCAAGTAACGTAGAATTTGGATTCTCGCGAAAAAATATCTGTTTCTTCAAAAATGTCGGTGGTCTTTTTGTTGAAGTTTCTACTTTCTGATGGTATAATAGTTATTTCTCTATTTCAGTATCGTAATGAGTTCATTACAGTACTAAAAGACGTGCTGTAATGAAATTAATTACAGCATTGTTTTCAGTTATATTTTTCTTTTTGTGGTTGTCAGTACTGACCTCCGATCGAATCAATTTTCGAATCAAATCAATTCAAATTCCGCAATCTGTCAAATTTTGTTAGTGACACCAACTGCCAAGATACAATAGTCACTAATCTGAATTTTTATTTGAATTTTGAGAGTTTTCCACAAAACTTGACTGAAATAGAGAAAATATCGTCTAATACTCGTTGCAGAAGGCAATTCCAACACTCATGCTTTCGAATTTCGCATTCGTGTTGGAATAGCAGCTCATTCTGCAACTTGTTTTAGGATATACTATTAAAACACAGGTGCCGAAGGCACTGATATACTTCCACGAGTTAAAAATTCAAAAGAGCCACGAAGTCAATCAATGACATATTTCCATTAATGTCATTTGGTGATTTTTGCATTGAAAATATTAACTGCCAGAATTATTTTCTTTTTCATTAATTTGACAGATTAATCTGTGGCAGAAGGTCAATATATCATAGATAAATATTCCTGAAAACAGTGTAGAATGAAATATTCTAACATTGTTTTGTTCTACGCGATTTGGCGGAATGAACGGATTTGACAAAGAATAATCGAAAAAAATACACATTACAAGAGTAAATGTTCTCAGAAGAATTCCACTGATTTAACGAAAAAAGCAGATTTTTTGATTTGAAATAAGGTTGCTTATTTGAAATTGAAAGGAAATAAGGAGAGAAAATAAATATTTTGAATTTGCAAATAGCAGTGTGTTTTCACCAAAATCTGTAAAAAAATGAATTTGTAAAATAATAAACTAGGTTATTATTATTATTACATATTTTTCTTTTTTTTTTTCACTTTTACATTTTCATAGGCTTCAGTCTATACTAAGCCAATCGAGGAGATGAATCCATGTGAGTCATAACACCTAAAGCCAGAACAAACGAAATCCCCGAACTATGCGACGTTGCCATATTCACTATTGCCCCCAACACGCTCTTTACTTTACAAGGCACTCTAACACGGTCACGAAGACAACGTTAAGCCGACAAAAATTAAAGCACGTCTCGAAAAAGTCAATCGGACCCAAATTTTTTTCTGAGACGAACACCGGATTCGGAAACTCAACACTTCATGAGTCGTCCACGATTTCCTTCCCTAGCGTTATAACTAGGTCTCCGACTGCAAAGACATCCTCGCAGACGCATCGGAAACGGGACCCTGGCATATCGAAAAAACCGTTCCCCGATCTATTTTTTTTTCCGTTCGCCGGCCGAAAAATTCTACCTGATCGCGATGGCAGCTGCTTCTATTCGGCGACAACGGAAAAGCGGCACGCTGCGGCGATTATCGCTCGTGCAACGATAGATCGCCATGCAGTTTCGCCGAGAAAAAAAAAACAACGGGGAGGAAGGCAACAGGCGTTGAAATTCTTATTTATGATACAAACGCAGAAGGCATTAATATTTTCACACGAAATCAAAATTCTGAATCGAGCCACGAAGCTTGAATGAGCCTTTCGTACGAGTATCGTACATCATTTTCTATAATTCGATGAATTTTTATTGAAATTATCGAAACATTGCCGTAGATATCGTTTAGTGATTTTTGCATTGAAAAAAATTGATTTTCAGAACTTCTTCCTCTCTCATAAATTTGACAGATGTTAATTCCCTTTCGAAAAACTGTTGCTCAACAATTAAGAAAGAAACAACATAACTCTCAAGTTGCGTCAGAAAAATTCCCAACTTCATGAAATTTTTCGAAATTGTGAAAATTTTTTATTTCTCAGCTAGCTGACCCGGCAGACTTCGTACTGCCTCAATCGATAAATAAAAAAAGCAACTTTAATATTGTAGGTAATAAACTATTATGGTATAATACCTTGCAAGTGGACATGAAATTGTCCTGTACAATTAGTCCAGTCAATGAGGGCGAAAATTAGGCATTACCTCCGAATTCTATCAAGATGCTTCGATTTTGATGAAATTTTCGATATCAGCTATATACTTGTCTCCTACTCCTACCCTATGCCGATTTATGCTTATTATTTTTAAGGGGGGAAAACAACTCCTTCATCCAAAATTGAAAGAAACTTGTTCTAACGTCAATCAAAGTAAATTTGGGCCTCAGTAGCGTTTTATGAAGTTTAATGAAGGTCTTCATATACTTCGAGACCGTATAAACCACCCCTTATTTCAGCATAAAATGTGTAAAAATGGGTCTTCATTAATATAATTAATTAATTTCAATCAATTTTATAACAGTATTTTGGATCAATGTTAGTTTTAGTTATTTTTCAACTCCTCTAAGCAACCCCTATCTGTTCAAAATAACAAAATGAAAATAACATTCAAACATATCATTTATTCATCACTTTATTCTCGTGAAATTAATACTTTTGGTCTGACTCTGAGTGGCTGTCGCCACTGTCAATTATTTCTTCATCTTTGACAAATATTGGACAACTATTTTGGCAGTTAACACCTGCAGATTCACCAAATGTAGAGTCACAAATAAAACTCAGATTTCTGCAGGTGCATGACGCATTGCATCCTTTTTTGCAGTTATAAGAAATGATTTTCAACAATTTTTGTGGTGCAGATGTTTTTTGCATTTTTGTAGGCTGCAAATATCTATTGGTACTATTCCAACAGCAATCAACTGAATGGAGAGCTTTATCGCCTAGCCAAATTTGAAGTTGATGATTTTAGGCAAGCATTTATTTCATCGGCAGCAGTCGATTATGGAATTACCGGTAATGGTTGTCGGAAGTCACCAGACAAAAGAATCAATGCGCCCCAAAAATATTCGTTTAGGCAATTCGAAAAACACAGTAATTGTTTACATTGTCGATAATAGTAGAATGGAGATTTGTTCAAAACATTTCGTCATAAAATTTTCCATAGTGTTCGGAAGAGAGATAGGAATAATAACACATGGACTCAGATGCGTTGACATTATTAGAAAATCTAGTTCACCGAATTAATATTAAATATAATACTTTACGAAAACGCTATTAACCGTAGCGACACCTACTGGTGTTATTCGCAAGAAGAAAAATTATTTCCATTTTTTTTCATCCCATCAAATTTTTCAGAGTTTTAATGTATTTTATGTTAACCCCGCCGTAGAAGAATCCAACAAAAAATCTTTTTCAACAAACAGTTCATCCAATCTTGAGTTATAAATGGTGTAACCAACAAAATGGCCGGCTTAGTTTTATATATTAAGATGAAGATGATACAAGTGAAGAAGGCTCTAATATTCTTACACTAGTTCAAAATGAACGAGTGTTAGAATGAGCCTCCTGTACGAGTATCATACATTATTTTCTCTAATTCACTGAATTTTGATCGAAATTAATAAAATGTTGCCGTATATAGGGTGTAACTGAATAAGTGTAAAACATTTAAGGAGGTGATTCCTCATCGAAAAAAAGATAGGATCTTCTATATAAAAAAACTTCATTGGAGCGTCCCTTGTTAAGGTACAGCCGCTTAAATGGGGTACGTTAGGTGAAATAATTCCTAATGGACCACGTCCAATAAACTCGGAAGACTATTTTAATATCACATATTAGATTAATTCAACTACCATTCAAAGGACTCTCTAAAATATTCAGATGATTAAATAAACTTTCCACGAGAAAAAATCAAACACCTCAAGATGTTCTCACCGAACTGGAAAGAACAAGTACACGTTATTTCGGAGAAAAATGTAAATGTAAACGTAAAAAAAATTCTATACGTAAGAAGGTATAAGAACCGAAGACCGAATTCGCGAATAACGTTTTTTCGGGTAGGAAACCGCAAAAACGGGCCGTTCGGCCGAAAAACGGCGACGCAGTAATGGGACAGGTGCTGCTGAGGGACGCAGAGAGGAACCCATATGGTCCAGGGTTCCTCCCGCTAAACGGAAAAACGACCGATAATTAGCGGTTCTTTTGTGTTCCGGGAAAGGATGCCCTAAGTATAGGGCGAAACGGCCAGAAATGCGATATTAATTTCGTGCTGGATGCGTGACAAGCCACGTTGCCGAGTCAAGCCTTTTTCGCGGTTCTACCTATTTTATTTTATTTTATATTATAATCATTATATTTTTCGAACTAGTTTCCGTGAACATGTTGAATTTGATGGACGCACCATTTGCCTTTAGCGTCCACGATCATTGGTATATCCTCTGGAGATTGATTGTGTTCCCCAATGTTCAATCAACTGCCAGAAACATCGCCGATTTGAAATTTGCGAGCGATGTATACTTTTTTGGACACAGTTCTAACAACATTCGCTGATGTCCATCATCCACCAAGTTCTTGTAGGTCTAATATATCTCCTCCAGCATTAACAAGAAAGTTTGTCGAAGATCGTCTAACGCAGTGATAAATACACATATTAGGATTTTCAAGTGAGAGATACTCAGCTATTTTTTGAGGTATTTGAGAGGAAAGTTGAATGCCGCAGGGCTGTACCTTACTTTTTCCCTTTCTATACGATAATATAGAGTATTCAGTATTATTGGGAAGTGTGTAGACTATTTTCATAAGTACTTTGCACTGCGCCCTTCTGTCATCAAACATCGTCGTTTTTTCCTGAAATAATAAATGCACTGCCAATCCATTTGGGAAAATTCCATCTATTGTTGCCGAATTCCTCAAACTGAAAGAACCAAAGCAATATACAGTACACTGTTTTCGAAGATTCTCTGCTTCATTGTTAGCAGAATCAGGAGCAAATATTACGTATATAAAAAAACATGGTGGATGGAAGTCTACGACGGTAGCCGAGGGCTATGTTGATCATTCTATTGCATATACCTAGAAATGTAATTGCTGAAAAAATTCTCCCAACCTCAACAGATTTTGGATCATCATCATCCAATATTGTACTTCCCGTTTCTACAAGTACTGATGGTGCTGAGGATTCTAATAATGTGTTGCGAAGCTCCCTAACGTCTTAGGGCATTAATGTTAGTATTTGTTCTAGTTTTACGATTAATATTAATGTCCATAAGTAATGATTGTTAAATATTGATTATAAAAATGTGCAATTGCTGAATTTTTCTCATCTGATTTCAGATGTTGAAATAGTATATTCTAAAACAAGTTGCAGAATGAGCTTCTATTCCAACACGAATGCGAAGTTCGAAAACGAGCGACGAAGGAGCGAATTTTCGATAGCATGAGTGTTGGAATTGCCTTCTGCAACGAGTATTAGACGGTATTTTCTCTATTTCAGTCAATTTTTGTGAAATACTCTCAAAATTCAATTAAAAATTCAGATTAGTGACTTTTGTTTTGTATCTTGGCAGTTGGTGTAACATACGAAATTTGACAGATCACGGAATTTGAATTGATTTGATTCGAAATTTGATTCGATCAGAGGTCAGTACTGACAACCATAAAACGAAAAATATAACTGAAAACAATGCTGTAATGAGTTTCATTACAGCACTACTTTCAGTACTGTAATGAACTGATTACGATACTGAAATAGAGAAATATTTTTAACACGCTTCCACGTGAGCAATCAATTTTAACATTGTTTGCTGTCATTAAAAGTGTCACTTTTAATGGAAGTTGTACAAGAAATGCTTTTTCAGTGTAGTTTTCTAATGGATACTTGAAAAGTTACCGCAGGTTGAACGAATGCGAATTTGAGGAAGAAATTATTAAATCTACGCTAGTTCAGTTTATCGCGTAGTCTCTCCTCAGACACGAGGTTATGAAAGTGAGGTCGCGATGGACCTACAATCTATTCAAAATCAAGGGGTTGTGCAAAGAGTCTGAAATTTCAATTTAAAGCAGTCGAATATCGAGGTGTTGAGTTTTCCTTGGACCGCACGGTTGAAACCTATTAGGTATTTAATATTTTATAACAACAATGAAAAATACGTATACCTATTTGTGGATACCTACCTGATATTTTATGATATAAAGAATTTATATTTTCGTTCAATAAATGCTTTCGAAATTTCATTAAGTGGGCTGATTTAAGTTTTATTACGATCAAAAAAGACATAACGATGAGAGATTTCATTGAATTTGGCTTTGTAATTGAATCACACAATATGAAGGGCATCTATCCCGGACTGAATGCATCTATCCTTCTCAGTATTTTCATAGTGGGGCAATTATCCATACCTGTAGGCATCTATCCCCAGAAATATTGTTCCACAAAAATCAAAATTCTGTGAAATCTGCTGATGCTAGGTCAGAAAAAACCCACAGTATTTCAACTCAAATAACAAGGCTAGCTACTTTCATTAAAATTATTCAGATGAAATCGATATTTTCGAAAATACGAGGAAATTTCAAAAAGTGGGGCATCTATCCGGGTTTTACCCCAATGTATATTCCAATTTGAAGTGTTTCTATTGCTTCTTGGCTTATGTGGCTTCTGACCCCGCCAAACAAGGGCGGCGTTACGAGTTCTCAAAACATAAACAGCGATAACGCCGCGTTAAGAAAACACCTACCAGTGGCGGATTTTCCCCGCCCGCTGCCGTGCGAGAAAAAAACGATCGACGTTCCCGCATCCAGATTTCGAGCCGGAAAAACGCCAGACCGTAAATTAGGCGGTCGAAAAAAATTCGCAAAATCAAATCGAACTTGTCAGGCGAAATGATTGACCCCGGCGTCGGGGGGGTTGTTGAACCTGGACCGGGAGGCTACGACGGCGCTTTGTTGTTCCGGACGCCGGATGATGAACTCTCCAGATCAGACTCGCGTCTGCTCCCGTACCTGCGAGGTCGTTCACGCGCGCTCTCCCGGACTTTGTGCCAGGAGGAACAAAGTTTGGATTGACGAAAGTATTTCTCAGCGTCAAATCGGTTCATCCTGCCACGTCTTGTAGAAAGAAATCGCGCGAGAATATTTGATTCTAGCGCAGTTTTCACTAGTGATACCGCTAGAGATGTAATGAAATCCATGAGTATTTCTCGCTCACCTTGAACATATCGGAATATCTTCCAGGAATTCTCAACCTAGTTAAACGGAAATTTTCACACAACTAGGGCGATGAACGGCCGAGTTACCTCATCGCGTCCTAGAATATTCGTTCTACCAAGTAGCCAATTTCAGCAATACCCAACGATCATACGACTATGATGAAACCCTTAATCTGCAAATATTTTTCATATAGAAACTCTACTGATAATTGTAACCTCAACAACAATTAGTTCAACTTCTCTGTGTACTGCGCAATAAATACCCGCAAAAACAACCGTGTGTTTAACTCCCATTGTAGAGGATTTACGCCCCTCTACAATTGAAAAACCAACTCTGAATTTAGTAGCCTTACAACATACTGAATTTTGTACTGCTACTTCATTGGATTTACGAGCCAGTGAAGAAAGCAAAAACGTCTTTTGAGAAATCTAATCTCAAAAGATACACAAAATTATCTCTCATCTTCGACTTGGATTTCATTTGATAGTTTTGTCAATCAACCGTTTTCAATGCAAAAATCACTACACATCGTTTATGGAAATATTTTATCTATTTCAATAAAAATTCAATGAATTGGAGAATAGTTATTTATGATACAAGTGCAGAAGGCATTGATATTCTTGCGAGTTCAAAATTTAAAAACGAGCCAGGAAGTGGCGAGTTTTGGAATGAACGAGTGTTAGAATGAGCCTTCTGTACGAGTATCATACATTATTTTCTCTAATTCGCTGAATTTTTATCGAAATTAATGAAATATTGCCATAAAAGTCGTTTAGTGGTTTTTGCATTGAAAAATATTGGTTGGCAGAGCTGATTTCTTTCTCATAAATTTGACAGATAATAAATCCGCGGCAGGAGGTCAATATGTTATCAATAAATATTACTGAAAACAGATCTATAATGAAATATTTTAACACTAGGAGATGTGTCAGAATGGACGGATTTGACACATAATTGGAGAAAAATACTTGTACAAAAGTCTTATTCTGATACTTGTTCATTCAAAAACAGTTTTGATTTTTGAGCTTGTGCAAGAAAATCAATGCCTTCTACACTTCTGTATTATAAATAACTATTCTTCATGCGATAAATTAAAAAGAAAATTAGTCAATTGATTTTCAATATTCCTGGCGCCCAACGTGGGGCCCGATTTTGATTATTTAGCTTCTCCCAAATCTCCTTTTGCTGTATTTTCCGGGAAAATCTCTCTCAACACTGATTCTCCCAGAACGTCCACTTCATAAACAAATAGTAGAATTGATGTTTTAGCTCTCAAGCCACATATGGACAGATGGAGATCTTGCAGAATCAACAATAAAAAAAAGTTGATGTGAGCCAAAACAGAAGATTGATTTATTTTTGTTTTTGTTGAAAATATGATGTTATAATTGCTGATGAATAACCTTTGCCGTCAATGGCAAAACAAATTTATCGTTGCCCAAAAAACGTGTTCGTAAACGAAGGCGTCTGTTTTCCGTGCCATCCGACGAGGCTGCGACGGCGTCGTCGTTGGATACACGTTGGGACGACGCGTAGCGTCGAATAAATAATCGATTCGACCGGACGGCGTCACGGACTTCCTTGTGTGCATCGGATGCACGGACCTCCCACACATTTTTTTTGGTGCCGTTTTTCACATGAATAACGGGCGGAAAATCGGAAGAATTCTAGTAGAGCGTTGAAATTTCCAACAACTACCTTGTCAAATCTTGAGATTTCATGTCAATATGACGTATGTGTTGCTAACAATCTTAATATTACCTTAGAAGAGTAACAAGTCATTGTTTTTCCCCGACATCAACCTAAATCTTACAATAAATGTTACTGACAAGTTATTACCAACATAATTTCAATTTTTCCAGCCACCCGAGATGGCAATAATTCTTGAACGTAACACGCCGTGTGTCGTGTTCTGGCGTGTCGTGTTCAATCGTGTTCCCACGACAACGTTTGATAACGCGCTCTCGAGCTCGACCGTTCCGAATTCCCATCCGACGTCGCGACGTCACCTTGGGTGCGGTGCAGTCCACCCGGGGCGCCGCCGAAATGCCGAAATTCGGCCGGAAGAGGGAAACGGACGCGAGGTCTTTGACCTCGCGCCCGCCCGAAATTTCTCACGCGACGTCCTAAAAAAAAACGCGGTGGCGTGACGCGCGTCTCGGAAGAGGGAGGGGGTGGCTGGAAATTCGTCACGGAACCCGCCGTTTTTCCGCGAAACGAGGTTCGTGATTTTCGGCCGTTTGGGACGAGCCCCGCCCCCCGACTTTGACTCGAACGAGACCTGAAAAATCCGGGAATCGACCATTTCGGATATCCCCCGTACAAATTGGGCAATTTCGAAAAAAAAGTCCTTCTTATGCGTTAAATTCGCGAAAACTGATTTCTGCGGGTCAATTTCCATGGAAAACTCGTAAGAAAAAACAGCATAGCCGTATCTGTCACCATTACATACATAGTGTTACGACAGGTTGCCTTTAATGTTTCAGGTTTGGACATGCCCAGTGTTGCAATATGGCAACAGTGGCAACTGACAGATCTATTGTGAAATTTGACATTTTTGAGGGTAATAAATAGTTTTAGGCTCTCACAACCGGATATACTGATAATGATCATTGGCAATGATCCATTTGGAATAATTTTACCTAACATTTCGCCCACAACTGCAGTAGGAATCTTGGTCTAAGATTGTACCTCGAACGCTGAATTTCTAACACTGACGTGTTCGAACCAAAATTGTTGTCTACACCCCGGGTAATGGCTGAAAAAGGTGGTGAGTTTACGTGCGCGATGTTGATTGGCCCATCGCTCTCGTTTCGTATCGGCTTGATCTTTGTTTTTTCTGAGGTCGGTCACCAGGCGCTGTGTAAAAAAAGGGTCCCTTCTTTTCTTTTCATGTTGTTTGGTATCGTAGCTTTCAATGGCTTCCATGTTCAGCCTGGGATAGTAACTTTTGATATTGAAAATAATCACTGCCTTTGAGAAGTCTGAATTTTGTCCATCTGTTAGAGCATGTTCCGATAGTGCGAATTTTTTTGTCTGATCAGTCGTCAGCATCGTTCATTCTCCTCAATTCTCGTATTGTTACTTCGTTGTGTTGTACCAATGTAAACTTTACCGCAATCACAAGGTATCTTTTAAACACCGGCTTGTGAAATTGGGTTAACCTCGTCTTCGATAGTTCTGATCATTTACTTTAGTTTTCGCGTCGACTTATAAAAGATCTCGATATTGTGCCTTTTCAATATTCTACCGTTCATAGGCCGAAACAAAAACTTGGGCAAATGATCAGAACTACCAAAGACAAAGTCGTCCTTCTTTCACAAGTCGGTATTTACAGGATACTCTGTGACTGCGGCAAAGTCTATATTGATACAAAAAAATCGAAGTATCAATACAAGTATTAAAGAGCACGAACGATGCTGTAGACTGAATCATACAGAGAAATGCGCACTGGCGGAACATGCTCTAACATATGGATACAATATAGATTTCTCAAAGGCGGAGATTATTTCCAATTTTAAACGTTACTATCCCAGGCTGAGCATAGAAACCATTGAAATTTATAAACACAAAAACAACATGAACAAAAAAGAAGAGACCCCTTAGAAGAACGCCGGATTTACTTAGGAATTCTCTTCCTTCGTAATATTCTTCGTTCACAAATTGATTGCCCTTACTTACTGGGGTCAGTGAATGTACACGTCCCGAGATTGTCAGTTCGAAATATAAATACTTTTATTTTCTACCATTTCCACGCACTAACGTGCTTCGGTTTTCGCCACTATTCAGAATATGTCAGGATTTTTGCAATTTTAATCATGTTTTAGACATTTTTAGCTGCACTCCATCAGATGTAAGAAGAACTGTGTTAGGCTCATAATATTAGCTATAAGCTGATTACCATTTAGAATTATGTGTAATAATAGTTTATCTTTTTTTTACTTGCAATTCTGTTTTTTTCCAATCTGTAATAGGCTCTAGAGTGGTGTAGTAATTAAATTAAATTAAATTTTTACATAGATCCTGGTTACCGACCTTAGAAAAAACAAAGATCAAGCCGATACGAAGCGGGAGCCATGGGCCAATCAACATCGCGCACGTAAACTCACCACCTTTTCCCGCCTTTAACCGCGGGATGCAGATAACACTTCCGGTCCGAACACGTCAGTGTCAGAAATTCAACGTTCGAGGTACATTCTTAGACCGAGAATCCTCGGTCTACCGCAGTTGTGGGCGAAATGTTAGGTGAAATTATTCCAAATGAATCCAGCCGATAATCCCGGAAGACTCTTTCATTGCTGTTACTCTTGATGTGCCCTCAATTTTCCATTTCCCCTTTCTCAGAAAAATCCCTATTTCAACCCTCGATCGTCATCCGTCTTTTCTCCACCCCCTCGCGCCCGCGGCGACGTGCGCCTCTTCTTCCCGCGAGGCAGCATCAGCTCCAGCATCTCCTCTTCCTTGGTTAC
This sequence comes from Hippodamia convergens, assembly GCA_038502775.1. Lineage (NCBI taxonomy): Eukaryota > Metazoa > Arthropoda > Insecta > Coleoptera > Coccinellidae > Hippodamia > Hippodamia convergens. Next base: position 5,594,580 of record CM076610.1, on the reverse strand, counting down.
GGCCCCGTCTATAGGGAACACGAGCCTTAGCTATCGACCAGAGATGCCGCTTCCCTTGAACCCGAGATGTGTTCCTCCCGCTGAGGTCGAGGTCGCGACGCGATAACAATTCTTCGTTTGTTTGGGGGCACGGGACGACGTGACACTGACCGAAAATCGGCCGGATGCCAGGAAATTCACTCCAGATATTCCGGGACAAACATGGAGAGTTCATTCAGGTTGTTGCAATAAGAAATTAACTGATAAGGAGAGGCGATCTATGGTTACGTTTGACGGAGCATCAACTCCTAACGAATCCACCAATTTGAATAGTTTTTCTTTTGTTGTGTTTGTTATACTCTCCACAAGGTTTTTACAATATCATACTTCAGAAAAAATACCTACAAGAAAGGAAAAAATTGAAATTTCATTTTTCCTGCAATCACATAATTAGTTTGTTAGTATTTTGCGCTTGACGATATTAAACCAAATTCCCACTCTGGAAGATAATGTAAAGGAATATCAGAGCAATAAGGAAAAATCTGAATTTTATGCAAACCATAACGAAACACTTAAAAACTGAGTTGTTAGAAGTCAACTCCGATAAGAATCAATTCGACAGGGTGAATTTATGAGACAACTAATACTTCAACAAGGCTAGAATGGGCAAATGAAAAAAAAAATTATAAAGGGGATCGATACTCACGTCCAACCATTATTCGTGACTTGAACTGTCGGCGTGTCAGGAAAACCAGTGGTCGATCCTCTGCAAAGAAAAATTCAATCAGAGATATCGATCAGTTTCATTCAAATTACGAATTATCAATTGTTTCATTTTGTTTTAGACACCTGAAGATTTTTCGATCAATTCGAAACATGCGGTTTTCAGTGCAATGATCTGATCTCAAACCTTTAACTTCTTATCTAAATCTTTCATTTTCAGCTTTATAACTGAACAAGAATCTTCAATGAATTTCGATCAACTGAGAATTCGGAAACTCCCATTGAAATTTTATATTTGATCTTCGCTTATAAAATTTTCAATTGAATTATCTGGAATCGTATATGAATAAATTAAATTTTTGAATCTATCTGATATTTGAATGCATGTATTTTTCGCTGTGTCGTGAAAATTTTCATTGAGCAGCGAAAGAAAGTTTCCAGTCAAACCGGGTTTTTCAAGCCTGGAATCAGCTGTGGTGAACAGTGGTAATGTGAATTTTTTCAAGAACAATTTGGATCATTTTAACTCCCTTCAGTTAAAGAGATAGTTTTTCGCTGTATAAGTTCCCGTATGCAGTTATTTATGGATAATCCGAACAGAAAGTTGACAAGACCATTTCGGTTTATGCAATCATTCGGATTACAGAAATCATTATTGAATGATATGCACAATCTGAACACGTTCGGATTATGGATTCATTTGTAGAGAGAAATTGGCACGTGTCGGGTTCGCCTGAATTGCTCCTGAAATTTCAAGCATTTTTCAATGACAACTTGAATTGATCCAATAAAAGTCAGTATGAGACATTTCGTCAATCTGGTCGCCTTTTTTCTTAAGTTTGGTTCTTTGCATATGCTTCATGAATGTTCTTATTTCGAAATGGAGTCAGTTTATCAACGGCTTCGATTTTAAACGACTTTTCTAAAAATGCCAACACGTAAATTAACAAACGCTAAGGCTAATAGGGCTATCGGAATGCAAAGAAGATGTCAAGCTGTTATTGATGCCCGTGGAAGCCACACATTTTATTGATAGTCTTAAAATGCTTGAATCCTCTGTGAATAAAATTTCGTTATTTCACTTCATTTTTCCTAACCACCCTATTTACGCTGGAGACGTACAGGGTAAGATGAATTTTATTTCCTGCAACTTGAAATCATATTGATATGAATTTTCAATAGAAAAACTCGTTTAAAACTATATTTTCTTGCAATTTAAGTCAATATCCCTAACTCATGTGGAGCAGTTTATCTACATGTAGGTACTTACGCCTCGCAAAAAAATAAAATGGTAGGCGTTCGGATTGCAGAGTTCAAGCTGTTCGGATTATACATATCATTTCACCAATTGGGACCGTTCGGATTAAAGGGACTTCGGATTATCCGGGGATCGGATTATCCATACATAACGTATTATTTTCACTGAGTCCTATTATATATTCTCGTTTTAACTCTCATCCTTAATAAATAATAATGAAACCAGAGGATCGAGGAGAGAGCATAGGACTTTCTGAATCCTCTTAAGCGACGTTGCCTTTCTCTTACCTCGGTACGTCCGGCCGACGACTCTCAAAAATCGCAAATCTGTTCTTCGACGGCTAAGTGAATAATTACGACATGCTGGCGCATGTAGCAGGCGACGATCCCCGTAATTACGGGACGGCAGCCGTTTCCCGATCGGCACGTGGGTCCCCCGAGCGGTGAACGTATACAGGGTGCGCGAGTACCGCTATCCCATTAAGCACGATGAATAAACATGCCGCCGTGCATCATTATCGCAAGATGTGATATTGAGACGTGCTCATACGTATTACGTCGTATCGCCCCGATCACGGAACCCTCGAATTTGGACGATTTCGACAGCCTGCGAAAGGAATTAGCGGACATGCACCTCTGCACTGTCTTGTTCTTGCATTCCGAGAAGAGTATTTTGGTATTTCCGAACGAACCAATCTCTTGCGCATTGAATAAACTCGTTCTCCTTTCTCTACCTAGACGTAGGTACAGCTAAATTAACTGCAGTAGGATGGGGTTCATGTATTCAAAAATTATAACAAAAAAACGACTTCAAAAAGGGGAAATTAAAAACAACCAAAAATGCATTAAAAAGTAAAAAAATAATTGCTTTTTTCACCACACAAAAAGCTAAATAGGTACCTAAATCAACACATACCTATAAATAACATATCATCAATGAGCAGAATATGACGTTAATATAATATACTTGCAATTATTGTCATTTACCGCATTTAGGCCAGAATTGGCCCAATCATCGGATCAATTAAAACAAACGCAAATGTAAATCTGCTCGGTGTCAGCCAAAAATCTCCTAGACGGGAGTGAATGCATTAACATTTGGCAACGCTGTGAAGGGCTAAAATCAAGCTAGAATATGAATTCGCGTAGATATCTCGGTCCCTATCAAACTTACGACAAAAATACATCAGGGAAAAAAGAAAGCTTATAAAATTTCCTAAAAAAAAAGTACTGTGTCATTTTTCAGTGAAACGAATCGTTTCTTCACAATCTTGCGTTTAACTTAAACTTATGTGATATTTTGGATAATTTAGGTGCTATATTTTACACCACCCTTGAGGTTGAGTGGTATCCTCCCATGAGTCTTTTCAACGACCTCCCATCATTTTCGATAAAATGTTGTAAGATTGTTAATGTTCTTTTCCTTCATCTTTTCCTTTCTTCTCCATCTACGAATACTACTTGCATTCCTCAATGACATACGTGGGGTTAATCTCAGAATTTTGGATTTCCGCATCGGTCATAACCTTTTTTTCTGAGAAATCTTAGATTGGTTCGAGATTATTATCGATGGCAGTTGACGCAAATAGGTGATCAACGAAGTCCCAACCCCTAACAGCCACCTTATAATAATCCACAACGTTCCACACATTTGCAAAAATCATCTTCAAAAGATAATCGGGCTCAGATTACGAATCTGTAATTAGATTTTCTCTGAAGTCAGTATTTCAGCAGATGAATAACTTTCTATGAAAAATTTTCCAAAATTTTGTCAGATTCGAGGTACTTTAGCAGCAAGAAAATTTTACAGTGATCATGGTGATTTTTTTTGCTCATAGCTTGATCGAATAAAATGGTACAATTTTCATAGTCCTTTCGCTACTAGTTTAAATTTTATGAATTTTTTCGCAAAGGACCAAATTTCTGGATTTTCCATAGACCATGACTCAAAAAATTAAAGTTCTAGAGGAAATCTGTTTGGATATTCTTAATCTACGCCCTCGATTTAGTGAAAAGGTAAATTTTGGTAGCAATCAGAGAAAATTGGAATTTTGGTAAAAATTCCATACATATGCATGGAAAAAGTGTGATTTTTGGAGAAAAAAATTTTTTGCTCGAATCGAAATCAAATTCATACAACTTACTAATTTGAAGGCGTAGATTAGCAATATGCAAACAGATATTTTTCAAAAAAATTATTTCTCCAGTTATAAACGATGAAAAATCCGAAATTTTGACTTTCGCAAAAAAATTCATACGATCTAAAATCTTAACTAGTCGCGATAGGAAAAACATTGTCATTTAACATCCATTCACATCTCTTTCAGGTTTACTATCAAGTAAAAATTATTCGGTAATGAATTGAATCCTGAAGAGAGATGTTGAAAGACAATGTTTTTCCTATCACGATTAGTTTAGATTTTTGATCGTATGAATTTGGTCGCGAAAGTCCAAACTTCGGATTTTCGATCGACCGTAACGTGAAAAATAAATTTTTTGAAAAATATCTGTTTGCATATTTGTAATCTACGCCTTCAAATTAGTAAGTGTTATGAATTTGGTTTCGATCCGAGCAAAAATTTTTTTTTTTTCAAAAATAGCAATTTTTCCATACATATGTATGGAATTTTTGCCAAAATTTCAATTTTCTGTGATTGCTACCGAAATTTACTTTCTTACTAAATCGAGGGCGTAGATTCAGAATATCCAAACAGATTTCTTCTAAAATTTTTATTTTTTGAGTCATGGTCGATAGAAAGTCCAGAAATTTGGACTTTTTCGGAAAAATTCATGGAATCTAAACTAATCGCGATATGACCAAGAAAATTATACCATTTTATTAGCAGAGAACCAATCTATGAGGAAAAAAATCAGCATGTTCACAGTAAAATTTTTCTGGCTGCAACAGTACCTTAAATTTGACCAAATTTTTGAAAATGTTTCACAAGAAGTTATTCATTTGCTGAAATACTGACTTCAGAGAAAATCTATTTACAGATTCGTAATCTGCTCCCGATTGTATTTTGAAGATGATTTTTTTGCAAATGTATGGAAGGTTGTGGATCATTAGGTAGCTGTCAGGGTTTGGAACTTGGTTGATCACCTATTTGTGTCAATTGCCATCTATAATGATCTCGAACCAATCTAAGACTCCTCAGCAAAAAAAAGTTATGACCGATGCAGAAATCCAAAATTCTGAGATTGACTTCGCGGATGTCATTCAGAAATGCATTTATCATTAGTAGATGGAGAAGAAAGAAAAAGAAAATTAACAATCTTTCAACATTTTATCCAAAATTATGGGAGTTCTTTAAAAAGGCTTATGGGGGGATACCAATTTGTAAAAACGCGTCTGGCACTCAACCTCAAGGGTGGTGTAGAATAGAGTACCTAAATTATCCAAAATATCACATAAGTTCAAATTGAACGCAAGATTGTGACGAAAGGATTGGTTCTACAAAAAAATGACTCAGTACCTTTTTTTAGAAAATTTTATTAGCTTTTTTTTTTACCCTGATGTATTTTTTTCGTAAGTTTGATAGAGACCCTTCACAGGGTTGCCAAATGTTATGCGGTCACTCACGCCTAGGACACTTGAAAAACCTTCATTTGCGTTTGTATGAATTGAACCGATGATTGGGCCTATTTTGGTCTAAAGGCTGTAAACTCCAAAAGTGACAATAATTGTAAGTACATTATACTATCGTCATATTTTGCTCATTGATGATAATTCATAGTTATGTGTTAATTTAGGTTTTTGTGTGGTGAAAAAGCACATTTTTTTTTCTTCTTAGTGCATTTTTGGTTGTTTTTCAATTTTCTTTTTTGAAGTCGTATTTTTGTCGTGAGTTTGATAGGGACGAGATATTTACGCGAATTTACGTTGGAGCACGATTCTAGCCTTTTACAGCGTTGCCACTCCCGCCTAGGAAACTTTTGAGGCATCATTTGGAACGTCGAGATCTACATGAAAAACCTTTCATTCGCTTTCGTTCGAATTGGTCCGAAGGGAAATTCTAAACGCAGTTGACCACAGCTGGCCTAGTGCGAGCTACGACTACCACAACAACAATCGACTGCGGCCAGCTCGGAATTCCTCGATTTCCACGGTTGCATTCCCGCGAGCAGCAGCAGCACCGGGACCATCGAGATATGCGTGTCTTTCCCTCCGCCCTCCCGGCCGAGGCCGCTCGTCTCGTTAGCCGTTTCCGAGAAACGGCCAGTTCAATGGACCGCCGCCACCGCCTAACGTCGTTACGTCCGACAAGATCAGATATTGCGCTAGAAAAAATTCATTTATCGACGATCCTCTTACGTATTAGGTGCACAGGGTATCTAAAATTGCTTGATTTTGGCTGTTTCAGGTACTTTATCTGAACTAGATAGGTAAAAACTTCGAAAGGTGTCCCGGGCTCGAATTTCGTGAAAACACCATTAGTGAAAACCGTTTCACGATATCTTGATTTTTTTTTTAATTTCGATTTCGAAAATGTGCCATATTTTTTTTATTTACGAAAATATCTGAAAACGATTAGAACTTTTTAGAAGCGTTTCTTTCCGGAAATAAGAAACTATATTAAATTTTTTCTTCTATTTTTTTTATATTAAATACGAACGAATTTTTTTTTATTTTATTTCATAAAAAAAATTTTGAAATGAAAAAATTTATGAATAATGTCTTATTCCCAGTGAAAAAGTTCTCGTTGAAAGTTTTTATCTTTTTCAGATATTTTCGAAAATGAAAAAGATATGGCGCAATCGAAAAAATATCAAAATTTTGTTATATCTCCAAAACAAATGAAGATATCGTGAAATGGTTTTCACTACTGGTGTTTTCACGAAAATAGAGTCCAAGATTCCTTTCAACGTTTTAACCTATCAAGTCTAGAAGTACCAGAAACAGATAAAATCAAGCAATTTGGGATATCCTATACAGTATGTGTCTCGAGACATAACATGGGATACAGAGATTTCTGCCGCGGTGTTTTTCGGAGGAATGGAATACTCACATTGACGAGGTTGTACGTGAAAAAGTGCTTACTGTTCTTTCGGCAATAAAGTTCTTATTTTGAAGATTTCAGAAATACTAACATGACTAGGAAAATGATTCCTTTTCATTTTCCCAAACATTCTTTAACGTTAACTGAGAAGAATGTCAAGTACATGTGCCTGAAATTGTATAACTGCTTACCAAGAAAGCTTCAACAAATTGAAAATTTCCAAAAGTCAAAAGCGAAATATCAAACTTTCTAATTAGATTTGAAGCTTTTGATATTTAAGAATATCTTGATCACTCTAAGCGTAAAGGTTAGCTGATCTGTATTTGTTTTCTGACATGTTCTTCTTCATGTACATTGTACATTGATTTTTTGAATGAAGATATTTGATTTGATTTGATTTGATTAATTCGCACGGGCGTAAAAATTCCATTATCGCCTCGATCGACGTATCGATAACAATTTCTCGTGTTCCCGCACCGGGCGGCTGCGATCAGGTGGCCTCTGGGCGGCACGTACCGATCGCGCCCGCCTCTGATTGCGATCGAGAGACGCTTTGATCTTCAGACGACAGATGCGAGTTCCCGACCGACGAAGATGAATGCGTCGCTGGTCTTCCAATCGTATACAGCTGGTTGATATCGAATAGGTAAGTGGAAAAGTTACGCGATTTCAAAATTTTAGGAAAAAAATTATATTTTGCCGTTTTTGTGAGTTCGGGCATTTTCATCTCAAAATCGGTCAGTTTCTCATGAAATTTTATCTTATAATTTGAGTATCTGACGTTGAAAAATAATAATTTTTTTTGTCATGATTCTACGAAGTTGTATGAAAATTAGAAATTGTCTGACGAAGGTGACTGATTTAGACTCCGAAACGTCACGCTTCAGAGTTCAAAGTGTTTCCTTCTTGTGAAGATTTTGCCCCTGACAAATTAGTGCTCAAATTTTTTCGCAGGGGCCTTTCTTCTATTATTTAAACATTTTTTTTCTAATTGTTTCTTGTTTCAGAAACTGGGAGAGAAAACCCACATTGAGTTTTCAGGAATATATGCAAAGACCCCCAGACAATATTTCAATAGATATCTAGAACAGTAAAGAACCAATTTGGGCTGGAGAAGTTGTTCTTCTCTAAGACAAGATCCCCGATTTTTTTCATTTCCGATCGCGGTCGGCTTTCCTCTACGCGGAGGTGTACGCACCAGGTACCTGCTTGTGAATGGACGGAACCCAAACCGCGGAATGCGCAGGGAAAAAGCGGTCCGGCGTCGGCAGACGAGATGAAAGGCATCCGAAGATAGGAATGCGCGTCCTCCCGACCGTACCACTACGAGGAACTAGCAGAGGCCACGGGAGGATGAGAAGAAGAAACGCTTCGGATTCTATGCAAACAAACGTTCGTCTCTAATAGATAGACCCTATATCAGCAGCTCAGACGTCAGTTAAAGACTCACCCTGCACATTCTTCTTGAAATTGTCATGGTACGTATCAGAGGTAAGGTGTGTTAAACTAAATTTTTTTTCAGACAGGAATTATCTACACCTACACTATTGGATTTAGATAAGAAATTAAATTCTTTCTAGTGGAACAGATTCAACCCCCTAGGTACATTAATTCGACAGGATATGGTGGTAAGCATTCTTCGAAACATTAATTGAACTGAAAAAATCTCTTCTCTGACTAATTTAGATTTTTTTAACTTATCACATCTTATCTCTGAGGTATTGATATGATAGCAGGGTGAAAATTGGGCAAAACATTGTCAATGACATGCTTCCTATAGCGTAAGGCGGTCAAATTCCCAGGACGAATGTGTAGATCTGTGCGCCCGTTGAAACATATCTCGGCCCATACCTTAACACTACCCCCTCGAAATGGATGGACTTCTTGGACTTAGCGACGATTACGGGATATGCGTGGGATTGTCCATACCCTTATTCTTCGAGGATTTGAAAATAATCCATATCTAGTTTCATCAGTGAAAAGGACACTACGCCATTGATCGTTCCAATTGATATGTTGCCTTGCCCATTCCAGTCTTTGACGCTTATGGTCACGTATTAATGGAACTCCTGTTAATGGACGTCTAGAACCTAGATTCACCTCTCTCAAACGTCGTCTGATGGTTTCGATGGAAACTTGGACCCCCATCTGCATTTTGAAGAGTATTCCGTAGCATTCTACACGTAGATGTAAGCTTTTTTTCTCGCCGAAACGGTGGTGAAACGATCTTGAGCAGATCTTGTTTCTCGTCTCCCAGCAAGCCTTGGTCTTTCCTATAGGTATACCTATCCCAAAGTGGAGATATCACACTTTGGCGACTTGGAGTCTTTCCGCTACAACAATCTGAGTTAAGCCACTTTGTAGCATTCTGATAGCTCTATTAGCCTCAGCGTTTGATAATTTACGTCTTGGCATTTTCAGAAAATTTGTTTCAAATAGAAGCCGTTGATAAACTGACTCCATTTCAAAATAAGAACATTCATGAAGCATATGCAAAAAAAGAAACTTGAGAAAAAGGGCGACCAGATTGACGAAATGTCCCATACTGATTTTGATTGGATCGATGCAAGTTGTTATTGAGTTTGAAATGATTTTACAGCGATTTTCTCGAAAATTACATCATTTTCAAAACGATTGAATACGATATCTGTTGTTTCTTTGTGCTTGAAACAACAGGACAAAGTGAACAACCAGACTTAGAAGTTCTAAGGGAATTCTTAACTCCACAGTTTGCAATGAGGTGTAGTGATCAGACGTTTGCGAATGATGATTTTATTTATTACAATCTAAGCTTATACAGGGTAAGTCTTTGACTTGTACATATATTTTAACAGGACATTCCTAAGGTCAAAATAAACACTTTTTGTCTCTACCATTTCTTCCGATTTGGCTCGGTTAGAAAGATACAGGCTGTTGAAAATCCTTAAAAAAATGTAATTTTCGAATATATCTCGTGAACGATTTCATCGAATTAAATGATTTTCAGAACATAGGTTCTCATAAATGTGGCAAATCTTTTACGAATACAAAATTAAACTCACATGCTTTATTTTTTTTGTTATGACCAATATATACCATTCCATTCCATAATTATAGCAGAAATTCTATGATCCCGACCCTTGGAAGTGAGTTGAATGCCATTCAATGAATATCTGGCCATTTTGGAAAACAAAAGTATTATACGTGAAATCTCGTGAAATGCGCACTCTTCGAGTAATTGATGATTTAAAAAATCTATATCAGCGAAATTGAAAAAATATTTTTACTTTGGGTGAATATATTTATGTTCAGAAGATTCGCTGAATTAAATTTCTGCTACATTTTCTCGAAGATTCAGGTGGTAGATCCAATGCTCGGAAAAATTTCAGTTTCATATTTCCAGGGGTGGCATAGCTCATTATGAAAGTTTAAGATGGCTATATCTTTTTATGTAGGCTGAATCGGAAAAAATGGTATACGAAAAAAGTCCTTCTTTTGACTTCAACAATCTATGGTTTGAATATATGTACAAGTCAAAGACTCACCCTGTATATACTAATCTAAATCGAACAATATTGCAACATTCGTTACAGGTAACCCAATTACTGCTTTGGAGTCAGCGATTTCTGCTGGATTGTGCGAGGAACTCAACGTTTGAATCACAGGAATTTTCCATCGAGAATTATTCGAGGAATATGAATATGGATTATTTGAAGAATTAATGTTCGAATTTCGAACAATATTCCTGAACTTTTGTGGAGCAGTAGGTATATTTGAAGCACAATAGTCGCATTTCGTGAAATATCTCGGGAAAAAAAATTCAACAGCACAAAATCAAGCAGCGTAATCAAGAATTGCCGGGCCAGCATCTTCTTCGCCGCCGAAAGCATCGCCTCCGGGTCCTCCTGGTCCCTATAATTGACGCCTCGTCACGGCAACAACAACAACAACAATCGATCCATTAAGAAGAGCCGGCCGGCGCGGCCGCAGGATGCACCGCCATGCCCGATCCCCGACGACGTCGGTTGCACCGATTTCTCGGAAATCCGTCCCGAGGGCTAAAGCCCCGACCACACGCCGACCTCTCGTCGCGAGGGGCCTTTAGCGCTCGGTTACTTCGAGTTGAGTCGCCTCGGGAAAGAAAAATCCCATTTTACTCGAGAAAAAGAGAAGAACCTTAACGTGTGCTTGAATACTGCTGCAAATACTCTCGTGATTTTCCACGTCAAGCCTCAATTTTTTTTTATTGAAATTCAAAGACGTCTCGAGGTGCCCACACTGAATTAACCAAATTTCTATCAAAATAGATTTTTTTTTGTCGCTCTCAGTATTTAATGACATCATTGATGACTGTATTCATTTTGCGCTACTGGGGGTGGTTAATTTATTTGAAGAAAAAGTATAAGGGCCAGTTTCATAATAAACCCCTAAAGTACACTTTAGTTAAGGTGCACTTCAAGCTAAAGCCCACTTTAAAAGTACACCCAATTTCATAATGAAATAAACGGGACTTTACGTAAAGGAGGTGAATTGTTGTATGTTGGCATAACTGAAATCGTTTTCATTCGACCTAAAATAGACAGTTGCAGTTGTATTTAACCACAACCATCTTAAAATTGAAGGAGGTTATGTTATTTTCATGTCCTGTGGATATAACATTCAGGTTCAAATTTAAAATATACGCCTAGAAATTTGGGAGAAAAGACCAATCCCAAAGTGAATATTACGAAAAAAAATTGAATTGATGATTGCTGCTGACAAAACGGCAATAAGGAGCATTGGCTCAGATTAACATCATTGAATAAACATAATCTTTGAATAAGCATTTATTTTCACCCATTACATCAGCTTAATATAGCAAAATGACCTGTTTTGAATGAATTTCTAACATGTTTCCCATTAACTGCATCAGGAAAATTTTTTTCATTATCACCTAATTCCGTTTCAAATTTATTGATAGGAAATATGTCATTGATATCAATTGCAACATTGTAGTTACAACCATAATGCCGTATGGCATTAATTGTAGTCTCATTCCAAATTTCGAAATTGGAAATCTACGTTTTCATACTTCGTATTCTCATTCCACTTGTGAAAGTTGATTTCGAAATATAACACAACATAACTAATCTCAAATGAGTTGACAGTTTGGACACAAGAGGTTAGGAATTCAGGGCTAAAGGATACTTTAGCTGCTAAAGTGCAGAGATTAGGCCTTTAAATATAAAGTGGCTTTAAGAACCTGCAATGTGTTATGAAACTGAAGTGTTGAACTTGAAAGAGCTTCTAAATTAAAGACACTTCAAAGTTGATTATGAAACTGGCCCTTAAATACTTTTTATTTGGATTATCTATGAAAATTGCTCCACATGAGTTAGGAATATTGACTCAAATTGCAAAAAAAATATAGTTCAAATGAGATTTTATGATGAAAATTCATATAAATATGTTTTCAAGTTGCAGGAAATAAAATCAATTTCAGTCTGTATGTCTGTAGCGTGTATACAGGGTAGTTAAGAAAAATCGAGTAAAATAACGAAATTTCATTCCCAGAGAATTCGAACATTTTAAGAACATCAATAAAATGTGTGGCCTCCACGGGCATCAATAACAGCTTGACATCTTCTTTGCATACTACACACGAGGTTGTTGAACATTTCTTAACGAATTTGCTTCCATGAACGAGGCGGAAAATCTCAGATCTTTTTAGAATTCTGGGGTAGGTTGATGATTATCTTATCTTCTTTGGCCTCACATGGTCTATCTTGCTTCTATCGTAGAAACGCACAAAGCTGCATTCGACGATTTTACGTTACTTATCGGTGATCTTCCCTTTCCATCCTATAGACCCTCACGTGTGTGCGCCACCCTTAGGTTCCGTTCCGGGGCGACATGTGCGCCATCGCACACACGGTCGGTCCGTCCGTCCGAAACGAACGTCTCATTAATGGTAATCACCGTATTTACGGTTTTTTTTTACATAATGCGCCGCTTGATCGAGGGAAGCCAGAAACGCGGTCGATGATGATTGGACGATGATGTGTCAAGGTGCGATAGAGCGACGTCGAAAGGGGTCTCGAGCTCGGCAACATGGCGGCCGCGGGCGCCATTTGCATTCGCACCGATCAAACATAAAGATTTCTATGTTCACAGCCAGGACAGACTTGATATGAAGACAGCAAGAAGTCGAGTTATAAATGACGCAAAATCGTCGATATAGCTCGGAAAATACTTTTTTTTTTGCTAAACACCTTGAGATCGATAATTTCTGCAGATACACTAGATAAAACATGTAACAACAAGTACGATCTTTTCTTTCTTTTCAAAAGTCACACTACCCAAGTTGTGACCTAGGCAAAAATTGAACTTACCTTTTTTTTCCTGATGCAACAGAAGGCTCTACAACCAAGGGCGATCCGTTGAAATTGAACCCTAAAAATATTGAAATTTAAAATATAATTCCGACTGAATTCGACATCAGCAACAATAATGTAAAGAAATAATTCACATCGGCTAGTACTTTTAAAATGGGGAATACTTCATAACAATTCCAAATATCTTGATTTCAGTTTAATAAACACCGAAAAAAGTAATCTTTCCACCCAAATTTTTACGAAAATTTAACCTATACAGTTTTGATCACATAGAAAATAGAATGATAAGTGGAATATCCGTCATATCTATAATCGATATAGAAGTTGGAAAATCCCATTCGATAAATTATATCCCGGAGATATTCAAACGAACCAAAATTCAGTCAAGGAAAAATTTTTTTTCTGAGAAAACCTACAGATTCGTTCAACGAAATTACGTGTGCATAAAAGGTCTGAATTCCAATCACCCCCGACGTTCGGTACAGCTTCGAACTATCTTCGAAATTACCTCGAATATTCAGCGAAGAGCAGTGAATTAGAATGTTCATGGTCAAATCCCCACTTTAGGTAAACCGGCTTCTTCTGCGATTCTCAGAAAAGCTCTGCTCAACTGCGTATTTGAACCCAAATTTAAAGAAAAATATCGTTTTATCGCGTAAAAACGAGGAACTTCAAGTTCTCGTTTACCACTGTGAAGTAGATATAATGAACCTAAAGTAGGTATAATAAACCTAAACCTAAACCTGTGAAGCAATAACAAATCCGTCTGACAGTCCTGTACAATCACTAACAAGGAACAACCTCCACAAATTCCCGAATAAATAGATAAATGCATGTTTACTGAAATGTTTACATCTCTCTTACCGTTCAATTTATCGATGGCCCTGTCAGCTGAGGACTGATCTGCACAATCGACAAAAGCATAACCTCCACGTTTCACAAGGATATTAGTGCAAGACAAATTTTGATCCACGAAAAGTTGTCGCAGGTCGTTCTCGTTAGTTTCCGTCGGTAAATTGCCAATGTAGAGCTTACTCATCGTAATGGGTGGTGTTTTCGCCACTGCCGTATTCATAGACACTAAATTAATTAAACACTAATTAACAACAAACTATCAACTTCTTCAGAATACGATCGCCAGCGCGTACAACAAACTTTATTTTGACATGCGCACACTGTCAACACGGGACTTGCAAATATTTTGAAGGGTTTGATTGGCCTGATCGCCCACGTGATACTTCGATTTGATTGTGGGTGATGTATTGTTCATAATATGATCGCGTTTTTGTGCCAAATTCTTCATCGGCACTTTTTCTCGCAACAATTGTTTCTCTTATAAGAAATAAGTAATCGATTTAGAAATGAATATTTTTTAATAACATGTAATTTGATGAGCTCCATCAACCTGCAGCATTGAGAAAGCAAAACTGAAATTGATACAATATTTTATTATTACATGGTGCAACACTCAAACACCAATCATTCCAGATTCAACACCGGCGCCGTGGCTTAGTTGGTTAAAGCGCCTGTCTAGTAAACAGGAGATCGAGGGTTCGAATCCCTCCGGGGCCTACACGTAGGAAACGTGTAACAACTTTTTGCATGCAAGACATCAATTATTATATTATTTATGAGATGAATGAAATTTTTGAATATTGTTACTGGTAAAACAAATAATTTGAAATTTTTCATGAATATCAGAATTCACTGATGAAAACGTTTTCAAATTATTTAGCCACAATACATTTATTTTGAGTTTCCCAGCATTTTCTACTACATAAATTTAATGAACAACCAGAATTTTTTTGGTGCTTCATTAGACGCTAATGACAGCTTAAATTATGGCGAAAAAGTTGGCATCGTAGATTCTTCTCAGAAAAAACGCATTGAATGTAAGAAATTAAACATCTCTATTTCCAAAATAAATTAATGACTATTCATTCATTTTTTCTAAAAAGTTATACACTGCATGACGGCAAGAAGAATTTGCCTTCATCAGGCATTCGAGAACGCAAACGTCAACAATGACGTTGAAAACTGACATTTTATACTTGCCAAACCTGTCAAATGGAATTATTAAAAATCGTTGCAGGTGAGGACTTTACTTTTGGACTGTACTCGTCGAAGGTTACCCAGCAAAGCTTCTTTTCGGTAATTGAAAGTAAGAATTACATCGTAACAACAAACACGGTTTGTCGTTGCTCGGGATTAGTAATTTGTCCGAGATTGACGAGCGGTTCTGGGGTTAGCTAGAATGTGACAAAGACAGGTCGAAGGTCAAGCGGAACCGGAACTGGCAGGATAACAATGAAACATCGGAACAAGTTTCGTATCTTCGGTTTGGACCTTGCCGAAACTTTCGTTGGATATTCGGCGCTCTTTCCAGGTACGTATTGTTTTTTTTCAATTCGAGGTAGATGTATTTACCGATTTGCGACTCCAAATCGAAAAGGAAAAAATTGTGAAAAGCTTTCTCGCAGAACTGAATTTTGTCCCTGAATGAAAAAAATCTGATTTGGAACTACACCATTTCCAATTGTTATTCAGAAATCGTCAATTGACATTCAGAAAACATCCATTGGATTTCAGATTAGTCAATTGTATTTCAGAAAACATGAAATTTCATTCAGATTTGTCAATTGAATTTCAGAAAATATCGAATGAAATTCAATTGAGTTATACGAAATGTAGTGCAGAAGATAC
This sequence comes from Hippodamia convergens, assembly GCA_038502775.1. Classification (NCBI taxonomy): domain Eukaryota; kingdom Metazoa; phylum Arthropoda; class Insecta; order Coleoptera; family Coccinellidae; genus Hippodamia; species Hippodamia convergens. The sequence goes on along the minus strand of CM076610.1, from coordinate 5,578,565 downwards.
TGATAATCTTCCTCGAGTTTAAAATTCAAGAAGTATAGACACGAAGTGGTGAATTTTTGAATGGACTAGTGTTAGAATATCAATAAATTCTGCACTTGAATCATAAATGAGAATAAATGAAGAAATTTGATTCTTTATGTTCATGGACTTTCAGAAATAATTTAAGGAATTGGTTCAAAATTCAACATGAAAATTGTTTTCAAAACAAAAATGATTTACTATCTATGTTAACAAAAACTTAACCTTTGAATTAGAACCAAAAATCGAAAAATTTTATCTACAATATTCCCTATATTCGTGGAAAATCTTATACAGGAGAAACATCAAGACCCTTAGAAATAACAAAGCGTGAACATAAGAAACATAAAAAATTGAGATTTTGGTAGATCGCAGATAGCAGATCATGTGTGTTCGAATACCGACAGTCACATGATGGATTGGAATGGCACGAAAATTCTAATGACGCAACCTAATAATTATGAAAGAAAAATCAAGGTGTCAACTTGTATTTTGTTGGATGAGGCTAATAATCTCGCCAATTATTCAGTAGGAATAGATCGAATTTCGATGGATTTATTGAAAAGAACTGGTTTCAGGGAATTTCGAAATAAAATAACGATATCAGCATCTAGTAATCAAAATTAATCTATGTTCATCATATATTGACAAATGTCAATTAAAAATCAGAATATTGTCACGATTCTACGAAGTTGTATGAAAAATAGAAATTGTCTTTCGAAGGAGTCTGATTTAGACTCCGAAACGTTACGCTTCAGAGTTCAAAGTTCTTTTTTTTCATTGTTAGGCAACAACTTCTCTTGTAAAGTTTTGACAAATTAGTGCTCAAATTTTTACGCAAGGTCCTTTCTTCTATTATTTGAATTGGCGTTCCAACCACAAATTTTCAACGTATATTTTTAAAGTGTTGCTGGTCATTGTAGATCTGTGGTTCGAACGTCACGTCGAAATATGACACGGAACCATAGAATAACCATTTGGGTGCCGCCAATGTCCCCAACCGGCTGAATGTCAAAATTCATCGTGCCAACTGACGAAACTTCATAAACATCTTACCGAAATCGTCTTTTACGCGGCCGAATCGATTGAAAACGTTCTTGCGCCCTCTCGAGGGGGCACTCGTCACAACCCAGCAACAGGCGCGAAACGGGCATAATAGAGGTTGATTAAACTCACGAGAAGCGACATTCCGACATCCATTGTCATCTTTCTAACACCGCAAACGTCCTAACGACAATGAAACGCGAAATGTACGTGCGAATGAGAATTAGAATCATCTCGAACCGTCCTGCGAGAAAAAATGGGAAGGGGCGGACTCAGGGGATTTTAGATCCGCGCTCGAAGTGAAAAATGGTCCATAAACGTCCTTTTTCTTCTTCTCTTCTTTTTTTATTTTCAGAACAAATTCAATTCCTTTCCAAATTCATTTCCCATACTCACCTATATTCCAGATAATAAGGTCCCCAGATTGAAGTCGACTAAACCTTTTTGGTCAAATTTTCTAATTGATATGATTGGAAGCGACAAAGAAATTTGGCAATCTGAATTTAATGGATCGAATTTTTTCAACAAAGATCTCATTTCTGATTCTTCCATCAGAGTTCCTGGTTTTGACCTTCCTAGGAGAATATGGTCTGTTCTAAATCGATGCAACAGCATACTCTTCCGATGGAATTCGGTTGAGAGCCCTAGTTGTGAGTGTGGGGAAAATGAGGAGACTATTGAACATCTTATGAATAGTTGTCCCATTTATAAATTTCAAGATGGTATCGGGGCTATACACAAAGTAACAAATGCATTTCTGAAATGGGTGGTTAATTTCAAAATTATTTAATTTATACTAAATTGTTGGTTTCTTTTCTGCTTTTGGCTTTTTGCATTTCAGATTAAGAATTGCGCGTCGTTTTTGTGAAGAATCTGTTTATTTGAGCCCATCGACTGATAACATGAAGCTGTTCTCTCAGATCACACTGATGATTCTCAAGATTTTCCTGATATTTAATATTTCAAGTAATTTTTTTTTTCACGGGTGGGGTAAGGTTTTTTTTAGCTGAGGTATTTTCCTTTCCTCATTTAATCATACTGCAGACCTGTATGGTTTTCCTGTGTTGCATCAATCTCAGCTAGGTACCATTTTGTTTCAATATGAATTGTACAGGGTATCTCAAATTGCTTGATTTTGGCTGTTTCTGGTACTTCTAGACTAGATAGGTAAAAACGTTGAGAGGAGTTCTGGGCTCGATTTCCGTGAAAACACCAATAGTGAAAACCGTTTCACGATATCTTCATTTGTTTCATTTTGAAGATATAACAACATTTTGAAATTTTTTCGATTCAGATGTGCCATAACTTTTTCATTTTCGAAAATATCTGAAAAAGATAAACACTTTCAACAAGCACTTTTTCACTGGGAATTTAAATTTTTTTATCTTAAAAATTTTTTTATGACATAAAATGAAAAAAAATGCGTTCGTGTTTAATTTAAAAAAGTGGTTTTTTTCCACGAGAAAAAAAATTGAATATAGTTTCTCATTTCCGAGAAAAAAGCTCTTCTAGAAATGTTTAATCGTTTTCAGATATTTTCGTGAATGAAAAAGTTATGGCACATTTTCGAAATCGAAATAAAAAAAAAATTAAGATATCGTGAAACGGTTTCCACTAATGGTGTTTTCACGAAAATCGAGCCCAGGACATCTCACGAAGTTTTTACCAATCTAGTCCAGAAGTACCTAAAACAGTCCAAATTTGGAATTTGGGATACCCTGTATTATTTTACCTCTCTGAATCTATTTCTTGATGAATCACTTGAAACATAAATTGTTATATGTTTCATTGATAGATTTATTCTAATTTTTGTGAAATGAAGAATCATTCGCTATGTCTAGCCCTGAGGATGGAAAAATAATGTCCGAAACGTCGGCTTACTGTCCCAGTTTCATTTTCTCGTTTGACGATCTTACACCACCAATTCTTGCATCGCCAGATACTCTTAAAGATATCCATTCAACAGGATACCTTTCGATTTTACCCATCCAAATCGGAAACGCCAGTCAATGGTCTTCGCGCTCTCGAAATAAGACACCCCTCGTGCGTAAGAACTGGTTTCGCGACCCCAATGGTGGTAAACTTATTGAATATATGATTAATCGATCTTAAAATGCGACCATCTCATAAGCATTCATCTCTCATATATTTGCCTTGTTCGTTCTTCATAATACGTTGATGGTAGTTCGAACGCACACGTCCCTAGGTGTGTTTATGAGGGCAGCACGTGTACTGCCCGTACTTCACTTCATTAAACTGGGCGTTTTCGGTATGGGCGCTTTCAGATGGTAACTGCACGAATAATTGGACGCGTTGGTTCAGAATTGACGCGGTCGATGCTGTCTAGGATAATTTGGGAGCTATTGACCGTGGTGATGGCCGTTTAGTCCGCTGGTGCGGTCTTCCAAGCGATGAACTTCCTAATTCACCTTCTCTCTGGTTGGAGAGGTAGAGATCGTTACGAAATTCTGTGGTTTCGAATCGAAAAACTTATATAAAAGAGTCGAGTTGACATATTAATTTTTTTGGAATAGTATATTCTGAAACAAGTTGCAGAATGAGCTCCTATTCCTACACGAATGCGAAATTCGAAAACGAGCGAGTTTTCCAAAGCATGAGTGTTGGAATTGCCTTCTGCCACGAGTATTAGACGATATTTTCTCTATTTCAGTCGAGTTTTGTGAAATACTCCCGAAATTCCAATACAATTCAGATTACGTAGTGGCAGTTGGTGTGACTTACGAAATTTGACAGATTACGGAATTCGAATTGATTTGATTTGAAAATTGAGAGGATCGAAGGTCAGTACTGACAACCACAAAACGATAGATATAACTGAAAACACTGCTGTAATGAGTTCATTACAGCTTAAAGCACTGCTTTTAGTACAGTATTGAACTCAATTGCGATACCTACTGAAATAGAGAAATAACTATTCTATGCATCTATTTATTTCGGAGTGTAGATCTTTCATCAGATATTATAATAACTGATTCAACTACTATTTATCCTCTTTCTCTTATGCCTACTTGCACCGTCAAATATATGTCTGACTTACGTCCAACTCAAACTTCAAGTTAGGTTTGAGACGCCGATTCTCTTGCACCGCAGTTTAAGTGCCACATAAGTTATGACTATTTTGAGCCGCGAATATTCATGGCTTAAGCAAGACTTTAGCCCGTCTCAAATATTCAAACGTCAAAAACGAACTTTAGTTTTGACGTGTTGTTTTTGATTGCGTGAATTTAATAATTACTATGGATAGATTTTTATTAAATAAAATTGATGATCTATATGAGGATGATTTCGACATATTAGATATCCATGACTATGGCTTTCCTAGAAGTCTAGAATTTAAAAGGGCCGATCACTACCATGATATGGACGAATTCGCATTTTCTCGGCGATTTCGTTTAACCAAAAAAAAAAATTACTCTGCAACTGCCGAGATTAATTGAGGATGATTCAGAAATGCCAAGTGATATGTAAGTACATATCTTATTATATCTTATGTATGATGATGTCAAACCTCAAAGAAGGGAGTTTAAGTCTTGATGATTGTAGGAATCAGAGTGTATCATCGATGAGTCAACTCTTTACGTGCCTCCGACTCTACGCATCAGCAGGACATTTATTGGCTGCAGCCGATTTGATGAAAACGAATCTACAGTATCAAGAAAAGTTGTTCGAGTTTCAGTATTCATAAAAATGCCTCAGACAGCAGCAGAATTACGTTTCACCCTAACCCAATTTGACCAATTTGCTGGATTTCCTCGTGTTATTGGAGCAATTGATTGTACCCATGTAATTATTAATTCTGCAGATACTATTTACTCTTGTAAATATGAAAAGTATTACTTCGATGATATTCCACAGGTGCAGAATTATGTCATTCAAGTTACGAATAAAGAATTGTTGAAATCAAATGAAATTATTTGCTTCAAATAAAAAAAAATTGTTTGTACTATGCCAGTTCGTCAGCGGCCCAAAGTATATGTCGTTTTGTGAATCAGAATTCTGAAAAGGAAAATGCATAGACAAATTATCTTGTTCGTCTATGAATTCGCGTGTTTTTCTTGCTTCGCTGTGCTCAGTGCCGACACAAAACCATATGATCATGTCGCATTTCTATGTCAAAACAAACAAATTCACTGATTTATACAATGTTGCCAGATTTGGCAATGCTTAGCGCGTGCTTAACTAAGTCGTTTCTTTTATATATGCGGTGCAAGATCTGATCCGTTAAGGCGGGGAAAAGCATGACTCAAAATTTAAGGGCGCCTTAGATAAGGGTGCCTTAACCAGAAAACGGTGCCAGTGGGCATTAGTTACTATAGTTCTCGGGATCCCTTCAGTAGACAACGAATTTCACCCAGCCTGTATGTATATTTTCTCTGTGAAATTTTCGGGCCACCCCCGGGAACGTGAGAACGCGAAAGCGGACAAAACACGGTCCCAGCTGCGTCGCGATTTAAAAGTAGGGTCCCGTTTGGGAATCGGCCGGCGGTTGCTAACCTATGACTTGTACCTGGACTAAGAGGCCCGTTCTAGGATAGACCTGCGTCGCACACAATGCCGATAATCCATTACGCTGAACAACTGCCAAGGTGGTTGTGATGGAAGATGACCCTCGTTTGTTTTCTCTTGAGAAAATTCAACCCTTAAGGAAAGAAGGAGAAGTTGTTTTTTCGGTTGACTCAAGACTTGAATTGAAGTGAAAACGGAGTTTTTAATCTTCCAAATTGTCGTTTCTCTATTGCATCATGCTATATAGTGTATCGAATCAAGTTACGAGAATATTAGAGCGACAAGAAGTTCTTGGGAGCAATTGTCCAAGGTAGTCTACAGCATATCATGCCTAAATTGTGATAGTGTCTACATCGGCCAAACGGGGAGATATGTTAAAACAAGAATCTCCGAACACATAAGAGATGCTAAAAATATTTTAAACCCCCTAAAACAGAAGGAAAACAATACAGCGCTATCAGAGCACGTTCTCGAAAAACTCCACCATTTTGATTTCGAAAACTATAAAATTACTGGACATCAAAGAATCCTCAAAGAATCAAACAAAATAAAAACTCGATTAACAAAAGGTCTGTCATCGAGAACCTAAATTCATGCTATTTCGACCTCATCGACAAAATGCGGAAAGACTGATATTAGAATATGATAACGCGGAAAACCAGAAAATAATGTAAGTCGTATTATTTGTTCTTGTGTACGTATGTTGGAAAAAAAATTGTATTGTTCATTTCCAGAGCCCTGAAGATGGTCTAAATATAGACCGAAACTGTCGGCATTTTATTAAAATTGGTTTTCTTTAAAATCCTCGAGACCTCCAAACCCATCAACCATTCAACCGATTAACTCAGGTCGTTAGCTAAATACTTGTTCTTGAGTCCTTTTTTCTAGTTCCCTATTTGAATACAGGGGCATAAGTCTGAAATAAAATCAAAATGTCCCTAAGTCAGTGCCTGAAACAAACTAAATTGAAAAATTAAAAAAAAATAGAAATGCCTCTACGTGAATATTTGTACTTTTTCTTTAATAATACTTATTTGTTAGGATTAACTCAGTTCGAAAAAGTTCATACTTCATACATAACTAAAGAACTATTGAAAAAAAGTTTCTCGAAGAAAAAACTTTGCTTTAAATTCAAAATAGTACCTAATCATCGAACTTTTCAATCATTAGCATTAGGTTGAGAGATGATAGGATCTGAGGTCAGTACTAACAACTACAAAACGAGAAATAGATATAACTGAAAACAATGCTGTAATGAGTTTCATTACAGCACTACTTTTAGTACTGTAATGAACTCATTACGATACTGAAATAGGGAAACTCTTATTATTATCATTCCTATATTTACATTCTTGTTAGATATTAGTCATAATTCTAACGTCGAAATGGTCTTCGCGACAATAAACCGTACTTTTCGCTCCGAATAGATCCAACCTCTTCATGGACTTAATCCATGTCTTTCTCATCCATAGAAACCAAAAAAAACACTTCTCCGGTGTATTGCTAGTTGTGTTTTTACATTTTGAAAGAATACATGACTTTCTGGTTCTTGGATCAGACATTTCGAACGGTAATCAGCTGTAAACCTTACGAGCGCGAGCTACGTACTGAATGAACGTTGTGGTGTGACGTCACACGAATCTATCGCAAGCCTAGGGAACTAGATATAGTACTCGATAATTTTTTCACGCAACATTTTTATTTTCTAAAGAGAAGAGAAATATATGGAAATTCGAAAGTGTGAAGGTTGTTAATTGGATGGTCCATAATTTGGGTGGAAATCGTGGAGGTAGGTCGCGGATCCATTTGCTTGCGTCGTGCATATAGCGGTGCAGTCGGGGCGGGCGGTGATTGGCCGCGAGACCGGCGAATGTAATCGCAATGCGCAATGCACTTGCAAGTCTCGGTATGACCCGCAATTGCAAGTGCAACGCGTCTCCCGACCTATCCGAACACGAGGCGTGGGCAAATCGGTAATTGCAACGGCCTCATGCACCGGCCAATCGCTTTTTTCACCTTCGGACAGGAGAGGATCTCGCGCCATCGCTCTCACCAACCTGAGATGGCGCCCGGGCGTCTTTTTCGACATTCGAACAATGAGGACAATTCTCAGTATCACTTCTTGGATTTCCTCGACGAGGGCAACATCTGAAAAAAATGCACTCTTGTCATACTAAAAAATTCCATTAGCACTTGAAGATAAAGACGCCCATGAAATCTTCAAAAAACAAACAAAAAGCGAAAAAGACCAATCTAGCAATTCTCATTCTTGATTAGGCCTCTATTTTATCCCAAAATATATACTCCGTTCAAGACATATTGTCTTCTAAGCAGGCCTTCACAGTCCAGTCGCGACTTAAATGTCTATGGGACCATAACAGAATAATTATTTCTCTATTTCAGTATCGTGATGAGTTCATTACAGTACTGTTCTGTTTTTAGTTATATTTTTCATTTTGTGATTGTCAGTACTGACCTCCGATCCTCTCAATTTTCAAATCAAATCAATACAAATTCCGTAATCTGTCAAATTTCGTAAGTCACACCAACTGTCAAGATACAAAACAAAAGTCACTAATCTGAATTTTAATTTGAATTTCGAGAATATTTCACAAAACTTGACTGAAATAGAGAAAATATCGTCTAAAACTCGTGGCATGTGGCAATTTCAACACTCATTCGTGTTGGAATAGGAGCTCATTCTGCAACTTATTTTACATCTACTATTATGATACAAGTGCAGGAGGCATTAATATTTTTACATGACTTCAAAATTCAAGAGACATCCACGAAGTGGCGAGTTTTTGATTGAACGAGTGTTAGAATGAGCCTTCTTTACCTACTAGTATCATACAAGGTGATTGTTTATATTCTACTCAATAGCTATCTCAGTTAATATTGGTAGTACAGAAACGTTCGAATGGGCAAATTTAAAGTATTTTTCATGGGCATTCAGAATTCAGTACCTACTAAGAAATTCATAAAGGCATCGAAAACCTGAAAATTTGTTGTCAAATATTGTTTTTTAAATGGTACACCCTGTATTTTTTATTTTTCTTATCGGTACTTTATTGAGGTTAATTTCAGAAGTGTTTGAAAAATATAGGATTTTTCGTCTTAATCTAAGGCAGCTGTGTAACGCCACTTGAGAATGCTGAGATTTCTTCATATCGAAGTTCTATTCTATGGCCTCCTGAAAATCCCCACTTAACCTCCTTGAAGACTTTTTTATGGGGAAATTTGAAATATAAAGTGTATATGGTCCCTTCGCAAAATATTAAAGAGATTAATTTCAGAATAGAGGAAGAAATGATTGAAAACCTCAACATATTCCATAAATGGTAAGGAAAACCCTTAAAAAATAAATTAAAAGATATCGACTATGTGTAGACGTATATGAGGGTCATTTGAACACTTAATTCAACTTTAAGTTAATAAGAATATAAATAAAATAAATATCAGTTGTTTTTTATCCACGATTTCTTAGTACTGAATTCTGAATGCCCATAAAATATTCTTCCAATTTGCCCATTCAAACGATTTTGTACGACCAATATTAACTGAGATGGCTATTGAGTAAAATATAAACAATCACCCTGTACGTTATTTTCCCTAATTCTTTGAATTTTTATAGAAATTTATAAAATATTGCCGTGAATATCGTTTAGAGACTTTTGCGATGAAAAATATTGATTAGCAGAACTGTTTCCTCTCTCATAAATTTGACAGATTATGATTAAATCCATGGCAGGAGACCAACATGTCATCAATAAATTAATATTACCATGAAAACAATGCTAAAATGAAATATTTTCTGCTTATGTGTCAAATCGGTTCATTCCGCCACATTTCGTACAACAAAACAATGCAGATTATCTCATTCTTGTACTGTTTTCAGTAATATTAATTGATGACATGTTAGACACCTGCCACGGATTCATTGACCATCTGTCAAATTAATGAGATAGAAAAGAGTTCTGCCAATCAATATTTTTCAATGCAAAAACTCGCCACTTCGTGGCTCGTTTTTGAATTTTGGACTCGTGGTAAGAATATCAATGCCTTCTCCACTTGTATGGACTAGCCCAGCACTTTTTGTAAAATTAGATTCCAATTACTGAAAAAATATTTGCTACACATGGACTGAGTTTTGTGCCGTTTGAACTTTTACGAAACTCTATTCTTATTTCCCGAAATTAGAAAAAAATTGATATAGCACAGCACTTCAATTTTTTCTTCTCACGAATGAATATAAAAATTCGTGCTACATTTGTGCTGTGAATATTTTCACGAAAATTCTTCAGATTTTCTGGCAATTTACGAAAATGAAAAAATGTCAGGCTGGTCTTTATATTTCTAGAATCTAGCACAATCCGAAAGATCATATATACTCATCTTGATTTTTTTAAAAATCACGAAATTATGATACCTGGAAAATAATTTTTTCAGAACTGCATGCTTCGCTCCAGATTTTTCATGTGAAAACTCAGCAAAACCAGAATGGGTACTTTGAGAAACATTTCGTTCGGAGCCTATAAATTATTAAAAAGTACATTTTTTTTTACGGAACTTCAACAGCATGATGTATCTTTTCAGGTGAGTCGAATCGGAAAAGATTGTTTCATCCTGTATGTTGATACAGCAAATTCTGATCCGGATATCGTTGTTTGCCATCGAAAACTTTCGATTCATGGTTGAAAACTGACAGTTATAGAATACACGGTTTGGCTCAAGCCTAGAGAAGACAATTTTGAACATTCACACTGAGTTATCCCATCCCTAGAAACATGTCGCTACTGTTTTTCCTAGCATTAGATCAACCGCTTAAACCTTCAAAAAAATGTAGGAGAAATTAAAATCTGTGAATTTTTTGAGCAGGGTTGCATTCAGCGAAAGTAACCAATTTTTTTTATTTCGCTGATTTAGATTTTTTCATGAATTTTTAACAGCCTGTATCGTTCAACCGAATCGAATTGGAGAAAATGGTTAAAATCAAAGTGTTTCCTTCGACTTCAGAATTCTTTCATTGAAATGTATATACAAAAATTCATCCTGTATACTTAGATAACTCTTAAAAGAACGAACCGATGATGTTTCGAGACGAAGAATCTTTAATTTTTCCCCCTTCAATATCAGAATATCACGGTGGAAAGAAATTGAGAGAAGTGGTAAGGTAGAGGTAGCGGAAGAAGGCATAGTTAAGTATCCGTTGAGTTGAGTTGAAGCGACTATTACAGGGCAGGACCCAATCGATGCCGAGAACAATGACTTGAATAGGCCACGGGCTCACAATGAGATTTCGGTAAATAATGGAATGGGCCGAAGCCACCTGCGTGCCCCGAGAACAGTGCCGTGGAAAGGGGGGCTCCAGCCCCACCCTTTGGACTTTAAAGTATGAAATTCTAATTTTAATAGTGAAAATTATTTGTGAATGGGTATGAAGTGTTATATATTATTTCAATCACAGCAATTATGCATTTTGATGATTTAATAAAATAAAGGGTGTTCAAATTAAAAACAAACTACCTTTAAGTTTAAGTTATGACTCGAAAACGATATCTCAGAAAAAAGTTTATTGGACTCAGTGAATTCTACGTAAAAATATACTGCTCCACAAGAGTTAGGGATATCGCATTCAATCGTTTTGAAAAGTATGTTACCTTCGAGAAAATCGCTGTAAAATAATTTAAAACTCAATAACAACTTGAATCGATCCTATAAGAATCAGTATGAGACATTTCGTCAATCTGGTCGCCTTTTATCTGAAGTTTGGTTCTTTGCATATGCTTCATGAATGTTCTTATTTTAAAATGGAATCAGTTCATCAACGACTTCGATTTGAAACGAATTTTCTGAAAATGCCAAGACGAAATTAACAAATGTTGAGGCTAAAAGTGTGATATCTACATTTTGGAGGCCATACATTGTATTGATAATCTTAAAATGCTTGAATTCTCTGAGAATAAAATTTCGTTATTTTACTCGATTTTTCTTAACCACCCTGTATACGCTGCAGACCTACAGGCTAAAATTAATTTTATTTCCTGCAACTTGAAATCATATTAATATGAATTTTCATCAGAAAATCTCATTTAAACTATACAGGGTGACACAGAGTCATGGTACACCCCCATTTTCTCCCTTGTTTCTGTAGCTACAGAAGAAAGTTCTAAGAGTTATACTCGGTCTTAAGTATAGAGAATCCTGTAGAGGTTTATTTAGAGAGAATAAGATTCTTACAGTGTATGCAGTTTACATCCAAGAATGCCTAAACTTCGTTATCCAAAACAAACGACTTTTTGAAAATGACATGAGCCAAAACAGTTATGAGAGAAGAGACCCATACTTTATATATCCTAAGCATCACCTTACAATGACTGAGAAAGGTTGTCACTATACTTGTTTGAAAATGTACAATAAACTGCCAAGTCACATTAGGAGAGAAACAAATATAAGAAAATTTAAAAAAACCATATATGAAATGTTAATGACATTAGAGCCATATGATTTAGGAGAATTTTATAATAAATTGTAATTTTTTTTTCCTTTTGACACTATTATCTTCTTGCTGCTTGTAGCTACTAGAAATAAAGATTTTTTCTATTCTATTCTATTCTATATTTCTGAAATTTGGAACATTGAATGTACTCACTATAGGGCACTTTTTGACATATCCCATTTCCGGGTTTTCCGGAAATGACATCAACTTTGGATTGAACCGAGAAGATACTTGAACTTGTGTAAACTCCATTATCGTGTTCGTATTGGTTATACAAAAAAATAGTTGATATGGATGGATACCCCACCGATGATACTTTGGAATGACGTCAGAGTACCATCATGCTACCATTTGACAAAACGGAGTTTCGAGTGAAAAAAGGTTTTGATTTACTTTTTTGGCACGTATTTCGAACCACGATACTTTTTAAATTGAAATTACTATAGTGTAGCATTATTTTGATTATTTGGAATAAGTTCATGGCTCTCTAGATCGAAAAATAAAATGGGCGTTCTGATGAATGAAATATCAACCATGAGGTATCATTAGATTGAGAAAATTATAGAGGTATCAAAAATGTAATAATATACCGGGTGTCCCATTTGAGAATCGAAAGTTGATGTGATTTCCGGAAAAAACAGGAGTTGAATTTTTTTTCTGAATATGTCAAAAAGTGCCCTATAGTGAGTATATTGAATGTTCCAAATTTCAAAAATATTACTACAGAAACAAAGGATAAAATGGGGGTGTACCATGAGTCTGTGTCACACTGTATTTTTTGCAATTTAAGTCAATATCCCTAACTCATGTGGAGCAGCAGTTTATCTACCAGAGAGAATTTTCAAAATACTCCGAAAGATTGAGATAATAAAAAGATCTAAAAAACAAATTTTTTTTATATCAATACATGATGAGGTTAAAAACAATCAATTGCCATCAGGTGCTAACCCTCAGGATAAGATATTAAAACGTTGAAAATACATTGTACGACAATAAAGTCTGTTATACTTGTAAAAAATGTCTTTGTTCCTTCGTTCGTCTCCAAATTAATACTGATGTGAGAAAAAAATGATCTCTCCGCCACTGATCCCGTACGCATTTGCGTGCTTTTTCGGACTAACGTTCGTCGCGATCCGTCCCAAAAAAACTTGTTACTCGATCTGATTCCGTCGTCGAAAATATGGTAATCGCTTAATTAACATCACTATCTGGTCCTCCGTTTTTCGTCATTTTTGTTCCAACCGGATACCGGATGCAATTACAGGATGGGATAATCGCTCGTGTGCTGTCGGGACGTCAATGGGGATGAACACGTGGAGAGGGACGACCAGTTCTTCTGTGCGTCGTCTTTTGACGAGAGGATACGTTTTTGAAATTGAATTAAACGCGAAATATCCGAGATGAAAGAGAAGGGCTGCTTGATTTGATGGACGAGTTTTCCCATGCAAACCTGCGTATCATAAAACGGCCCATAAAAAACTTCAGCAGATACGTGAGTGAAGAAAGGAAAGTATACGAAGAAAATACTTAGACTTAGATATCGATATTTTTTTCCATCTCAGGAACAAAATGAACCAAAAAGTTTCAACTAATATTTGTGATAGTCAAACCAACAAAAATGATTCAATTGAAAAAATTCAACTTACTTTTAACTTTTATCTAACAGTTGTTTCCTTTGAATTCCTAGTGTAATTATAATGGTCATAATGAAAGAATTCCAATGAGTGGAATTTTCTGTTCATAAAACATTCACTATATCAATGAAAATCTACATTCCGAAAATCATTTCATTCGATTAAATCATTTTAGAGATACCCTATTAGAAAATCACTATTTTTTTATGGATTTCAAAAGTCGATTCGGAAATAATGGTATCTACAAAAAGTGTACCTCTTGTCCTCAGGAATCTCCCATTAAAATATACAAGCCAAAGACTCACCCTGTACAATGTTAATACTCTTGCACTAATTTATCAAGAGCAAGTCAGTTGGAATAGTTATTTCACTATTTCAGTATCGTGATGAGTTCATTACAGAACTACTTTTATGTAGTAGTTTTAGAGTTCATTCCAGTACTAAAAGTAGTGTTTTCAGTTATACCTATCACCGAGCCTATCAATTTTCAAGTCAAATCAATTCAAATTCCGTAATCTGTCAAATTTTCTAAGTCACACCAACTGCCAAGATACAATACAAAAGTCACTAATCTAAATTTCTATTTGAATTTCGAGAGTATTTCATAAACTTGACAGAAATAGAGAAAATATCGTCTAATACTCGTGACAGAAGACAATTCCAACAATCATGCTATTTCGTATTCGTATTCTAATAGGAGCCCAATCTGCAACTTGTTTTAGAATATACAGGGTGGTCCAAATCGTAACCAAGAAATTTTAACCACGTATTCTACATCGAAAATAAGCCCTAGTTCGTCATATGAACATATGTCGAGAAAAATTTCCTCTCTGAGATATGGGGTGTTAAAATTATAGAAAAAAAATGTTTTTCATTAATAACTTTCACAGTGCATGAAATATTTTTCTGAAATTTGAGACATAGGTTTTGAGCGTCAAGTAGCACTTTTTGCATGAAATCATTTCTTTTCTATTCTATCAGTGGCGTCCGTACTGCAGCGAGACTGAATATTTTCAGATAAAAAAATGATACGCCAATACTATTTAGGTAAACACTATTTAAATCCTTATATAATTTGGAGCAAATACGGTCTCTCGATTTTTTGCTGTACGAGGCACTGTTTCCGGTTAAAACAAAATAAAACACATTCTCATGTATGAAGAAATCGTCAAAATTTGATAAAGAAACAAAAATCTCACTACGGTTTTGTAGCAATTTTCTAAGGACGTCACTGGTAGAATAGAAAAGAAATAATATCATGCAAAAAGTGCTCCTTGACGCTCGAAACCTATGTCTCAAATTTCATGAAAATTTTCCAAGAAGTGTGAAAGTTATTAATAAAATATATTTTTTTTCTATAATTTTAACACCCCGTATCTCGGAGAGGAAACATTCCTCGACATATGTTTATATGACAAACTAGGGCTAATTTTTAATCCAGAATACGTGGTTAAAATTTCTTGGTTACGATACAAGTGCAGAAGGCATTGATATTCTTTATACGAGTTCAAAATTCTAAAACGTACCACGAAGTGAGGAGTTTTTGAGTAAACGAGTGTTAAAATGAGCCTTCTGTACGAGTATCATATACTATTTTCTCTAATTCGCTGAATTTTTATCGATATTAATGAAATATTGCCGTAAATATCGTTTAGTGATTTTTGCATTGAAAAATATTGATGATTGGCAGAATTGTTTTCTATCTCATTAATTTGACAGATGTTAAATAAATCCTTGGCAGGTGGCCAACATATCATCAATAAATATTGCCATGAAAAATGAGCTAGAATGAAATATTCTAACATTGTTTTGTTCTATTAGATGTGGCA
Source organism: Hippodamia convergens (assembly GCA_038502775.1). Lineage (NCBI taxonomy): Eukaryota > Metazoa > Arthropoda > Insecta > Coleoptera > Coccinellidae > Hippodamia > Hippodamia convergens. The sequence goes on along the minus strand of CM076610.1, from coordinate 5,563,014 downwards.
AAATGGATTTGACATATAATTAGAGAATTATATTACAAGAATTGTTTTGATGGTATATTTATTGATGACATGTTGGCTTTCTGCCTATCTGTCAAATTTGTGTGAGAGAGAGAGAGAGAAAACAATTCTGCCAATCGATATATTTCAATGCAAATATCACTAGAATGTAGATTTCATTACTCCAAAAAAAAATGGATTAGAGAAAATATCGTACCTTCTAGTACAGAATGAGGAAAAAGTTGAAAAGTTTCGACATGAGTTGTTAAGTCAATTGTCAAGTTGTTCGAGTTGTCTCAATTTTCTATGGAATACCACCATCCTCAATACCTACTTCCAGAAAACATAATAGATATAGATCGAAAGAATTTACGTGATAACGTAAGTTGTCTCTTTATAGCCTCATAAAATGTATGAACATCTATTTATATCGCCAAAAAGGTATGAAACGGAGGAGAAAAGCCCATAATCCCACGTTGTCATGAATATGACAGAGCTGGTGGCATCGTCAAAGTTACTGTCAAACGTTCTGTGTTCAGATTCACGGTAGTGTGGAGGTAAACATAGACATAAACGATGGACCGCTCTTGAATTTTATTGAATCGTAAATTACAGATTTTTAATTCCAATTTCGCTCAAAATACCCACCATCGTGGATAAAAAATCGTTCAAACGACAATCCCATAAATAATAATCGTCGAGCAACCTAAATACCGAGGCCACAGAACCCAGAATCGACGTCGATTAACAACAACAAACTCTGGCAATAATTCATATTCACAGGCGACGTAATCATAAATTCTAATTCAAAGCGGGCTCTCTGGTCTATCCTGAATCAGAATAAGGGGAAGGTTTCGCTTCGTGGAATCTAATTCCATTCACTTCCACCCCTAACGGGTTCACCGCCTCTTTCGCGATGGCCGCCTCGCTCCGCCAATGGGGCGGCAGCGCGGGAGAGATAGGGGTTCGAGGGGAAGCCCGTGGTCGATCAACTTGCGGCTAGAAAGGGAAACTCGCGCGAAAGGGAAAGTGGAGAAATAAGAAAAATTACGTCCCTCGACTCGAAGAGCCAAACTAAGTTCGTAGGATATTTCGGCGCTTTATTCGATTACACGGGCCGAATCGATGATTTTTCGTATCCACTCAGACCTTGAGGGAAATCGAAGAGCAGTGGCGCACCTAGAACTTGCATAGATCTCATCTAGTTACATGAAATTTCTATCAACGACTTCATTTCCGATATTTACGTGCAATCTAAGTTGTTGCTACGCTTTATCCATTTCAAGATTCTATTTTTCCAGTACCAAAGTGATTTAATGGGTTATTTCGTAGATTATCATTGTATTCTTTATACAATGATGTAATTAGGTACTGTTCCATTTATCCCATTAGAAAGAGATTAATCAAACAAAAACATAAGATGGCAGGTCATGGCGTGTTCGACGAACCAAATCTTCGAAAATGAATGTCTTTGTTATTCAATTCAGGAAAGTCTTAAATTATATATAGGGTTCTAACATTCAAAGCCAGATTATTTTTGTTTGGATGAAGGATCGTATCAAACAACCCTTCCTGTTTGAATTCTAATAACATGTGTTTTAATTCTCTATTTTATTCCGAGTTTGATACCAAAGCAGGCAGAAATACCTACCTACTCATTGTCATTCGTGAATAAGATAAAGAGAGAGCCAGCGCATCCACCATTCTGTTTTAAGATAAAGGAAAATTTTCACATCCTCATCGAATAATCTACCATTCGGACTGAATATAGTGAAACAAATTCGTGAAACTTTATTAGTTACGGTATTTTGATAAAATAATCATCAATTCGATGTGATAATCACAGTTCAAAACAGAAATTTTCAGTAATTCCTTTACATTGAAGGGGGAGTTATGCAACCAGTAAAGCATCAGCTCGTTTGACATGACCCGAACATTGAAGGTTTGAATTTCTTGGATTTCGCAGTCAAAAATTTGACCCTTATAACTTCATCACAGCGTTTTACTACAACCAACCTATTCATTTTGTCTCATGAACCTCTATAAGAGCCCCAATTTTATTCAAAATAGTGTTTATAAGTCTGAGTTCAAACTAAAAGATAAATTTAACTTTCCCTCATTCTAAAATAAATGAAACAAAAAAATGTTATGCTTTGCTTCATACTCAGACTTGCAAACTTCCTTTGTTCGGATGATAAGGGTAAAAGTTAAGGGAATAGGGAAAAAGTTACCAGCCAATATAAACGAGGCCTAAAAGAAAACATCAAAAGGAAAGAAATAGCCATAGATATCATCTGTTGTTATGTTTCATGACAATTTACTCATCTACATTTTAAATTTACTCTTTTACCAATACTTCAAACACAACTTTCATTTATGGAATTCCTCATCGCAAGTTGCAGACATACTTTTGTATCGATATTTGTTAACATGTACTCAAAAATCAGTGAATGTTAACTGACCATAGAAACTGAACTTTATACCTTGATATTCCATTGTGAACTTTGCTATAAGGAAAGAATATCCACTTAGCAATTACAAACTAAATGTGCAACTTCTTCCGAAACTCATCGGTATTTAATTTTTGGAAATTGTATGATTTGCTCGATATGTCGGAATTTGAAAATGACAGATCATCCCGTGACTTCACTCAAAATCCAACCGCTAGAGGCGCTGTGTGTTTCCGCTCGATTTACTTCGAATTCGAATTTTCATAAGTTATCGAAATCGAACAACAAAATCTATTAATATCACTCTGGGACTGTGTGATTGATTGAATTGCACGAAAAGTTAACTAAAACAGAACCTGATTTAAATTTCAAACCATGAATCCTTTGGAATACTCTTCACAAATAACGAACAGTGCGAATAAAATAAAACACGTAAGATAAAAATGATTATTATTTCAACAAAATAATTCATAAACATTTCAGCTCCTATAAATACGAAATTGACACCTAACTTATCCTAAAATTTGGGTTACTCTGCAACAACTGCTGAGCAGATTGCGCAGCTATCTCCGGATTAAAAAAAAGAGGCTGTTGGGGGACATTAGAATTGACAGCAGCGTTTTCAGCACTCGTCTCTACTGTCGGTTGCGATGGTGGGGGCGCAGTCGGCGGCATAAATGGATTTTGGGGGTATGGATTGATTGTTGGGTTAGACTGGCCGTAATTAACTGTGTACATTGGGACTGCGTTCACTTGGTTGGTGTCTACATGAACCCCCATATCCTTGAACTGTGGGATCGACGTAGGTGGAGGAACGATGGAACTTCCCACCGAAACATTTGTTGATTCGACGTTTGCTACATTTTGCATATCTATGAACTGCGGAATACTGGAAGGAGGTGGTATATGAGTTGCGAAACTACTCGATTTATTCCTATAAGGGTTCTCGTTTAGAACAACTGGCGATTGACTAGCTATAGCTGGCATCGAAACAACATTTGGGGTATCGGTCACTTCAGCTGGCGTTTCCTCCACTCTAGGCTCAATCGTATTACTCGACAAAACATCACTACTTTCTTTAGTCGTAGTTTCTTCAGGCTGCATCACAGGTATATTGACGCCCGAATAATTATGTGTGATGGTCGTAGTAGGAGACGTGGATGTTGCTCCTCTAACCGGAATACGATGCAAATATCCGTATCCGATGCCACATCCCACTAGGCCCTTCCCACCCCAATTACGATTAGGTATAATTGTTACTTCCCTACAAGTATCATCGTTAGAATTGTAAACATACAACTTCAAATTTCTCCCTTCATGGTTTTCAATGAGCGCGTAAAGATCTTCAGATTCATGCAGGACCGAATCGGCTCCGATAATGTAATCGGTGAAAGGTTGAAGCCCTGCTAGTAAAGCAGGAGAATTGGGGTGTACTTCGAGAACGTGCCAGACGTTTTCATTGGAACCTTCGAAAGAACAAAATCTTATACTGACACCGAGCAGACCTTGGCCACCCCATGAATCACTCGGTTCTATTGTCACACTTCTGACGCTCTGAGTTTTGCTGCTGTATATGGTCAAGGGTACTTGTTTACCTACAATCAAAATTGTTTGAGCGTTCTATTAGTTTCACATCAAAACGAGCTCACCTATGCCGTTTTTCAAGATTTGCTTCAAGGTATCGTTATCTTTATCCAGACGGATCCCGTTTATTGCGACAATAAAATCGAAAAAACGGTTGTAAACCTGCTCTACTACCTGGTGAGTTCTCTTGGACCTGCAATTATTTAGGTAAAATACATTTCCACCAATTTTTCCTGATATTTCTTCGTACCCGTAATACATGATAACCTTCAGAACCTCCTCCGGGTATATCGACACTTTCAGAATTTCCCATTTTCTTTAATTTACCTATTCATCTGTTAAAATTACGTGGCATGTCATGTCAATAACAAACACCAATGACATTTTAATTGGGCATGTACACAAATTATCAGGTTAACCAACTGAAATGAGTAAAAAATCTACGAATCGTAGAGCTAATATCTAACAAGAACATCTTATCTACTATCCCTCATTTACTTTAAACTTCCTCCTCTTCCTCTATTTCTTATGAGAAATTTAAACAATTAATTGGGATTGCGATAAAATTTATACCTAAAACGGATATTACTGTAGCTTGAATACTTCGATAACACTTGTGTAATAAATTAACACCATGAGAGGAAGAAAAATTATACCAAAATATTGGCAGCAGTAGTAGATTATTTGAAGAAAAATGGTAAAATTTCAATCAGAAACCGAAGTTAACCTAACCCAGGGGGGTGCAGCGAGAGCACAAAAACAGGAAACACAGAGTAATCTACGACCTGCGTTGCAACTTCATTTCCTAACCTCTCATCTGTCATAAATTTGAAAGCTATGTCAAAATCGTATGTCGGAGATACATGAAATGGGATGAATGACAGAAATACAAAAAGGAGGCAAAAGTAGAAATTAGAAATGTTATGTCATCTGAATTTGTCAATCTAGTTTTCATCGTTTTGATCCTAGTTAGTGCTAGTGATTTTATGTATTGATATTTTATTATTGCGGTGAAATGTTATCTGTATATGATGTAGTTTTTGTGGAGATTTTTTTCAGGTGTTTTACTTTTCAATGTAAACAGTCTTTGTGAAGATTTTTTTCAGAATTAATGCAAGGCAGGTGAAAGGTAATAAAATAAATAACTGGTTAGTTTTGACTCATTCAATTCATCAAATAAGTAAATCTGTTCTAGAGAAAATGTTTTGATGTGGTCAACTCAAAGCTTTACCAACCGTTAATTTCAGAAGTAATCACCTATTAAGTGAATGATACTTATTTCTTTTGTAGGTACAAATGGATCTTCTCACCTTTAAAATTAAAGAACCGCAAGAGCTTCCCATCCTGGGTGACTTCGTCTTATTGTTCTCTTGTGAAGTGCTTCAATCATCAATAATCAAAAACTACCGTTCCCTCAATTACTCAATATCTTTGTTAAAAACATTGAGGTAGTTGAAATTTTATTACGTTATTGCAGGAATCTGGTAGAGGCTGTTCAATTTATCATTATAAACAACCTGAACCAATTTTCCAAATAAGAACGATCTGTATCATATATTCGGAATAATTTTATTACTGTTTTGTTTTATCGAGGAATAAATTGAATTTACGTGTTTCACAGAATTGCTGTATAAAAGGAACAAAATTAAAGAAATTATTGTTTAAAATATGGTTTTATTTTGAAATGCCCAAATCCTTTCAGGTTTTAATTTCGAACATTCAAAATTAACATAACCAAAGACCAGTATTGTCATTCGGTTCTAGTATGACGTATGTCAAAAATTTAACAAGCGGACTCCCCTTAAGCACCAAATGGGACAGGTCCCACTTGTTTTCGAAATGTCACAAATGTTGTACCCTCGTTACTAAGGAGCTAGCACTTCTTATATTTTATGTTCTGTGACCTAACCTCTGAATTTCTCTGGTTTCTCATTGGAATCTGCATCTGGTAGTTTTGAAAATATTTGTTTAAGCTCGAAATAAATCTAAAAATGGGAGATACAAATATTTCCAAAAAGTAAGTTACCATTGTGAAGGGGGAGTATCATCTATCGAATCGATGTTTTCAAAGATGATTTTCTTTCACAACCCGTTGAAAATAAGCATGCTTTCGTCAGCAATAAGAATCGTTCTGAAACAGAATCGGAGAAATATTTCTGATAAGAAGATAAACGCATCATATTTTTTCGAACGGTATGTTGATCAATCAAAATTATTAATTCAATCACTCTCTCGATTTCCAGCGAATTGAAACGTCGACAGAAAGCTCTGGAGAAACAGCAGAAGCAAGCTCAGAAAGAAGCTGAAAAATTGGCCAACCCGACTGCTCAAGTTACTAAGCCGAAACCAAAGAAGGAAGACGAAGAAATATCGCCGAATGAATATTTTAAGTTAAGGACTGGGGCAATCCAAAAACTCAAGACTGCGGGCGGTGACAACGACCCGTATCCCCATAAATTTCATGTTTCAATATCCCTTCAGGATTTCATAGATAAATACTCTCATTTGAACGACGGTGATGTGGTAGAATCTGACGATGTGAGTGTGGCTGGTAGAGTGCACGCTATTCGGGAATCAGGGGCTAAATTGATATTTTATGACTTGAGGGCTGAAGGTACGAAACTGCAAGTTATGGCCACTGCGGCTTGTTATGAAAGTGAAGACAAGTTCTTGGAAGACACAGGTTTGTTTATTTTAATATTGAGCATTGTTTCATACCGATTAATTCAACTATTAATTTATCAATGTAACTTGAATTTAAATTGTTTTTCGAATGAATCTGATTGTCATTTTCAGACAAGATCCGCAGGGGTGACATAATAGGAGTCCAAGGGGTCCCCACCAAAACCAAAAAAGGCGAACTTTCCATAAGACCGAAACTAATCAAATTGCTGTCTCCTTGTCTCCATATGCTCCCCCACCTGCACTACGGACTCAAAGACAAAGAAACGAGGTTCAGACAGAGGTACCTCGACCTCATCATAAACAACAGGGTCCGAGACATCTTCATCACAAGAACGAAGATAATCTCGTACGTCAGGAAATTCCTCGACAGAATGGGATTTTTAGAGGTCGAAACGCCCCTCATGAACATGATCGCAGGGGGCGCCACCGCCAAGCCCTTCATCACCCACCACAACGAGCTCAACATGGACCTTTTCATGAGAATCGCCCCCGAACTGTACCACAAGATGCTGGTGGTGGGGGGCCTTGACAGGGTCTACGAGATCGGGAGACAGTTCAGGAACGAGGGCATCGATCTGACCCACAACCCCGAATTCACCACTTGCGAGTTCTACATGGCCTACGCAGACTATAACGATTTGATGTCGATAACCGAGACCATGATTTCGGGGATGGTCAAAAGCATCCACGGGACGTACAAGATAAAGTACCATCCTGACGGGCTGGAAGGGGAAGAAGTGGAACTCGACTTCACGCCTCCTTTCAAGAGGATCGACATAATTTCCGGCTTGGAGGAAGCTTTGAAAGTTGAGATTCCGAAAGTGGCTTACGAGTCGGAAGAAATGAACAGGTTCTTGATGGAGCAGATCAAGAAGCATGATATTGATTTCACCCCTCCCCACACCAACGCCAGGGCTTTTGACAAACTCATTGGTAAGACATTTTTTTTTTAAATTTAGGTTATGAGTGTTCAAAATCGGGGTTGTTCTGATTTTGTAAAAAAATGTTTAGGAGTGTATCCAGACAATTGAGTTGGAGATGGTAGTGTAAAAACATTTATTGACATCATTCACAATCATAAAATGAAGTTGATACAGAAAAATACAAATATTAAAGTCACCTATAAACTCAGAGTGAATTATTCAACTAAAAACAGAGGTAATCTAGAGAAGTTCAAAATGAGAGGTCAGATGAAGTCAGACTTAGACTTTGAGATAGTTCCATTAATTCAAAATTAAACTCAACGTTTACAGTGATAGAGCAATCCGAATTGATTGCAAGAGCCTCGGTATTCCATCAGAAAAACAGAAGGTTGAATAATGAATCGTTAGAGTAGGCTGAGTTGTAATAAAAGTGAGATCAGGCTTTAGAGGAGATACGTGTATTAAAAACTTGGTAGTCTAAGTCTGTTCTTCATTGAGACTATTACGATGTGAGAATATCATGATCGAGAAAGCAATTTTTATAATCTATAACGTTGGTCTATAAAGAGAATGCTAAATTAATCAATTGAGACGACATTTACAGTGACAAACTGCTTTTAATAAGCAGGATTAGTGTTCATCAGAAAAATAGAGGTAACAATTGAAAATTATGAGGATTATAACATGAGAGTACTATGTATGAATTTAAACCACTAACCCTTTGGTTTTTGATAAAGCAGAAGGCTTGAGATATGGCTAAGCGGTTCAGATGAATGGAATTGAGAATTTCTTATTTATAATGAGGAGATCATACCAGTTGAATGGTTTTACCAATATTAGAGGAGCCCGCTTAAGCTGAAGCAGGGGCTGAGACTGTCAGGTTCAATGTTTGAACTACTTGATCGTTCAAATACTTCAGAGAAGTTCACTTGATTTTATTGAGAGAGAAGACTGATTCCATGATTCACCTTTGCGTTTGAGGATTTTCATTCATCTGAAACTCAAGTGCAAGTAGTATGAGAAGTGAATAGTTGAGAAATGAGATGAATTGATTAAGATAATGAGATGCACATGAGAATATACCAAATCAGTATTTATTACCACAGAAAATGTTCATTCTTGGAGCAAGTAATCACTTTCATGTGAGGAGTCTAGAAATATCTAAAAAATCTATGAGAACTCCAAAAATATACCAAAATATATATCTTAGAGAAGTCAAGTACATTAGTTTAACGCGATAGAGATCTTATTAGAATAAAACGAAAGAGGATTTACCAATATTTTTATAGATTTTCATGATCGGAAACGTGGACAAATTTTCAAACTTTATAAAAAGCAGGAAAATAACATGGAATATGCAACAATTAAGGATTCTGAGAATTCACTCACCTTATGATGATTAGTTACTCCAAGAAATGAACAAGATGAGCAGTTATTAAGCGAGGTGACTTTTTAAAAATTCTTATTTACAAGATTAGCACAAGAGGAGGTCCATTCAAAGGCAGAGCTGGATTACAAAAAAAAAGAGGACCACAGCCAATAAGCCCACAAGACTCTTTCAATGTCAAAGCATGTTTTACCCCTAAATAGATTGAAATCCGCCTCCCTTTCTTCTTGCAGGTGAATTTCTGGAGGTGAAATGCATCAACCCCACCTTCATAATAGGGCACCCTCAGGTCATGAGCCCTCTGGCCAAGTACCACAGATCAGCGCCAGGTCTGACGGAGAGATTCGAACTGTTCGTGGCGAAAAAAGAGATCTGCAACGCTTACACCGAACTGAACGACCCCATGGTGCAGAGGGAGAGGTTCGAGGAGCAGGCGAAGCAGAAGGCGGCTGGAGACGACGAGATACAGTTGGTCGACGAGAATTTCTGCACGGCTTTGGAGTACGGTCTTCCGCCTACCGGGGGTTGGGGGCTCGGCGTGGATCGTCTGACTATGTTCCTAACTGACAACAACAATATCAAGGTAATTTTATTCGATGCTGATGAAATGAAAACATTGCAGGTTGATTATGTTTATCGGGAAAGCCATTAGTATCATTAATAGTCTAGGATCCGAACCTAAATCGACCTTCAGATATCTATTGAAGTATTGTCTAGGAGGTCTTTGCATATTCTTGAAAACTTAATTTGAGTTTTCTCTCCCAGCTGCAAAAAATTTGGTTGTTAGAGGTTCGCAAGTTTTAAAGATTGAAATTTCGACGGGTGAGGAAATGAGCGTAAGTGTACTGTATAATTATAAAGGACCGAACGAATCAGTCGTGTCTGATGTGACCCTGAATGTAATACAGTGCTAATTCTCGGGACGTAAACTATAGAGAGTAGAGGTACCTCTACTATCCTCCATATTGTAAATAGTACGGCGTTATTATGGAGCAACTGAAAGAATTATATATTACCTACTGAAAACTTTGTAAGAAAAATTTTAATCCTTTGTATTTATTTCCTAAAACAGTTATAACTCCATTCACAAATATAAAATCACAGCTATGGCCTTGGAAATTTGACACATTCCACTCTGTATCAAACGAAAATGGAGGTTATGACGATTGTCAAAATATTTCTATGTTCCAAGTCAACATTATATTGCCCTTTATACATTTTTGGCAATTACGTATTTCTCAGAATGTGAATTTATTCGGAAAATGAATGAGTTGGAAAAGATGGGATAGACGAAAATAATTAACGTTTATGTGAATTGATAGAAAGGATTCCTTTTCTAGTTATTTGCAATATTTCGATTTCGAACAATATATAAACAAAAAAACAAACTGGCAACGTTGTTTTGTCATTGACGATATTTTCTGCGTGCGCACTGACTTTTCATCAGGTGCACCAACTCCTGAAAACGAAACCATGACCTCCTATGTGATTTTATAAAATTGAATGGAGTTTACTTTTTTCTATCACGTCGAATGCTGCTTGAGTTAGTTTAGCTTCATAATATTCAAATTTCTTCTTTTTTTTCCACGAAAAGCTAGCTTTAACAAACAATTTTTAAAAGTTTCATCGGTAAAATCAACGTTTCCGTAACATAACGAAATTCAACTCTTACAAAAAATCGATTTTCAATTTGATTGTTCAATGGTATTTCAATTTTGTAATGATTAAGACTACTGTGGTGTAATTTTCGAAACCAATCCTCAAAGAAGCGAGTTTTCGAACTCATGAATGTTGCAATTGACTTCTGACACTAGTTTTGGACGATATTTTCTCTATTCCAGTCAAGTTTTGTGAAATTCTCTCGAAATTCAAATAAAAATTCAGATTGTATGTCCTAGTGATTTTTGTATTGTATCTTGGCAGTTGGTGTGACTGTTAAAATTTACAGGTTACGGAATTTTAATTGATTTGAAAATTGATAGGATCGGATGTCAGTACTGACAACTAAAAAACGAAAAATATAACTGGAAAAAATGCTGTAATGGGTTTCATTACAGCACTATTTTCAGTACTGTAATGAACTCATTACGATACTGAAATAGAGAAATTCTATGATACCACTTATTGATCTGTTATTACAGGAGGTTCTACTCTTTCCAATGATGAAACCAGATGACCCGAACAAGAACAAGCAAGAATTGAACGGTCAACCTGAGGAAACAAAACAAAATTAGACGCTTTTCCAACAATAAATTTGATATTTATTCAGTGTGGTTTTTCTGTACTTTCCCGAATTTTTTTTTCAGCAGATATACGAGGTTAATCTTCAGGATAATGTACAGATTCGAAATTAGGATTTGGCCTCGTCAGTATCCCATATCTCCGAGAAAAAATCTTCATAAAAAACTGATTTTTTATTTTTTTCTTTGCGTCCATAATACATAATTTGGATCCGAAAATGGTCATATTGGAATCTTAATATATTTCTACATTGAATGTTCATTGCAATAATATTTACTATTCCAAGATATATCTTTACCACAAGGGTATTTATAGAGTTTTTTGCCTATAACTTAATAATTTGTGGATACGAATTATAATTTTTTCCTTATTTATTTCCTTCAGAATGTTTGAAACTTTGGATATTATGTATATGGCTTGTAAATTGAACTCTTAATTGACTATGATAAAACCAAATAGGGTGATTTCAAAACACCTAAAGTCAAACAGGTGTGTTAGGAATGACGTGAAATAAAAAAAATTTTAGGAATTCTTTATTTCTTCATGAACGTCCCTGACAGAATGCAAAATATCGAAAGCATCAGTCCAATGGTGGATTTGAGCCTTGATTTCATAGCAACTGCCAGACTTATCTTTCATTCCTCCTTCTTGCACTTTTTTTACAAAGTCTGCCAGCTTGTATCCGCTCCTGACAAAGGCGTGATCACGATTCTCCAGTCTTAATATCGGGCATAAATCATTTGCTCCGTCGCCAGCATATAAAATTATGTCGTAAGAGACCCCACATTTTTCTTGTTCAGCGATGAAATCCTGCATAATTTGTCCTTTACATAAATTTTTGCTGCTCAAGTCACAGTAATCTTGGATGTGGTAAGGTTTGATTTTAAGGAGACTTCCCTCAAACTCAGCTGGGTTTGTAAAAACTTTTAGGACTACATTTTTCAAACCGTTATCGTTCAACCACGCATCTATAAAATACGAGTTGGAATCACTAATTATAATTACGTCATAATTCAATTTGGAAACCAACTCTCTGATTAGATCAGTCATACCAGCAACTGGATCCAATTTTACTATCACATCTCTTATGGATTCTTCGGAGAATCCATGTGTATGAAGCAATTCGAAAATTCCTTGCATATATGCTGTCCAACCATCGTTTCGATGAAGCTGTTTCACACTATCAGGCACTCCTCCAGGTACCATTGATGCTATAACTGCATCACTGTTGAGCTCAATGACAGTATGATCAAAATCGAAAGCAGCTAAGCTTCTCATCTTCAAGCTGAAGGATATTAGGTGTTTTATTGACAAGTTAATTTTCAACTGAGTAAATTGCTTCTAAGATGTTGTTTATGTAAGTCTTTTGGCTCTGGTTGAAATGCCAATTACTGCATCAACTGAAAACCTCAATCTGCTCACGTAATTGACTAACCATGATGGTTCATTCTGTAATCAAAATTGTACGTCGCAAATATAGGCGGCGGTCAAATGTAGAACTTCAATAATTTTCGATTCCTTAATTTCATATTGACGTTACATTTTGAAATGAAATTGATTGTTTTTAATTTAATCAAATGGATGCATAGAATATAACAGAAAAACATTCTCTATGGATAGATGCCGGTCACGTATGCAACCCTACATACACATAATTGAATTTTTTGTCATCTATGGTTTAAAAATCAAGCTGTAATCATGTTCTCTTAACTGTCGTTTAAACGTTTGATTGTATAAATAAGTTATAATTGTGAGATTAATATAAATTGTTAATAATGTTCTTTTTTTTTATCAATTGAATTTTTTATCAGCGAAATTTAATGGGATCACAGAAATCTTGTTATCTCTGTGGTGAAGAGATCTCTGGTCACAATATTTGGTTATGTGTCAGTCGTAAAGTTGGTAATAAATAAATAAATATTTTTCTAATTCAACAGGTGCGTTTTTGAAGGTGTTCCTGGCTCTTCGCGTGCCCGTGCAGTGTATTTTGTTAAAAAATATTGAAAAGCAATATGGCCTTAACAAGTGAACAAATATCTTTTCTTGAAGAATGCGATGCTGAGTTTGAGGGGAGATACTCCAATTCAGATCCGGAATTCTCCAAAATTTATGCCTCTGGCATTCCTGCACCACCTATAGTATTTCCTTGGTATGGAAAATCGAGGTATGGCGGTAGAGGTGACTTCAACAGCCGGGGGAACTTCAATCGCAATAGGGGCCATAGAGATGGTGGACGATATGGAAATAGGCAAGACTAGCACTGGTGAATTAACTTGTTCGTGTACAGTGTAAATATTCAAGACTGAAGACAGCAGGAAATTATTATTTTCGTAATAAAAGTTTTATACAATATTTTTAAGCTTGTAACTACTAGAAACTAATTAGCAGTAATATACTCACTTTACAGTGAGTCGATAGATGTTTTGATTGTTAGCATACAGAGCATTGAATAAAATTTTCTAAAATTTTCCTGTGGCATTTATTATGAGAAACAAACCCTGTTACTTTACCATTCGTTGAATTATCCAGTAAATGAATTACCAGAGGTGGTATTTAAGAAATAGGGGAATAGAGGTTCTCAATTTGGTTATTTGAGACCATCTACCTTGTTTAAATTGACAATTCGAGTCGCAGAATGGAAACCACTGGTTAAGTCGAGTCATTTCGAACAAATCTTTACACTTAATCTATATCTGTTTTGTAATATCCTCTTTTGTGCTATTTTACAACAGCGGAACTTTAATGCATTTCACATCGTAATGTTCCTAACCTAGAATCACACCCCATAAAAAAGTTGAAACAGCTGTGTCAAGGTTTTTCGTACTCCAAATCGGAGCATTGGTTCCCATTATAAAATAGAAAGGTAAATAGTGGAATTCATTACGATAACCTTCAAACTTTCAATGTGACTCCTATGAATTTCAGTCAGTGGTTTTTTGACTGTTGACCATTCCAGAAATCGCTGTCCAGTTGGATCCTTGTAGACTTGAATATCGAAAACATTAATTATGGGGTGAGTTATTATTTCATTTTCATTGAGATCAATTATTTTCCTCGACATTTTGTGTCTAGATTTTGTGAATTCATCAAATGATCTCGGAATAATTGTCCAAAGTTCGATTTGAAGGCGAAATAAATTATCGGTTTATTGCTTAATCATTATGGCGAAATCAGCATATTCCGTCTTGGACTGTTTCATATAGAAAAAAATATTTTCATTACAATCTGAACTATTGGCGATATAATAGAATAAATTTCCTATAAAAAAATAGAATTCTCATAGAAATACGAACAGAACTTTTGTGAAAAGCGCAATATTTACTGATAATTTTTATCCCACAAATCTTCCCCAAAAAAATTTGTATGATTAAAAGATCACTTTTACAATTTCGCAGAGATGCCGATATTGGACTTATTGGTTTGGCCGTTATGGGTCAAAACCTCATCCTCAACATGGCCGATCACGGCTTCAAAGTGGTGGCATACAACAGATCTATAGAAAAAGTACACCATTTCCTAGCCAATGAAGCCAAAGGCAAAAAAATCGTTGGCGCAGAATCCATTGCTGATTTAATATCCAAACTGAAGTCCCCAAAACGTGTGATGCTATTAGTCAAAGCTGGTGCTGCTGTTGACAGTTTCATCGATCAATTGGTACCCCACATGAGCAAAGGAGACATCATCATCGATGGTGGAAACTCCGAATACGCTGATACCCAGAGAAGAACTGAAGATTTAGCAAAGAAGGGAATCAGATTTGTAGGGTCTGGAGTTTCTGGTATGTATTTGGTTCAATTTTTCAAAAGAAATCAACTATAGGTTAATTAATGCCTCTAGGGGGTGAAGAAGGTGCCAGATACGGCCCTAGTTTGATGCCTGGAGGCAACAAAGAGGCCTGGCCCCACATCAAAGACATATTCCAAAGCATTTCTGCGAAAGCTGATGGCCAACCTGCTGCGATTGGGTGGGAAGCGATGGTGCTGGTCATTTCGTAAAAATGGTGCATAACGGTATTGAGTATGGAGACATGCAGTTGATTGGAGAAGTCTACGATCTCATGCTGGCACTTGGAATAAGTCAAGAGGAGATGGCCGATACCTTCGAGGAATGGAACAAGGGAGAACTAGACAGTTTTCTCATTGAAATAACGAAAGATATATTGAGGTACAAGGATGAGAAAGGTTAGTAGTGCTCACAGCTGTATTTTCTTGAGTGAAACTTGAAAAGGAGTGAATAATTCCGCACTATAATCTAATTGAAGGTCAATTGAATAAGGTAGAGGTTAGTTTAATTTGTTGTGACATTTATGACCTCATCACCCATGGCAACCAGTGATTATTCCAATCTGTCAGAATATGAGTCTAACTTATTCTTCAAGAAACACTCTTACAATTGACGAAAAAACATGATTTGATGGTGTTGATAATGAAAAATCATCTCATTATTATCCACAAAGTTTGAAAAATGGGAATTTGAGGCCATTTCCAGTTGCGAAAACTGATTAGTTGGGTTCTCATGTCATCATCAGGGCAAGCATAGATTCTCGAATTGCCACAATATTGACAGATGACTCGAGAAAAGTTTAATAAAGTAATTTCTCTAATTATGTGTCAAATCCATTCTTTCCGCCACATCTCGTGGAACAAAACAATGTTAGAATATTTCATTCTAACACTGTATTCAGTAATATTTATTGATGACGAGCTGGCTCCTGCCATAAATTTATTTAACATCTGTCAAATTTAAGCGATAGAAAACAGTTCTGCCAATCAATATTTTTCAATGCAAAAATAACTCAACGTCATTCACGGCAATTTTTAATTAATTTCGATAAAAATTAAGCGAATTAGAGAAAAAAAACTCAGACAGAAGGCCCATTTTAACACTCATTCATTCCAAAACTCGCCACTTCGTGGCTTGTTTTTGAATTTTGAACTCGTATAAGAATATCAATGCCTGCTGCACTTGTATCATACATAACTATTTTGTCAGCTTCTAATAGAGTTTTTGAACAAGAATACTAACGAATGAGCGAAATTTTCAGGAGAATATCTGCTACCAAAAATAAGGGATGCCGCAGGACAAAAGGGAACGGGCAAATGGACTGCAATTTCGGCGCTCAATTACGGGGTTCCAGTCACTCTAATAGGCGAAGCAGTCTTCAGCAGGTGTCTCTCTTCCCTGAAAGCCGAGAGGCAAATCGCCAGCAAGCTCCTGCCGAAACCGTCGACCTGTAAATTCTCTGGAGACAAGAAGCAGTTCTTGGAGAATCTGAGACAAGTAAGACCCTACTCGATTACCTATTATTCACCTCACATCTATCGATTCTTGAGATTGTTGCGACTTTTTAGGTTTCTTTGGTTGGTATCGATGGTCTGTCATCAATGTCACTATGACTGACAGTTGTGCTTGAACTTGATAAAATTTGGGATCCGTAATATCTGACATTTCTGAAAGTTTTTCAAAGGTTAATAATTTACCAAACTGATATTCTGACATTATTTCTCTAGTTTAGTCAATGAGAGTTATTGATTATATTTTTTTCAACAAGTTTTATTAAATTTTTTTAGGGAATTTAACCAGACTGATGAAATATCGGAAATATTTGTAATTATCCCTTCTCCCTTAGTCCCAGTTAGTCAGAGGCGAATTTTGGCGCTGTAACTACAACTAACTATAGTTATTAGTAACCTATGACGTCATAGTTACTTCTGTCATTTGTTGGGATGTGTCAATCGACGATCTCCTATGTTTAATATTTTTTTTACTTCTGTTATCAGTTGCTTCGTACTGGAATCTTATTTTTCACCCATCATTTTCATATATAACTTGCATTCGATTAGTATTTAATTAGGTATAGATCCAACGATGTCGAAAAAATTGAAAATATCCCTTTTTTCTGCTGGTAGGGAATTTTTTCTTGGAATCTATCAACAGATAGACAAAAATCGAAATTGTTTTTATTTAACATCTTTTATTTTAAAAAATTTAACAGGCTGTTATCCCAATATTGCATTCGTGAATCTATGGTCCCAAATCAATCCCATTACAATTTCACCCATTAGAAAGAGATGCAAATACATACTACACGAGTTACCCTGCTCGAGAGGAGAGTTACGTGTTGTGGTATGTGTGACGTCATAGTTACATAGTTAGCTTCCCGAAAACGTGGTAACCCTGTAACTACGGTTACGTGGTAACCTGTAGTTATGACGCCAAAATTCGCCTCAGGTGCACAACTGACAGCGACAACTGTTGACATTGATGACAGACCATTGATACCGAGAAAGCTCGAAAAAGTGACAACCTCTACCTGCTCCATATGATCAAATAGACTCAAATACTCATTGAATTTTTCAGGCTCTCTACGCCAGCAAAATAGTGTCTTACGCCCAGGGCTTCATGCTCCTGAGGGAAGCCGCCGCAGTTCACAAGTGGGATTTGGATTACGGCTCCATCGCTCTGATGTGGCGCGGGGGCTGCATCATAAGGTCGGTCTTCCTGGGGCAGATCAAGCTGGCCTTCGATAAAGATCCCAATTTGAGCTCGCTGCTTTTGGCACCTTTCTTCATCGATGCCATATCCAAGGCTCAAACCGGATGGAGGAATGTTGTGTCTACGGCTGTTACTTTGGGTAAGTGTTTTAAATTTCGTTTATTTTGATTCTGTTTGAGAAAAGGGAAGAATTTCTGAAGATCATGAGTATCTCTAGATGTAGATGATACCGATCTTCGTGTTCATGAATGGAAAATATTTCTTACAAGAGCATTTTTTCATTTAGATCATCAATTAGGGTGGTATTGGACCTATTTTGCAAATTTTTAATTAACAAGTGAAAGTTAATTCGAATATATCATAAGATAACTTGGGGTTCTTCCTAAAGGGCTAGATGAACAATAACTACGGTTATTATTGGTTATTCACATTTCAGCATAGATATTTCAAAAATTGAGGTTATGTAAATAATCTTTCAAAATCATAATCTTTTGATTGTGAGCCTTTAAGGGCCATTTGCACTGACCTTCCTTAAAATTTAAGCCCTCGTTAGGATGGGATTGTAACCTAAAATATTTTGTCAAACTCATAAACTGACTGCAGAATATATTGTTTTCTATGAACTCATAGCTAAAATTTTTAAATTTCAACAAGCATGAAATCGACAAAATGACAGTAAAGTTAGGTTAAGGAAATGACAACTATCATCTGTAGCCGGCCAGCCAATCAAATGGCTTCATTTTACTAGGGTGGAGTTCAACAACATGAAAAACTGAAATATCACTTAAACTCCGTTAACTTTTATAAAATCACACAGAAAATGAAGAATCCTATCCCAATGAATTTAAATCAATATTTATTAATATTGTTGCCATTAGCGATAAGAAATGAATCCTGCCTTTTCGGAACAATTTTTTTATAAAATCGAGAATTTGAATAAATTATGAATAATATTGCTAAAATCGTGCATAGGTGGCGCTCGTGTCGTATCTTTCAAAAAACGGTAACTTGTATTGTAGCATAAGCTTATGGATACTGCATATTACAAAGTGTTGTATTTTATATTCTGACATATAAAAATGAATTAAATTCGTTCCTATCTCATAGATTTGATTTTGTCAACTTTGTAAATCCATTCAGTTCTATTCAGACTATTTCTACGGATTCTACTGAGAAATAAACAGTTTAAAAAGTTGGTAAACGTCACCTTTTACAAAATCACATAGGAGGTCATGGTATCGTTTTCAGGAGTTGGTGCACCTGATGAAAAGTCAGTACGCACATAGAAAATATCGGTAATGACGAAACGACGTTGCCAGTTTGTTTCTTTGTTTACATATTGTTCGAAATCAAAATATTGCAAATAACTAGAAAAGGAATCCTTTCTATCAATTCATATAAACGTTAATTATTTTCGTCCATCAAATCTCTTCCAACTCATTCATTTTCCGAATAAATTCACATCCTGAGAAATGCGTAATTGCTAAGAATGTAGAAAAAGCAACATAGTGTTGACTTGGAACATGAAAATATTTTGACAAGTGTCATAACCTCCATTTTCGTTCGATACAAAGTGGAATAAAATCACACCTCTGGTCTTGGAAATTTTACACATTCCACGCTGTATCGAACGAAAATGGAGGTTATGACGCTTGTCAAAATATTTCTATGTTCCAAGTCGATACTATGCTGCCCTTTCTACATTCTCAGCAATTACGCATTTCTCAGAATGTGAATTTATTAGGAAAATGGATGAATTGGAAAAGATGTGATGGACGAAAATAATTAAAGTTTATATGAATTGATAGAAAGGATTCCTTTTCTAGTTATTTGCAATATTTCGATTTCGAACGATATGTAAACAAAGAAACAAACTGGCAACGTCGTTTTGTCATTAACGATATTTTCTGTGCGCGCACCGACTTTTCATCAGGTGCACCAACTCTTGAGAACGATACTATGACCTCCTATGTGATTTTGTAAAAGTGATCTGAGTATAGATAGAAATATCTAAGGGTCCCTAACGCAAGAATTCTGTTTGAGTGACAGTCATGCAACTCTCAATAAATTTAAGGGATCTTTAACTTTGAGGGAGGCTCAATTTTAAAAAAAGTTGGTGCAAACGGCCATAATAGTACCAATAGAGAGTTATTGAAACGCAAATAGAGGCCTAACTTAAATAATTTCCCCTTATTTGGACATATATTCATGCGCATTCGCAACAGATTTTAAGATGGCCTGTAATAAAATACGGGCCTCCTGTATTCAACCTTAATAGAGAGTTATCGAAACACAAATACAGGCCGCACTTTATTAAAGGATCCTGTAATAAAAGATCCCTTACCGTTGGTCGGATATTTGAGCTATCGCAACTATTTATATCTTGACAACTTTATTATGACATTTCCTTTATTTTGACAGTTGTGAGAAGCTGTTTAACCTAGAAGATTGCGATAACTGTCAAAATAAGGGATCTCTTATTCAAATACGGCAGTCCTTTATTTAAGTTAAGTAGAGGAGGCCCGTATTTTATTACAGGCCACCTTAAAATCTTTTGAGAATGCGCATGAGTTAATGTCAAAATAAAGGAAACTTTATTTAAGTCAGGCCTCTATTTGCGTTTCGATAACTCTCTAATAAAGGACAGACGTATTTAAATAAAAGATCCTTTATTTTGACAGTTCTCCCAATATTCTTAATATATATATATTCTTATGAAAATAGAGAGCTAAAATAATACAATAAATGTTGAAACAAAAAGTACCTAAGCTGAGGTAAAAAAGAACGGGGTATCATAACATTCTTCGTATGATACTATAGAATCATACGATACTATCATCACTAGTATCATACGATACTATAGAGCCAGGGAAAAAAACCTCAGCCGAAAAAACCTGCCACCCCGTAAAAAAAATAACATAAAATATTAAATATCAGGAAAAATCTTGAAAGACATCAGTGTGAGATCATCTTCATGTTATCCGTCGATAGATTCTTCCCAAAACGGCTCACGATTCTTAATCTGAAATGAAAAAAGAAAAAAGCAGAAAAGAAACCGAATATTCAGAATAAATCAAATAATTTTGAAATTAACCACCCATTTTAGAAATGCATTCGTTACTTTATGTATAGCCTCGAAACCATCTTGAAATTTATAAATGGGACAACTATTTATAAGATGTTCTATAGTCTCCTCATTTTCCCCACACTCACAACTAGGACTCTCAACCGAATTCCATCGGAAGAGCATGCTATTGCAACGTCCATGGCCTGTTCTAATGCGATTTAGAACAGACCATATTCTCCTGGGAAGGTCAAAACCAGGAACTCTGATGGAAGGATCAGAAATAAGATCTTTATTGAAAAAATTGGATACATTCCATTCAGATTGCCACATTTCTTTGTCGCTTCTATTCATATTAGTCAGAAAATTTGACCAAAAAGGTTTACGCGACTTCAATCTGGGGACCCTATTATCTGGAATATAGGTGAGTATGGGAAATGAATTTGGAAAGGAATTGAATTTTTTCCAAAAATTCAAAGCTGTTGTCTCTCTGCGAATATGGGGGGGGACAATATTTGAGAGCACTGGTAACCAAGGAGTAGGTGTAGACTTGATAGTACCAGTAATAATCCTCATATAATAATCCTCAATATAATTAAACACCTTCTCACAACTGTCAAAATAAAGGAAATGTCATAATAAAGTTGACAAGGAATAAATCGTTTCAATAGTTCAAATATCCAACCAAGGTTAAGGGATCTTTTATTACAGAATCCTTTAATAAAGTTAGGCCTATATTTGTACTTCGGTAACTCTCTAATATCTTTTGAACCTTTTTCTCCAATGGTTTTTAATGTTATCCCATCTTCAGGAGTGCCAACCCCAGCCTTGAGCACGGCCCTAGCCTTCTACGACGGATACAGGAGCGAGAGGCTGCCAGCCAACCTGCTCCAAGCCCAACGGGACTACTTCGGGCCCACACCTACGAACTGCTCGGTCAAGAAGGCAAATTCGTCCATACCAACTGGACCGGAAAGGGCGGGAACGTATCGGCCAGCACCTACGACGCTTGAAATCCATTCTTACGATAAACTTTGCATTTATTTTCCTACAGAGGTTTTTATATTTATACACTATTAAATGGTTATTGCTTTGTTTATTATTTTTTTTTGTTCTTTTCCTTCCTTGATACAAAAATATCTCCTAGTGATGGCGTTTTTACTTACGTTCAGTACAATCGAATCTATATAACAAAATTATATAAAATGTATTAAGTATCAACAATATAAAATAAACAGAGGCGATTTGAAAATAAATATCGCAACGTACATAAAATTCATGTAGAGCCTACGAATACAAACAATTCGTATTGAAATTGTCGCCTCTTGCAAGCAGAAAAACCACGTCACAAAAAAGACCCACAACCCCCCAAAAACTTAACAACAGATCACTTTATACCTTATCCCGATTACTTCAACATCTTCCTGATCATGTAATTCAAAATGCCGCCGTTCTTGTAAAACAGCAAATCTACCTCCGTGTCGAACCTGAGGGTAACTTCGAAAGAAGTTCCGGTGTTTAGGTTAACCCTGATGTTTTGGCCGGGTTTCAGGTCCTCCGGTAACTGTATGTCGTATATTTCTTTTCCTGTTAGACCTAGAGTGTCCGCGTTCTGGTTGGGCAAGAACTGCAGCGGGATTATGCCCATTCCCACGAGGTTCGACCTGTGGATCCTTTCGAAGGATTCAGCGATCACTGCTTTGATGCCCTGAAAAAAATACAGTCATCGGTATTTCGCTTTTCTTAGGTCAACATTGAATATTCTGAAGAGGTTTATTCATTTTCTTGTATTATTCGAAAAGAATTTAGAAAACTAAAAAATTATTCGCATTTACGGAGGCCATAACCAGAACAACAAAGTTAAATGTGGGATACTGATGAAGCCAAATAAAGCAGAAACCAGTCTGTCCCTTCCCTCAGGGACAAAATCTGATTTCATCTGATATAATGATAACTTTTCTGTTGAATTCTTCAAAAATTGTTGATGGTAAGTAAGTTCAATATTACATTATTTCGTAAATAATGAACAGATTTTGAAATATTTAACTGAGTTGTGTGCAGAATTGGTGATACTTGAACTACAACTTTTTAACCGTAAGAGATATAAGAAAATGAATGACACGTTACGGTGGTCTTTTTAAGAGAAACTGATAATGCCATCAACTGCATTCCTCTATCTTCTTTTGTTTTCAAGTTATAGGCTAAAATTGAAATTTGAGCGATTTCAACTTTGGCCATTATCCCCGTTTCTGTTTGTGCTAGGATGTTGAAATGAAAACATTATGCAGGCACTTTTTCATAGCAATCCAGTAGCTTACTTTGTTTTTTCACAAAAGGTTTCCTTGCTGAGCTATAACATGAAGTTGTGTTTTTTCTCATAGAAACAATAGTTTGAAATGGCTTAAAAAGAATCGCCTTTTTTTCCCGTTTCGGAAATATATCATACATCATTCATATCGCCCTCTGATTCATTCAGATATCATGAAAAATATAGTTTGTATTTGAAATTTGAATTATTGAGTATTAAGTAGGCTGAATCCCAGAATAATAAGACTCCACGCATGGTGTCATAATTATTTTGCGATTGAGTATTTTATTCAATTCTCCGTGATTTTATATCTGTTCAGAACAACTGTCAATTATTAGAATTCGAAGTCATTATTGCCGTCAATATGGAAATGTTCGAAAAATACGAGAAATATGATACGTTGAAATTTTTTATTTTAGCGGCAAAAATGACTTCGAATTGACAGTTGTTCTGAAAAGATATTAAAACAAGGAGAATTGAATCAAGTATTCAATCGCAAAATAATAATGACACCATGCATAGAGACATATTATTCTGTGATTTAGCCTACTTAATACTCAATAATTCAAATTTCAAATACAAACTATATTTTTCATGATATCTGAATGAATCAGAGGGCGATATGAATGATGTATGATATATTTCCGAAACGGGAAAAAAAGGCGATTCTTTCTAAGCCATTTCAAACTATTGTGTCCATGAGAAAAAAACACAACTTTATGTTATAGCTCAGCAAGGAAACCTCTCGGGAAAAAACAAAGAACGCTACTGGATTGCTATGAAAAAAGGGCCTCTATAATGTTTTCATTTCAACATCCTAGCACAAACAGAAACGGAGATAATGGCCAAAGTTGAAATCGCCCAAATATCAGTTTTGATCTATAACTCGAAAACAAAAGAAGACAGAGGAATGCAGTTGATGGCATTATCAGTTTCTCTAAAAAAGACCACCGTAACGTGTCATTTATTTTTCTCTATCTGTCACGGTTAAAAAGTTGTAGTTCAGGTAACACCATCCTGTACAGAATATGAAAACCCTTCAGCAGATTTTATTATAATTTTTCTTCTAACCACCCTGTACATGAAAATAAACGTGACAATTACAGATTTCGAATTAGTCAAAATTCCTTGATAACTAAACCACTTAGTTTGATGAGCTTGCGTCCCATCTCATCACCGTTATCGACAAATATTTCTATTGACAAATTCCGATAATTAAAAGTAAATTTGAAGAAGTTTCGTGAATATGACGAATTAGATAAGGAACAACAGAAATTGAATTTTAATGGCCGTTCTTCAATTTTGATGAAAAATAGATTAGTTGTATGCACGTTCCGATATTTGTTACTAGTGGACTGGGAAAAATTCGTTTCAAGAACATTTTGCGATGAACCTAGAAATTTCAGTATCGTAATGAATTCATTACAGTACTGAAAGTAGTGCTGTAATGAAACTCATTACAGCATTGTTTTCAGTTACATTTTTCGTTTCGTGGTTGGCAGTATTGACTTTCGATCCTATCAATTCTCAAATCTAATCGATTCTAATTCTGAAATCTGTCAAATTTCGTAAGAATGACAAGATATGTACAATACGAAAGTCACTGATCTGAATTTTTATTTGAATTTCGAGAGTTTTTCACAAAACTTGACTGAAATCGGGAAAATATCGTCTAATACTTGTGACAGAAGGCAATTCCAACACGAATGCTCGTTCCTTCGTCGCTCGTTTTCGAATTTCGCATTTCTATATATTTTTTTGTTGTTTCAAATTCCATTTTTAAAAGGTTCATTTGCCTATATTTCCAATGATATCAAGGCTTCATTCAATCTCTCAGACTTTCCCTTCTTCATTCTCGAAAAGTCCGATTAGAATCATTCGAAAAGTAATCTGAGCCTACAAAACTACTCTGAGAAAAGAAGGTTTAAGCGGTGCCTACACTTACCAGTAGATAGGGACCTTTAGCGGCCCAGTCTCTGCTGGAGCCGGAGCCGTAGTCCTTGCCCGCTATGATGATCAGTGGCGTGTTCTGCTTCTTGTACCTCTCGGCGCAGTCGAAAACATCCATCTGTAATTGACGGTTAAAAAACTTTCACTATAATGTAGTGAATTTATTTTGGGAGGTTTTTATGTGGGGCTCATTTCTATATCACGAAGAAATGAGATAAAATATCGAGTTTTTATGAAAAAGTCAGTAATTAACCCGGTTTTTTCAAATTGGAACCCCATATTCCGAAGCATTTTCGAAATCTTCGTCAAATAATAATAGGATCATATGTCCAATCCTAAAACTCTCATTTCGAATGTGTTTTTTAACTGGAAAATAATTAGCGGTCAAGTGAGATTTTTGGAAATCTCTTTTATCGAGAAAATATTTTCTATAATTCAGTTGAGTTCTCGAATTATCATCAATAATGCGAGAGCAATAATTGGTTTCAAGTTCTCAATGTGAAATTAGTGAAGTCAACGTAAAAAATTCTTAGCAATGCAGAAAAAAATTATTTGTAATAATTTTTAATGCTTTTGAAAGAATAATTAACAAAACATGTAACAATTTCATTATTGAAAATTCAAATTTCCTCACCATGACAAAAAAGAAATTCTCTAGAATTAAGAATTTGCGGAAATTATACTTAGCTTTAAAATATAAAGAAAAACTGAAGTCATCTGAATTATAAGAAAATATATTCTGGATAACAGAGAATTCCAAAAATTTCACTTGATCGCTAATTATTTTCCAGTAGAAAAACACATTCGGAATGACATTGAAAATTGAAGAAAAAATCGTTTTTCCTGAATATCTCCAAAAATAGTCATTTTGGGATAAAAGTTCTGGATGTATGCTCCTATTATTTTTTGACGAAGATTTCGAAAATGCTTCGATAAAATGAGGTTCCAATTTGAAAAAAAAACGATTTTTTGATGTTTCGTCACTTCTAACTTTGACAGAGAATTTGAGACCTCCTGTATCATATTCTGAAAATCACGCTTTCGGAAAAGAAGCATCAGCTTTCCTTCTCGGAGATTCTAAAAAATGAGAATTTTTAATGAAAAAACCTCGAAGTTGTTTGAATTTCAACAGAGTTCTACTTGAGAGTTTTTTTTTTCTTATTTCCTCATTTAAAGAGAATTTCCTCGGGAAAATTCAAGCTTTTGGAATCAAAAAGACTCGAAATTCAATAGAGATTCTATTTATGCAATGAAAAATTGGTCCTCCCTTTCGAAAAACCAAAGTTGATGTCACTTCCGGAAAAACCTTCAAAACCTTTCTGGAACCTAGTTTAAATCATTATTCTAGTCGAAATGTTAATACTATACACTATGTACACCATCTCATTCGACTGCCAAGTTTGAATTGAGCCCCATTCACCAAGGCATATTGTTGTTCAACCATCTACCATCTCAATTGAAATCATTGAATAGGAATAAATTTAAAATAATTATAAGACGAAATTTGTTAAAGAAAGGGTCTTACGACCTGAAAGAATATTTTGAGGATAATTTTTGTATTTGTTGAAATTGTTATTTTTTTAGTAAGCATGGAAAATTTCATAGTGATTGGTCCGGTAGTCTAGGAGAGGATAGGTCACAAACGAAATACATTCTGTCGACTTAAAAAAGAGCTTCAGCTCAATGAGTAAGTTCATCCATAAGAAGACGAAATTTTTCCTGATTTCGAGGGGAAATAATTTTTGGACAAGTCAAAAAACAAACCATCTTAAAATATCTTCACCTCTTATTTGGTGGGGAGATAAACGGTCCTGTTAATGCAGAACAATGCTAGGCCTCACGTTGCACAAGTTGTAACAGAATACTTTGAAAAGGCGAATATTCAACGATTCGTGTGGCCAGCCAGAGTCCGGATTTAAATCCAATTGAACATGTATGGGATATGCAAGGTAGACATGTTTGAAATCGACAGTCCAACACCTTGCCCGATTTATGAAAAGCCCTTCTTGAAGAACGGGTAAATATTCCCCCAGAAGCAATTCGGGAATGCATTGAAAGTATGCCACGTCGTATGGAAGAAGTGATGAGAAAGCGAGGTGGAAATACAAGCTATTTATTTTGTGATGTTTGTGTATGTTTACTAGTCGATAAGATATTGTTATGTTTTAAATTGTTATAAAAATTGAAAAAATGCAACACTTTCTTTGAAAATGTGTATCTTTTTTTTAAAAGCAGATACTGACGTAAATCGAAAAACATTTTGTTAAGAAAGTGTCACACTTTAAATTAAAACTGAATGATATCAAATTTTCCGGCTCAAATTCACCACAGGGTGTTTAGAAATGAAGGGTATAAAACAAGGTTTTGTTTCATCCTGTATAACGGATGAACTACAGGTATTTTCGCAAAGTAAATTTCAGGTTAATATAACAAGAGCCAATACTATACCTGGTGAAAATTTCAACGCAATTGGAGAAGCACGAAAAAAGATACAGGGTGTTGAATTTGACGAAAATTTTGCCAGTCCGGAATTTATTGACGGGGAGTGTAAAAAGAGCCTCACCTCTTCGTTGGTGGGCAGGTAAACGGTCCTCGGTCCCGGCCTGTTGACGAACTTATTGACCAGGCGGATGTTGGCGAAGGTGCCCCTGGCCATGATGGCGTCGTTGCCCCTGCGCGAGCCGTACGAGTTGAAGTCCTTGGGCGTGAGCCCCCTCTGCGCCAGGTAGCGGGCGGCGGGGCTGGTGCGCCCGATGGAACCGGCCGGGCTGATGTGGTCGGTGGTCACAGAGTCGCCGAGGAAGAGGAGCGCCCTGGCGCCCGTCAGGCCGCTCCTGGCCGGCGTCTCTCTGGTCATGCCCTCGAAGAAGGGCGGGCGCTTGATGTAGGTGGAGGCGTCGGACCAGGGGTACAGGAGTCCGGTGGGCGCGTCCAGCGCCCGCCAGTTAGCGGAGCCCTGCTCTATCCTGCCGTAGACCTGGAAAGGGGTGCAAAAGTCAGTAGCGCCTAAAACGCAGCGTTCGTTCAGTTGGAAATAGTTATTTATGATATGAGTGTTAAAAGTGACGTTATTTTGAGAGTGAAAAAGTTTGTGAAATGAGCGGAGCGAATTGAACAATTTCACGAACAAAATAAAATCACTTTCAACACAAATACCCTACAATGTTTTTTGTACAACTGCCCCATTTTGATAATGAAACTTCAAAATGCATTTTAATATCCAAATTATCAAAAGGTTGTTGTGAATGGCAAACGTTGCCAACGTTATGATTACTAACAAATGAGAAAAGACTCTATATTTGTCCAATTATTAATAAAAGTGACGATTTGGTTGTTCCTCTGGATATTGAAGAGTCTGCAAGAAGAGCAAAACTGGAACTCCTACCTAAAAAATCTGTTCAGCAGTACGATATTGTATGTAACAGTTTCCTGGCCTGGTGTAAATTGAAAAATGTAGAAGGGAATTTCAGTGAAACTGTTTTCCTGGCATACTTAGAAGAAAAATCAAAAATATGGAATTCATCAACTTTGTAGAGCAAATTTTCAATGATGCAGTCAAGCGCTCTTGTTAAAAATGGTGTGGATGTTAGTGAATATTTTAAGGTAATAGCATATTGAAACGGAAAAGTGAAGGATATTGTCCCAAAAAATTGAAAATTCACACTCGTGGACAAGTTGAAAAGTTTATAAAGGAGGCACTAGATAAGAAATACTTGATGGTTAAGGTTGCAACTATTTTCAGATTATTTGAAGCATGACGACGTGAAGAATTGTGTAATTTATCAGTGGAAGACATCAAAACAACTAATAAATCATTGGTTATACAACTTCCAAATACACAAACGAAAATCAGTCGTTCTTTCAGTATTATTGGGAAGTATGTGGAATATTTTCATAAGTACTTTGCACTGCGCCCTTCTGTCATCAAACATCGCCGTTTTTTCTTGAAATACATGAATAATAAATGCACTGCCAATCCAGTTGGTATCAATACATTTGAGAAAATTCCATCTATTGTTGCCAAATTCCTCAAACTGCCAGAACCAAATACAGGACACAGTTTTCGAAGATCCTCCACTTCATTACTAGCAGAATCAGGATCAAATATTACGGATACAAATAAACATGGTGGATGGAAGTCTACGACGGTAGCCGAGGGCTATGTTGATCATTCCATTGCATATAGAAATGTCATTGCTGAAAAAATTCTCCCAACCTCAACAGATTTTGGATCATCATCATCCAATATTGTACTTCTGGTTTCTACAAGTACTGATGGTGCTGAGGATTCTAATAATGTGTTGCGAAGCTCCCTAACGTCACAGGGCATTAATGTTAGTAATTGTTCTAGTTTTATGATAAATATTATTGTTCATAAGTAATGATTGTTAAATTGATAATAAAAATTTGCAATTGCTGAATTTTTTTCATCTGACTTCATAATAAGAATATGGAGTGCTGAAAATAATTTCAACAGTAATATTAAAAATATTTTTAACACGATTCTATGACAATCAATTTTAATATTGTTTGCTATCATTAAAAGTGTCACTTTTAATGGCAGTTGTACCAAAAACATTGTATGGTATTTGTGTTAAAAGTGATTTTATTTTGTTCGTGAAATTGTTCAATTTGCTTTGCTTATTTCTCAAACTTTTTTACTCACAAAATAAAACTTTACTTTTAACTAGAGATGGGTAACTCAATGAAATATTCTGCGCTAACACAGTAACTCAAGAGTACCTCTTTGCGTTAATTCCTTGAGTTAACTCAATTGCGCCAAATGACGCATCCGTGTCAAGAGTATTGAAGAGAACACCTACTGAGTGGTATCAAGAGTTGAATACAATCAGCGTATTCACGTGTCTTACGAAATAACACAAATGGTAGACTTATTTTGTCCAATATTGTAAATATTTCATTTTGAAAAAGTTTCAATACGGCCACCGATGCCAATTCACAAATTTTCATGCGAATTTTACGGAATTGAAAGTATTTCGGAATCTTTCTAACACAACATACTTTTAACAATTCGAATTATTAATTTTCTCATTGAGAAAAATCCGAATCTATGCAGCATTAGAACAAATTGCAATTCAAATGAAAATCCAGCGATGGGCAGTATTTTCACATAATACACGACGAATAAGTAAGAGTTAGTACAAAGTTTCAACTCATCAGTTAAACTCAATGCAATGAATTGGCTGTGTCAAACTGTTGAGCGCAATGAGTTGCTGTGTCACAAGCGTAGAGAAAACATACATATAAACATTACAAACACAAGCGCAATGAGTCAACTCATCTAACTTTGAAGGGTTAAAAATCGTGAATGCACATTCCTGAATCTAAAATTGCAGTTTGAAAAGAATATTAACTCGAAATTAAGAAGGAAGGAATTGCTGAATGAATTGAGCCATGGGCTGATACGAAAAATGAGTTGACACATTTGACTCAGTGATCTGAGTTGACGCAATTGTGCGGCGAAGCGCAGTGTTACACATCTGTACTTTTAACACTCATATCATAGATAACTATCCCGCCATCAAGGGATGTCATTTCCCACCAACATTCCTCAAAATGAAGCTTCTCTCGAAATTAAGGATCCCTTATGTTTATTGACAGATGCACGACTGTCACTCAAACAGAATTCTCACGTAAGGGACCCTTACATATCTCTAACTAGTGATGTTTCAGTTTTTCATGTTGTTGAACTTCACCCTAGTTCAATAAAGCCCATTCATTGGCTGGTCGGCTACAGATGAGAGTTCTCATTTCCTTAACCTAACTTTACTGTCATTTTGATGATTTCATGCTTGTTGAACTTTCAAATTTTTTGTTATAATTTCATAGAAAACAACAAATATTCTGCAGTCAGTTTATGAGTTTGACAAATTATTTCAGGTTAGAATCCAATCATAAGGAGGGCTTAAATTTGAGTTTTAACCATCAAAATGTCACTTAAATTTAGAGAGAGGTTGGTGCAAATGGTCCTGAATGATTCAAATTTGAAAAAGGACCTTTAAATTTTTCTTGACTTCACTGCAACTCAAGGTGAGCGTTTTTTGGAGCAAACGGACCTCAATGAGTTCCACATGGAAAAACGTCATTCTCAACAAACCTCTCTGAACATCGCCGGTATGACGTGCTTCCTCTCCACCTCCTGTATCTCGTCCCTAGTGGGCCACACGTCCCTCAAGAACACCTCCGTGCCGTCGGGCCTCCTTCCCAGCGGCTCGGTCTCGAAGTCCACGTCCACCCTGCCGGCGATCGCGTACGCGATCACCAGCAGCGGGCTGGCCAGGTAGTTGGCCCTGGTGCTCGGGTGGATCCTACCCTCGAAGTTCCTGTTGCCGCTCAGCACGCCGCAGCACACCAGCTCGTTCTGCTCGATGGCGCTCGCTATGTTCTCGTCTATGCCGCCGCTGTTGCCGATGCAGGTCATGCAGCCGTAGCCCACCACGTCGAAGCCGAGCTGGTTCAGGGCGGGGATCACGCCCGACTCTGTGAAGTACATATATACACATATATAAAATTTGTCTTTCGCGAGGAAGACTTCGTTTTTTAAAAAAAACTACTTTACTTTATTCAATACAAAACAACTTATGCCCACTTGCACCGTTTTCTGGTTAAGACACACTTAACTAAGGCGCCCTTAAATTTTGAGTCATGCTTTTCCCCGCCTTAACGGATCAGATCTTGCACCGCATATCTAATAGAAACTACTTTGATAAGCACGCGCTAAGCAATGCCAAATCTGGCAACACTGTATAAATAAATAATACTTTTTGTTTCAACATTTATTGTATTATTTTAGCTCTCTTTTTCATAAGAATATATATATATATATATATATATATATACTGTATAAATCAGTGAATTTCTTTGTTTTGACATAGAAATACGACTTGACCATATGGTTTTGTGTCGGCACTGGGCACAGCGAAGTAAGAAGAACACTCGAATTCATAGACGAACAAGATAATTTGTCTACGCATTTTCATTTTCAGTATTCTGATTCACAGAACGACATATACTTTGGGCCGCTGACGAACTGGCATAATACAACCAATGTTTTTTCTTTCATTTGAAGCAAATGATTTGATTTGATTTCAACAATTCTTTATTCGTAACTTGCATGATATAATTCTGCACCTGTGGAATATCATCGAAGTAATACTTTTCATATTCACAAGAGTAAATAGTACCTGCAGAATTAATAATTGAGTTGGTACAATCAATTGCTCCAATAACATGGGGAAAGCCAGCAATTTGGTAAAATTGGGTTAGGAAGGAAAGTAATTCTGCTTCTGTCTGAGGCATTTTTATGAATACTGAAACTCGACCATCTATTCTTGATACTGTAGATTGGTGGATTTTCGTCAAATCGGCTACAGCCAATAAATGTCCTGCTGATGCGAAGAGTCGGAGGCACATATGGAGTTGACTCATCGGTAAAACACTCTGATTCCTACAATCATCAAGGCTTAAACTCCCTTCTTTGAGGTTTGAAATCATCATACATAAGATATGTACTTACATATCACTTAGCAATTCTGAATCATCCCCAATTAATCCCAGCAGTTGAAGAGTAGTTTTTCTTGGTCAAACGAAATCGTTGAAAAAATGCGAATTCGTCCATATCATGGTAGTGATCGGCCCTATTAAATTCTAGACTTCTAGGAAAACCATAGTCAATGATATCTAATATGTCGAAATCATCCTCATATAGATCATCAATTTCATTTAATGAAAATCTATCCATAATAATTATTAAATTCACGCAATCAAAAACAACACGTCAAAACTGAAGTTCGTTTTTAACGTTTGAATATTTGAGACGGGCTGAAGTCTTGTTTAAGCCATGAATATTCTCGGCTCAAAATATTCATAACTTATGTGGCACTTAACTGCAGTGCAAGAGAATCGGCGTCTCAAACCTGACTTAAAATTTGAGTTGGACGTAAGTCAGACATATATTTGACGGTGCAAGTGGGCTACTCGATCAATTAATTAACTGACTAGAAAATATCATCCACAGATATTTATAATATTGTCTTATCCCATTCTTCCTGCGTATTGACTGCAGGTGTTCATTGCTTAGTCCGCAAAATATAACATAATAATATATCGAATAAATGACATACAGATAAACATTGTATCTAATTAGTATGGGGCCATATTATGTAATTATATATCAACACCCCAGAGGTAAAGTGTGTTAAGTCACAATATCAAAATTAGACAAAACAGAGATTTTTCAGTTCCATTATTGTGTCAAAGAATGTTTACTGCCTTTATTTGGGACTTTATATACCCAGGGAGTCAAAAATGTGTTCCACTAGCTAGAATTTACTAATGTAAATCCAATATTGTAGAAATTTCGTGTCTAAAAAATTGTGACTTAACACACTTAACCTCTGAGGTGCTAATATATATTCTTATGAAAATAGAGAGCTAAAATAAAACAATAAATGTTGAAAGTACCTGTGAGGTAGTAGGTGACTACGCCCGAGCCTGGGGAGAGGCTGGTCTTGACGTAGGGAGGGACCGAGAGGCCGGCGGCTACGGCCTTCTTGGCGAGGAGGCCGGCGCCCAGCATCACGCTGGGGTTGCTGGTGTTGGTGCAGGAGGTGATGGCGGCTATGATGACGCTGCCGTGACGCAGGGAGTACTGCTTGCCGTCGAACATGAACTTGGCGACGGTGGAGGTTTTTTCGAGGGGCAGGCCGAAACCTTTAAAGCCGACCTGCGGAAACAACAATTTTGGATTAATATTAATAATAATAATAGTCCCTTTATTGAGATAAAAAAAAAAATACATGTATATCTATACACATACCAATGGGACGGAGTCTCGCCCAGTGTTGCCACTTTGGTAGAATTTCTACTTAATCTGGTAGAATGCGATGTTAATTAAGTGGATGAAATTTGAATCTGGTAGATAGTAGAAATTCTAGTGGGCAACGAAGAATTTTAGTCAGATTTCTAGTTATTTTTTTCAATTACACAGATTCGCACCAAGGCTCGAAAAAATCGGCTGCCAGATAATGTAACTATACCTTTTGGTTTTACCTCATTCAAACGCAGAGGTAGAGCGACTTTTTAGTCAGTAGAATATAATTAAAACAAAACCACGCAATAGGATGCAGATACCTATGTTGTGTAGCATTTTGGCAATTCGATCAGGTTTGAATCGAAAAAATAGGTGCTGCCACAACTTTGATGTTCCACAAAATGTAGTGAATAATTAAAAAAATTACACATATACTCATACAAATGAACTGGAAACAGAAAGTTTGGACGCATTTCTTGTTATTGAATAACTGATTTTTGTAATATTATCTGCCTCTGTTATTATTCTTTTCTAACAAAAACATAGATTTTTCATTTGTTTTCGTATGATATTCCTTCCAAACTTGTAAAAATACAGTAGAAATCTGGTAGATCTGTTTAGTTCCAATACTAGTAGAATTTTGGTAGATTTTATTCGGTGGTTTAGTAGACTTTCATTTGTGACTTGTGGCAACCCTGGTCTAGCCTCAACTTCTCCACTCAACCCCAGGAAGAACACAAAAGGAGAAAAAATAATAATGATAAAATTAAATGAGATTCTTTAAATAAGAAAATAAAAGTTCATATACCCAATTCAAGACTGGTTCATAAACAACCTCCCTTTCAATTTTTTCTCTCAGCGAATTCCAAAATAATTGCAGCTAGTTAATAATAATAAAAACAGTTCTTAAGAAAAAGGAAATTTCCTTGCCTCTACAAAGACCACACTGATGATACCAAATAAAGCTGAAACCGGTATATCTCTCATCCCACTGACAAAATCTTATATCATTTCTCCAACCTCATGATAAAAAGAGATCTGTGAGCATAAGAATTGAAACTGGTATTCATTTCGATGATTACCAATTTGAATTCTTCAATGTTTCGAAAATAAAAACAGTTCTTTATTAAAAGCATCGACAGGAGTCCTTCAGTCCTGTAAATTTTATCACGTCATTTTTTCAACAGAAAAAATTTTATTGCATACTCCTGTTGATGCAACACTCATTTTTTCTTTTTTCAACCTTTATTTGTACCTGTGGGTATTTATTTTACTTCGCAACGATCGTTGAATCAACGGATCGAAAGTTATCATTTTTTTTCTTTCATTCATTAATTTCAATTGTCGGTAAATACGTTGGAAAATCTCGGACTACATATGGAGACATATGGACGAGAGATAATTTATTCTCATTCATTCATTCTCGAGTGACAAAATATCTGGTTCGTAGAGAAATTCCGAGTATTTTCATTTCGTGGTTTTTCTAAAATTTTCTATATTTCTCATTCAGTTGTAAAAGTGTGTGAAGACAAATTGATAATTGATACCAGGATTGTACCAACTACCTATTCTGGCGTTCATTCCAACAAATGGTAAGTTCGAGTGCTTCCAGCGTATATTTGACTCTCCACTTTTTTCTGTAATTCAAAATTCACTGAGCTACCGTAACAGTCTTTCTAATTTATCATATATATTATTTATCGATTTCTTACACCCGATTCAAGAATTTTAAATAACATATTTTCTCTATTTCAGTATGGTAATGAGTTCATTACAGTACTAAAAGTAGTGCTGTAATGAAACTCATTACAGCATTGTTTTCAGTTATATTTCCCGTTTTGTGGTTGTCAGTACTGACCTCAGATCCTCTCACTTTTCAAATCAAATCAATTCAAATCCCGTAATCTGTCAATTTTCGTAACAGTCACACCAACTATCAAGATACAATACAAAAGTCACTAATCAGAATGCAATTTCAACACCCAATTCGCTCCTTCGTCGTTTTAATGCCTACATTTCATTTCTATATATTTTTTTGGTGTTTCATATTCCCTTTTAAAGATGTTAATCTACAGTATTGAGACAGTCTTGCACACATCGGTAAGTGCACATTTCGAAATCTCGAAATAATTTTTCTTTATTGAATTCATCAATTCGATTAATCTGAAGCGCCCAAATGATTTTTTTAGTTTAGAGAAAAAAAATATTTCGAGTGAAAAAATTCGAGAGGTACAATAATTGAAGGTAACTAAGACAAATCGATAAGGGATTCCGATGAGTTCAAAAATCATTAGACCGAAAAAATTATAATTTTACGACTTCTTTATCTATCAGTGGAAATTAGTTAATGGCATTCTTGATTCATTTCTCAGCTCTTTCTCTCTGCTCCTCTATTTCAACCAATTTACAATAATTGAAAATGAAAGTTTATGCGTAAATTTTTGAATGCTGCTCAATTGAATTTTTTTTATTTCGGTTGTTTATGTGAAGGTTATGAGATGGGTCTTACATATAATTTTTTTTAAACCTCTACTGGAAGGAGTATAGTTTTTATGTAATATCATTTTGTGAAAAGAAAGTATTCTTCGTGAAATTTTTTAAAATGCGCATTTTTCGAGAAAATCTATATCAGCGAAATTATAAAAAATTGGATACTTTAGCTGATGGCAACTTCTATTGACAAGACTTAATTAAATTTCTGCTAAAATTTTTTCGGAGGATTAGGCAGTACATCTTATGCTGGGAAAAACTGAGATGTTTCCAGGGGTGGCACAGCTCGTAATGAAGGTTTAAAATGGCTATATCTTTTCTAGCCTAAATTGGAAAAATGGTATTTTCTAGAAATAGTTGGGGGAAAAACTTCATTTCACGGAAATTCGTGATTCCCATAAAAATTCTGTTTTGAATATACCTTTACGTAGAGTATGTTAATGATTCCTTTATTCCTTATTCCGATCAATAATGGAAGAATTTAATTTCATTCGAAACGTATTTAGATTTCGCATTTTGTAAAAAAAGTTGTTGAAAATATTCTTTAAAGAAAAATTTACACAATTTCTTTCTTCCGGAATTCGTTCTCTTCCCGTTCAAGACAATTGATGAGTTAATAATGACCCTAATATTATTCAGATAAGGGATTGAGCTTTGAATATTGAGAATAATTATTGTTCATTCCAATACCCATTGTCATATATTTCCGAGATTGTACTGTGGACAAAGTGATTATACATATTATGTACTTTCTAATTCATTATTTACTCTCGTCAAGGGCGTAGAAACGATTTAATTTCGGGAGGGTTTTGAAATTTTTGACGATTGGCAATATTCAACATGTTTTGCACATTTTTCAGAATTCAATTCTTATCTGCAACAAAAAATACCTCGAACGTTCCGTAGGGGGCGAGGGGTTTGGACCACAAACCTTCTCCCCCTTGCTACGCCCATGACTCTCGTAATTTTTCATCCAATAACGTCTGTAGTAGCACGTCACTGGACAATAAAAAAAAATTACTCCCCTGATTTAAAAAAAATAATAAAAATCGGTTTCAAATTCCTTGTATTTATTGTATATCGTATTTCTTTCAATATTTCTGAATGAAAAATAACGATTTAATGAAAACGACAGCAACAATGAATTAACAAGACATAAATATGTTCAGAGCTGGCTAGAATATGTAAATTTTTCAATATTACTCTCATTCAAATTCGTATTTTTTTTTGTCCTAGCAAAAACGAAGAAGACTTTTTTCAATGGGGTGGATGGGTCCAAAAAATTTTTTTATTAAGTTATAGAAATTGGTTGTCAGTATTTGGTTTATTAAAGGACAAAGATTACGAATCTCTTATTAATTCTGTAGTCCGTATTTTGGTAAATAAAAAACTTTTTCTAAAAATTTTTCGAAATTTTGGTTAACTTTGAGGTAGTGTAGAAGCCAGAAACATTCAAGTGTGAGAGATGCTGATTTTTTTTGCAAATAGATTAGTTGTTCGCGAATGAAATGATACAATTTTCATGGTCCTATCGCTACTAGTTTTGATTTGGAGAATTTTTCTCGAAGATCCAAATTTTTTGATTTTCCATCGACCATAACTCAAAAAATTTAAGTTTCAGAAAAAATCTGTTTGGATATTATTAATCTACGCTCTCGAATCAGTAAATGAGTGAATTTTGGCAGCGATCAGACAAAATCGAATTTTTGACAAAATTTCCATACATATGCATGGAAAAATTGCGATTTTTGGACAATTTTTTTTTCCTCGGATCGAAACCAAAATCATACCACTTATTAATTCTAAGGCGTAGTTTACGAATATGCAGACAGATATTTTTGAAAAATTTTATTTTTCAAGTTATAGTCGATGGAAAATCCGCAATTTTGGGCCTTCGCGAAAAATTCATAAAATCTTAACTAGTCGCGATAGGAAAATAAAAATTGCACCAATTCATTCACGAAGAATTAATCTATATGTAAAAAAAATCAGCGTTTGTGCAGGTCATTTTTCTAGCTGCTCCAGCACCTCAAAATTGACCAAATTTTGCAAAGTTTTTCGGAAAAAATTATTTATTTTCCAAAATACCGACCGCAGGAAAAATCTAATTACAGGTTCATGATCTACGTACTTGATTAGCCAAATATATGACCTGGGTTCCATCAGCTTGAAAAAAAATTTCTTGGGACAAAGCGTAAATTTCACAAAATGGTAAAGTTAACTTTCCTTACATTCTTTTTCTTCAGAAAATTGCCGTAAACCAAAAACTACCTCTCCTTATCGTTTTCGAAAGTCAAAATTACATCATCGATCACAAAGAAACCGAATCAAAACAACACAAACGGTTCTTAATCACGGGGGCAATTAGTGGTAGAGGGGCTTACGCCATAAAGGTTTCGGCCCTAGCGAAGACCTCCACAGTTCCGAAAAGTTACCCATCGTACGGTCTTCTAGAGCGACTAAGGAACTGCTGGTGTGATGTGTCCTTCTTCACCATATCACAGCTTTAGTTTCTCGGCGCTCTTGCAGAAGTTCAACAGTCGAGGAAAACAGGTGAGTCGATAAACTTTTTTTGTATATCATCTTTTCACATTCAGCCCACATAAAAATTTATGTTCCTTCTGAATTTTTAAAACAAGCCTTGCCAACCCTGAAAACCTGCCATCTGAAGTTTTTCCAAGCATTGGATACACCATTTAACCCTGCGGAATAATGTAGCAGAAATTTAATTACGCGAATCTTCTGAAGAAAGTTGCATTCACCCAAAGTACGCAATCTTTTAGAATTTCGCTGATATATAAATATTTTGATTGTCAAATTACTCTAAAACTTACACGAAAACCTACCTGAATACAGTCCCAAATTTAGATCAAAAACCCCATTTAAATCTGACAACAAACAAACATATTGACTAGTGATTTCCTCTCTTCAACATTGTTTTTATATCTTTCTGAAAACGAACTATTGTTCGAATATTGTGTCATATTATGTTTTGTTCGATATCCAGAGAATATTGATACCATTATAAACTTATTTAATCCAAGGCTTGATCTTAACGATCAAGGCCACAGCTTTTACACCAGAGCCCTCTTCCAGGCGTATTTCCAACCAGTTGTTGACGTCCTAATCAACACTGGTAAGATGCGTCTTCAAGCGGTGCTCTCAGATCGACTCGGCTGAGAAACAACGAAAGCAACTCCTTCAAGGTGTATTGCGACAGTCTGATGTTTGAAGGCCATCACTGGGGTAATACATCTCGAAGAGGTTGCGCAGTGCCGCATTTCGGATGGGCCGGTGAGGTATACAGGGAGACTCATACAAGGTGATATTGAATGAGTGCCAAGTTTTGTTGAGATTGTGAAAAAATATCAAACAGATAGGTATTTTTTTCTCTCCATTCTGCTTTTTTCTGTACTTTATTCTCTTCTTCTTCTATTTTTCTATACTTTTATTATTTTCTTGCAGGCTTGAGGATCATTTTAAAATATTTGTACAGGGTGGTCAGATTTCGATGTTTTAGTACTACATCTCCTTAATTAAGTGAGATATAAAAAAGGAATATACATGTCATGTTCCCTTTTTTCGAAAAACTCAAATTGCTGAAAAATTTGCTAAGGTGTCTAGTTTCCATGCTACAGGGTGATTTTGAAATTCAGCCAATTATTATAATTGGCTATAACTTCTCCAGTGTTGCTGCTACGCTCTCGAAATAAAAACATCTTTAGTGGAATTTTTTCAGTACTTTTTACCAGTGCTATCAAAATTTTAGTGCCCTTCAAATTTCAGAGAAATTAAAAAAAATTAAGTTTTTTAAATGGAAACCGTAGTGTGCTATGATGATTTTCAACAGACTTTTCTTAGACAATTTCAAAAATATATCATGATATACTTCCAAGCTTAAATATCGAAAATTCCGAAAAAACAGTTTCCGATCAACAAAATCAAAGATGGTTCTGATTCATTTCTTTTCACCTGCTTAAATTATGTTGACCGAAAAGAATTTTCATATTCAAACTCGGAAGTATATCATGACACATATTTTTGAAATCGTCTAAGAAAAGTCTATTGAAAATCATCATAGCACACTACAGTTTCCATTTGAAAAAAATTTATTTTTTTAATTTCTCTAAAATTTGAAGAGGCACTGAAATTTCGATAGCAGGTAAACAGTACTGAAAAAACTCCACTAAAGATGTTTTTATTTCGAGAGCGTAGCAGCAACACTGGGGAAGTTATCGCCAATTATAATAATTGGCCAAATTTCAAAATCACCCTGTAGCATGGAAACTAGACACCTTAGCGACTTGCGGTTTTCAGCAATTTAAGTTTCTCAAAAAAAGAGAACATGACATGTATTTAATTTTATCTCGTTTAATTTAGAAGATGTAGCACTAAAACATGAAATCTGACCACCCTGTACTATCAATAATTATTGAGAATTATAATCCCTCTTGTATTGTTTCAATTTTCTATTGTTATTATTTTTTCTTTAGACTATTTCTCAAACAACTTTCTTGTCCCTGATGATTAAAATTTTCATATAATTCAATCTGAACGAATCATCCTCAGTTGTACTGTTCCTATTGATGTGCACCTTACTAATCATCACTGGGGGAGGTACAACTGAGGAAGGTTCGAAAATCTCCACACCCCGAACTACAAACAGGCGATAATGATATGTAATTTTTCGCTGTTGTTCCTTTC
Source organism: Hippodamia convergens (assembly GCA_038502775.1). Classification (NCBI taxonomy): domain Eukaryota; kingdom Metazoa; phylum Arthropoda; class Insecta; order Coleoptera; family Coccinellidae; genus Hippodamia; species Hippodamia convergens. Next base: position 5,521,903 of record CM076610.1, on the reverse strand, counting down.
CCGGTGGACATTGCATAAAAATTGTCACTGGGTTAGAAGCAGCTGTGAGAAATCGTTCAAAATCTCCGCATCGCTTCTAGGTTAAAGCAGTACCGTTATCACCTCTCCTCGATGTAATGCTACCAGCCGACATTACAACGATTGTCACTGGGGTATTGCATCTGTGAGAGTTAGATAATTCTCATCACAAACCAAGTAAGAACACTACAGTGGATGCTATATGGGATTGTTAAAGTTTTTAAATTGAGAAAGACTGCGTTGTGACACTTTAGAGAGAATGTTCTGTGGTTTGACCTGTCAATTGGCATAACCTACAAAATCGAGTTTTCTTCAACCATCTTGATATTGATTTTATATATTGATCCCCCTTTTGTTCAAGCTCTTTGATAATGTTAAATAATGCTCTAATTTCGGTTAGAAAAACTTTACCTTATTTGTGAGGCACGCTGCAAAGTCAGCTTTCATCTCGTTGACCGACACTCTGTCGTTTGGCCTCTTTGGTCCGCTGACAGAAGAAACAACGGTGGACAGGTCGAGCTCGACGACCTGGGTGAAAACTGGGTCGTTGTCTCCAGACGAGTAGTCCCTGAACTGCTTGGTAGCTTTCAGGTAACTCTCGATTAGGCTGATTTGCTGCTCGGTGCGATCTGAGTCGAAAAAAAAAATTCTTACTGTCTGAAATCTTGATTTCAAACATTCTTAAAAAAAGGTAAGATCGAAAATTTCTAGTAGAAACAAAGCCTTCATATTTCCAGGACGTTACAAAGTTTTTGGTGCAGCCTCAGATCCCGATTAGAATAAATCTCTTCTTGACGTACTGACCTGGTTGGTGCTGTGATGGATCATCACTGGGTTTAGTACGTCTGTAAGATATATTCTTTTACATCGTTCCTGAGGTGCAATTGAATATTTGTCACATTTTGAACCAAGTTGCTGATTCTACGTTATTTACTTAGAAATCTGTTTCATTTTCATAATGATTAAAAAAGGAAATGGATGGATCTGAATGTTATTTTGTGTTTATTTTTGGCATTAACTGTATCTCTTTTTCATTTGTATTGAATTCTGAGAATAAAGGGCTATTATTGTTATTATTCCTTTCACAAATATAAAATCACACCTCCGGCCTTGGAAATTTGACACATTTCACTCTGTATCGAACAAAATTGGAGGTTATATTTTTATGTTCCAAGTAGACACTATGTTGCCCATTCTGCATTCTTAGCAATTACGTATTTCTCATAATGTGAATTTATTCGGGAAATGAATGAATTGGAAAAGATGTGTATACGAAAATAATCAATATTTATATGAATTGATAGAAAGAATTCCTTTTCTAGTTATTTAAAATATTTCGATTTCGAACAATATGTAAACAAAGAAAGAAACTGGCAACGTCATTTTATCATTAACGATATTTTCTGTGTGAGCACTGACTTTTCATCAGGTGCACCAACTCCTGAAAACGATACTATGACCTCCTATGTGATTTTATAAAAGTGAATGAGTTTATATACTTTTCAGGAGTTGGTACATCTGATGAAAAGTTAGTGCGCACACAGAAAACATCGTTAATGATAAAATGACGTTGCCAGTTTATTTCTTTGTTTGAATATTGTTCAAAATCGAAATTTTGCAAATAACTAGAAAAAGGAATCCTTTCTATAAACGTTGATTATTTTCGTCCATCACATCTTTTCCAATTCATTCATTTTCCGAATAAATTCACATTCTGAGAAATGCGTAATTGCTAAGAATGTAGAAAGGGCAACATAGTGTTGACTTTGAACATAAAAATATTTTGACAAGCGTCATAACCTCCATTTTCGTTCGATACCGATTGGAATAAAATCACACCTCTGTCCTTGGAAATTTGACAAATTCCACTCTGTATCGAACGAAAATGGAGGTTATAACGCTTGTAAAATATTTTCATGTTCCAAGTCAACATTATGTTGCCCTTTCTACATTCTTAGCAATTACGTATTTCTCAGAATGTGAATTCATTCGGAAAATGGATGATGAATTGGAAAAGAAGTTATTTGCAATATTTCGATTTCGAACAATATGTAAACAAAGAAACAAACTGGCAACGTCGTTATGTCCTTAACGATATTTTCAGTGTGCACCAACTGCTGAAAACGATACCATGACCTCCTATGTGATTTTGTAAAAGTGAATGGAGTATATAATATGCAAGAAAAATGAAGAAACTTACTGGTTTGCCTCAAGTACTCCAAAGATATTTTGTCGACAGGGAAGTACCCCACCGTGGCCCCGTATTCCGGACACATGTTTGCTATGGTAGCTCTGTCCGCTATTGATAAAGCAGTCACGCCTGGCCCAAAGAATTCCACGAACTTGCCAACAACTCCAAGCTGTCGGAGGTGCTGAAATACATTTTGAATAGGTATATTGTTGTCTCACTTCAAAGTGTTCTTCATCAAGGTGGAGAATTATGGTGCACTGAAGAAGGGTAACAACCCAGAAACCGGTCTGCATCTATTCTTTATTCGATGACAGCACACTCTCAGTGGTTTACTCTCAGTCTGAATCTTCGCCAAATACAGGTCGGAAATTCATTTTTCCGAATTGTGACAGTATTCATGTTTGTTTACTTTAATTAAGAAGATTGTAAAACTTTTCTTTGAAATTATAGTTTGGAAGAGAAGAGTACTAAATAAAATCACGAGTGAAAAATTAAAGGTTTCACTTTAAAACAATCCACTTTTCTGAATTTAGAAAAAGTAAAAGTTTTGTTAAGTTACTCACTTTGGTGATGGTGAGAACAAGATCAGTTGACGTAACGTATTGATTCAATGAGCCAAACAGTCTGTAACCAATCACTTCCGGTAGTAGCATGCTGATGGATTGGCCCAGCATTACAGCTTCCGCCTCTATGCCCCCCACTCCCCATCCTAGCACTCCCAAACCGTTGATCATGGTGGTGTGGGAATCTGTCCCAACCTGTCAAAAAAAACATACTGAAAAAACTGCTTGAAAAAATTTGTTTTAGAAGCCCACGAAATTGCTTCATTCAATTTCTGTTGACAAACTTCAATCTTCTAACCTCCTTCTGTCGAATTTTGACAGACTGAAAACAATTTGTTTTGAATGTTTCTTATGTAGAAAGGAAAATGCAAGTAGAATTATGTTTAGAATGCAGACAAAATTTTTAATTTTCAATGGTAGATCTGATTAAAGTAGCCATTTCACCAATAATCAAAACAGATATCATGAAATTATTATTATTCATGAAATTATGGGACTGGAAAAATTGTCAGTAAGATTGAGCATCAGAACTTTACAAAATATCTTTCTCTAGTTTTGTGACTCATTCTGCCACACTTTCTAAAATAAGATCCTGCGAGAATATCTTAGTTTCACACAGTTTTACTTCATTATATGTTGGTACTCTTCTGTCAAGGTTTTATCTATTTTCTGTCAAATTTCCACTGGTGAAAACACTTCTGCCAACCAAAATTTTGCATTACGAAAATCACTAAACGATATTTTATGGAAATAATCCATTAATTTCAATAAAAATTCAGTGAATTAGAGAAAACACTGTATAATACTCATACTTAAGGCTCCTTCTATACAGGGTTATTCACAAATATGGCTCTATAGAATATTTTTAGGAAAGACACAAGATTCAGGATTGAAATTCTTAAGGTGAGCTTCAAAATAGTTCTAGGACTTCCGGTTTTTTAGGAAGTGACATCCACTTTCGTTTTTCAAATGGGAAGACCCATTTTTTATTGCATGAATAGATTCTCCACTGAATTTTGATTCTTTTCGTTTCCAAAAGTTTGAATTTTCCCGAGAAAATTTTCATTAAATGAGAAAATACGAAAATCGAAATAGATTGAAAATTGAGGAAAAAACATTTTCCTGAATATCTCGAAAAATATTCATTTTGGGATGAAAGTCTTGGACGTATGCTCCTATTATTTTTTGACGAAGATTTCGAAAATGCTTCGAAAAAATGGGGATCCAATTTGAAAAAAAACATTTTTTGATGTTTCGTCACTTCTAACTTTGACAAAGAATTTGTGACCTCCTGTATCATATTCTGAAAATCACGTTGTCGGAAAAGAAGCATTAGCCTTTCTTCTCGGAGATTCTCAAAAATGAGAATTTTCAATGAAAAAACCTCGAAGTTGTCTGTATTTCAACAGAGTTCAATTTTGAGATTATTTTTTCGTATTTCCTCATTTGAAGGGAATTAAACTTTTGGAATCAAAAACGCTCAGAAAGACGAGTCACAAAATGGCTAGTTTATGATAGAAAGAGAGTTAGAATAATGCCTTGTGTACGAGTAATATACACTCTAATTAATTGAAATTATTGGATTATTTCCATTAGTGTTTTTCGCATTCAAAAACATAATAAAAACGTGGCAGGAGGCCAACATATAATGAATAAATATTACTGAGAAAACTATATGAAACTGAGATATTCTAATCTAAATCTGTTATTGATAACACACAATAAATGAATAAAATCAATCATATTACTGAAACGTGTTGGAAACATTAAACTCATTAGAGCATAAATTGGTGTATATAATTATTGATAGAAGGTCAATCTGCAACATTACAATATTCACAAAAATTTTTCATCTAAATAGGTTGACAATTTACCAAAAATGAATAAATAATGAATAAATGGATAAGGTCTTTTTTTTTTGATTTATTTCAATAAGTTTTTTTTTTTAATAAATTTTATCTTCTTTTGAAATTCAGGTTTTACAAAAATTTTTTTGAAATCTCTGACAACCCCTAGTATAATATGATACCTGCTGTTAAGGAATCTTTTCTAAACTTCAAAGGATACTTGACCTTGTTTTTATAAATACCCGATAAATAATCAAAGATATACTTATCAGTTCATTAAAATTATCGAGAGTGAACACCACAAACTGACCTCAGACTCGGAACAAACACCTTGATATTAATATTTTTACAGTTCGAAAAGCTCAGAAGAGAAAAAATGCAGTCGTACTCACAACAGTGTCGGGATACAAAATTCCATCCTTTCCAGTGAACACCACCCTAGCAAGATACTCCAGATTCACTTGAAAAGATACCACTTCCCGGAGGCACTATCAGCATATTGTTGAAAGCTTTTGCTCCCCACTGAATCAAAAAAAAGACTCCTCACAAACAAAATAGTTGTATTAACCTAAATGTGCGTTACCTTCAAAAACTTGAATCTTTCGTAATTCCTCTCAAACTCCAGGTCTTGATTCTTTTGAAGAGCATCAACACTAAAAACAACCTCTCATTTGAATGTCCAATTTTTAAGAAACAAATTTATAAACACTTACGTTCTAGTGAAATCTACTTGGATAGAATGATCTATCACCAAATCGGCAGGACAAATGGGATTTATTTTTTCCGGATCTCCTCCCAACTCTTTAACGGCATCCCTCATAGCAGCAAAATCAACAACTGCAGGTACTCCTGTGAAATCCTGAAGAAAAATAGGAGTGGAATCGATGAATAATGAATCAAAACATAGCTGAACTCACTTGAAGTATCACTCTAGCAGGCTTGAAAGGAATTTCAATGCCTCCAGGTACTTTCTGATTTTGCTCCCAATCCAGTATCTTTTCAACATCTTCTTGTTTAACTTGGAAGTTGTCACAATTACGGATGGCGGATTCCAGTAAGACTTTGATCGAATAGGGCAATTTATCTGCATTGAAAATTCTACTGTATTGTACTGGAAACTAATATAAAATTCAGATTTTTGTCATTACCATATTTATCTCCTAAGGCTGAGAGATCAAAGTACTTGAATTCTTTCCCATCAAGTTTCAACACCTTCAGGTGCTTTTCATACGGGTTCATCGCTGCAAATACGAATAGGTGAAGTAAACAACCAATTTTATACACATCCAGAAGAGATACCGGAGTTTAATACTTACCAGCCATAGCGTAAAGCTTGAAAGTCACGTAACCTGTCTATTCTAAAATATATTTGAATACGAAGATATTTTTCGCACCTGCGGCCGAATAGACATTCACTAGATTACGAATAAATGGAAAAACGTTAAAACATGATTAAATCTATGAGTGTGTGATGATTCAGTATTATAAGAACGTTTGAAATTTACGATTTAGCTTCAAATTCGAATTCCGCGACCTTGTGAAAACAAAATATATAGGAGGAAAGGAGAAAGTGACGCGAGTGTCATCTGCTTTTGACATAGTTGTCAAAATTCGAATATGTAGCGGGGAATGATTTTCTGATTCTTGATAGATGGAAAGATGAAATATTTTTCTCTTGATTGATCTATTGGACGAATTTCGCATCATAAAAAAATCTTTTTAGAATATTTTCTGCACGATAATAAAACTTTGAGATTTTTATTTATCGGGAGTTGGATATACAGGGTGTTTCAAAAAAGGTGACCATCTCTCTAGGATAGATAGAAAATTAAAAAATAATAGGGTTTTCTTCAGTAAAAAATTTTCTTAACGCCATATCCGTATTCAAGATACACGGCGTTGAAAAAGAAAAAAATATACAAATTTTTTACGATTCAAAATATTCCGAAAACGGGGCCCACTATCGAGTTTCATCAAGAGTACCTTTTTGGTGTAAAATTAAATGATGTTTAATATCACTCAAAATTTAGCTCAATAAATCTAATATCAAAAAAGTTATGTACAAAACCACTTGGTACGAACCGTGTAACTAGCGCCCTCTATGAGGATCAGACATCAAAAACACACTCCTGAGATGTATCAGCTTCAAAAACATATTCGTGTAAAATTTCATTACAATGTTGCCAGTTCTTTCGGCAAAATCGTTAAAAATGTGTATTTTTTTCTTTTTCAACGGCCTGAATCTTGAATACGGATGGCGTTACGAAAATTTTTTACTGAACAAACCTCTATTATTTTTCAATTTTCTATCTATCCTAGAGAGATGGTAACTTTTTTTTGAAACATTCTTTAAATAACAAGAAAGGATGAAACTTTTTGTGATTAAATTTTTTGTTATTTCCTGCTATTATTTATTGTTAATTCATAGATCATATCCTGATGATTTTACTATCTAACCAAGATTTTGATCGTTTTTCGAAAGTTCTTATAATTTCTTCAAATCCTTTACCATCAAAAAATTTTCTAACGAAATTTTAATTTTTCGGAAACTTCAAATTTTTTTCCTGGAAGACGCACAATGAAAAACTATTTCATATACAAGATTCAATTCCTGAATTCCTTATTCCCTTTTCTTTATACTGTATTTTGACAAAAGGTTGAAGTAAATTCTGCCATTAAACATTTTCAGAGGTAGTAAATCGTTTGAAAATAACTTTTTTCAGATCCCTAGTATGAAAAATATGATGACAATATGTTGCATAAAACTTTGTGTTGTTGTTTAACTAACTATACTGATGAGTTTCAACTCGATTCCAACAGCATTTTTTTCAAATACTGAGGAAGATTTAAATGGCTATATTTTACGTAACCCTCTGTATAATTCGATCTTTTGAAGAGCTGATTCGGAGCAAATTGGGACCACGAACTTAGCATGGGAATATCAACAATATATAGGCCTTTTTTCGCAAGTAATTGAGTCTGGTTTGGCCAGCAGAATGAGATTTCACATTTAAGACTATTTCAGCTAAAAATTCTAGAATTACAGACAATTGGGCAGGAGCATTAAGCTCACTTTGATGAGAACAATCGCTGAATAAACAAAAACGGCAGAATTAGACGAAGGACAATTACGTCACCAAATGTAATCAATTAAGGTCCTCGTGTATCATCAAATGGCCCGAATGAAAATTGTCAGAAAGCCCGCAAAACAAACCAGCCGTTTTATTAAGTACGATGACGGTGGTCAGCCTGAAAAGGAAGGGGTCCAATTATTAGAATGAAATGCTTGCATAAGAACTGTACAGCAAATTTATATTATTCCTGATAAGGGAAAGATAGAGTTTCCTTTTCTAGATAAACCAACAAACTATTCGTGTGTTTAGATATCGTCATCTGAGTGCAATCAAAATCTGCCTTACTTCTAGACCGTATTATGACCGTGATTTGCGTTCGGGAAATTTGAAACACCCACGTCCGAAGTGTCAGTGCTCTGTCGGGAAAAACTCAGGGGTAAGAAAAGCTTTCAACACGCCCATATCGTACCATACTGTCGTTATTTACCGAGAACATCACACGGAAACAGATAAAAGTTCGTCTGATGAGATGTTTGACACTTTTGAAATCTATTTTGTTACACTTCACATCGGAAGCATTGAGATTGCAGAGAGTGGACAGTTACTAAGTGGAAATTCTATGACTAATCTGGTAATTTTTATTCAAGAACTGCTATGTCTGGTGGACAATCCATCTAATTTAATTAATTTCTCATTTTCCCACTAATTTCTTGGGATTGCTGACAACTGTCATATTGACAGAATTTTTCTGTGTAATTTTTTCCAATTCTGTGTTATTGGTGAATCCATTTCACCTGAATCAATATCCAAATAATCTCCTAAACACCAACATGTCCTAATAAAAATGTTGCTTAAATTCTTATGAGCACATCAATATTCTAACCTGATTATTTCAAACCAAAAAAATTTCTGTAAAAAAAATTTTTTCGATGGTCCCAATTTCGAATTTTAAATGCCATCACGAAATTTCGATAAGCTTTTTGAATTATTTAAAGAAAAATTCTCTTCACCTTTCAACTACCTTTTCATTTCTTAAGATTCTGGGATTTTTGCACTGAATTACATGCAATATCAGATCTCTAGGAAAGATTCATAGAAGAATTTGTTCATTATATGTTTGCTCCATCTGAAGATATCTTTAATTATTGATTGACAGTATTGAATGAGTAGTGTTTGAGAATGAGTTGGAACATTTTTCGAGTTATACCAATGTTAGCCATTTCACCACCTTTTTAAAAAATTTAACGATTTTATTCGCTGTGTATT